>OX155901.1:34710022-35310022 GCA_944588485.1 Phosphuga atrata
TTCTGCTCTCTCTGCGAAATAGTTGATATTTGTAGCGACGTCCAATGGGTCTATGTTATCTTTTACTGTGTAGTTTTGTTTTGTCTTTTTTAAGTTTGTTATTTCTAAAATTATTTCCCAAGTTGTTTTTTGGGGGTTATCTGTTTCTTTTAATTTCATTTCAAATTTTAGACACTTTTCTTTTCTTATCATCGCCTGATATTTCCTACGTAAATTGTTGTATTTTGTTTTAGTATTATGGCAATACTTTGATATAATTTTCAAGAGTTGCAACTGGTTGCCCATTTCAACAATTTTTGGGTTCTTAAAGAGTTGTACCATTGGTTTCTTACCCTTGATTTGTTTTAGTGGAAAACATTCATAAAAGTGGGTTAAGAAAATTTTCATGAACTTTTCCCATTGGTGTTCAACATCTGCGTTTTTACTTTGTAAAATCTCTTCCCAAGTTTCTTCTTCGAGGCATTTATTAAATCGTTGCATATTGTATTCATTGTAAAATCGTACTTCTACTTTATTTCTTTTTGGCGCCTCCCTATGTACAGAAAATGTAAGGGTTTGTGCACAATGGTCTGATATATGGTAATCTGAAGTTTCGACATTATACGTCATATTGGTGTGGATTATTACGTTGTCTATACAGGTTGCTCCTGATGGATGACTTATATTGCTAAATGCAAGTTCTGCGTTGAAGGATTTTAACATGTCTATCAGTTGTTGACTTATTGTTGTAGTTTTTAATATATCAATGTTAAAATCTCCAGCAATGACAAATTGTTTCGATTCCTTGTGTAATTTTAGGAGAAGTTTATATAATTTTTCCAAAAACAATGTACTGCATGTCTGTGGAGATCTGTAGATTGCAACAATGACAAAACAATATTTGTTAATTTTAGTTTCGACTGCAGTGCATTCAAATATGTGTTGATCTGCCATTTTATTTATGTCTTCTCTTAGATTCCAGCTTGTTAACTCATTACAGTAGATAGCAGATCCACCATGTGCCCCTTTTTCAATGTTTACAATGTTTATTTTTTTTCCAACATGTATTCTAGCTTTTCAATTGAATTTCCGATTGACTGTACATTTTGGTTTATGATCGTGACTTTATTTGACATGTTTATTAATTGTTTTAAATCCCATCTCTCGTTTTTTCCAATTTCAGGAAAAAACGGTTGATACAAGCATGTCGTGGCCATAGTTCAGGCTTTTTTAGGTTTTCGTAAAATTCGGTTGGAACTGAAATTTTAAATGAGGAGTACTCCTCAGGGTGTTTTGACAACATTTTTTTGCAAGTTACTGAATTGAACTTTTTACCATGCAAGTACTTGACAATCTCGCCTTCCGATAGATTAGGGTCTAGTCTATAAACATGGAGATGTTCATATTTCACAGCGGCTTTTATTTCACTGCATTCGCTTGTGCCATGGATTATATTTGATTTTCTGCCTCCTTTTTTAAATTTTTGGGACGTCCCAAATTTTTGGGACGTTGGGACTGTCTTGTCTGTCTAGTCTTGTCTGTCTAGTCTTGTCTGTCTAGTCTTGTCTGTCTAGTCTTGTCTGTCTAGTCTTGTCTGTCTAGTCTTGTCTGTCTAGTCTTGTCTGTCTAGTCTTGTCTGTCTAGTCTTGTCTGTCTAGTCTTGTCTGTCTAGTCTTGTCTGTCTAGTCTTGTCTGTCTAGTCTTGTCTGTCTAGTCTTGTCTGTCTAGTCTTGTCTGTCTAGTCTTGTCTGTCTAGTCTTGTCTGTCTAGTCTTGTCTGTCTAGTCTTGTCTGTCTAGTCTTGTCTGTCTAGTCTTGTCTGTCTAGTTTTGTCTGTCTAGTCTTGTCTGTCTAGTCTTGTCTGTCTAGTCTTGTCTGTCTAGTCTTGTCTGTCTAGTCTTGTCTGTCTAGTCTTGTCTGTCTAGTCTTGTCTGTCTAGTCTTGTCTGTCTAGTCTTGTCTGTCTAGTCTTGTCTGTCTAGTCTGTCTAGTCTTGTCTGTCTAGTCTTGTCTGTCTAGTCTTGTCTGTCTAGTCTTGTCTGTCTAGTCTTGTCTGTCTAGTCTTGTCTGTCTAGTCTTGTCTGTCTAGTCTTGTCTGTCTAGTCTTGTCTGTCTAGTCTTGTCTGTCTAGTCTTGTCTGTCTAGTCTTGTCTGTCTAGTCTTGTCTGTCTAGTCTTGTCTGTCTAGTCTTGTCTGTCTAGTCTTGTCTGTCTAGTCTTGTCTGTCTAGTCTTGTCTGTCTAGTCTTGTCTGTCTAGTCTTGTCTGTCTAGTCTTGTCTGTCTAGTCTTGTCTGTCTAGTCTTGTCTGTCTAGTCTTGTCTGTCTAGTCTTGTCTGTCTAGTCTTGTCTGTCTAGTCTTGTCTGTCTAGTCTTGTCTGTCTAGTCTTGTCTGTCTAGTCTTGTCTGTCTAGTCTTGTCTGTCTAGTCTTGTCTGTCTAGTCTTGTCTGTCTAGTCTTGTCTGTCTAGTCTTGTCTGTCTAGTCTTGTCTGTCTAGTCTTGTCTGTCTAGTCTTGTCTGTCTAGTCTTGTCTGTCTAGTCTTGTCTGTCTAGTCTTGTCTGTCTAGTCTTGTCTGTCTAGTCTTGTCTGTCTAGTCTTGTCTGTCTAGTCTTGTCTGTCTAGTCTTGTCTGTCTAGTCTTGTCTGTCTAGTCTTGTCTGTCTAGTCTTGTCTGTCTAGTCTTGTCTGTCTAGTCTTGTCTGTCTAGTCTTGTCTGTCTAGTCTTGTCTGTCTAGTCTTGTCTGTCTAGTCTTGTCTGTCTAGTCTTGTCTGTCTAGTCTTGTCTGTCTAGTCTTGTCTGTCTAGTCTTGTCTGTCTAGTCTTGTCTGTCTAGTCTTGTCTGTCTAGTCTTGTCTGTCTAGTCTTGTCTGTCTAGTCTTGTCTGTCTAGTCTTGTCTGTCTAGTCTTGTCTGTCTAGTCTTGTCTGTCTAGTCTTGTCTGTCTAGTCTTGTCTGTCTAGTCTTGTCTGTCTAGTCTTGTCTGTCTAGTCTTGTCTGTCTAGTCTTGTCTGTCTAGTCTTGTCTGTCTAGTCTTGTCTGTCTAGTCTTGTCTGTCTAGTCTTGTCTGTCTAGTCTTGTCTGTCTAGTCTTGTCTGTCTAGTCTTGTCTGTCTAGTCTTGTCTGTCTAGTCTTGTCTGTCTAGTCTTGTCTGTCTAGTCTTGTCTGTCTAGTCTTGTCTGTCTAGTCTTGTCTGTCTAGTCTTGTCTGTCTAGTCTTGTCTGTCTAGTCTTGTCTGTCTAGTCTTGTCTGTCTAGTCTTGTCTGTCTAGTCTTGTCTGTCTAGTCTTGTCTGTCTAGTCTTGTCTGTCTAGTCTTGTCTGTCTAGTCTTGTCTGTCTAGTCTTGTCTGTCTAGTCTTGTCTGTCTAGTCTTGTCTGTCTAGTCTTGTCTGTCTAGTCTTGTCTGTCTAGTCTTGTCTGTCTAGTCTTGTCTGTCTAGTCTTGTCTGTCTAGTCTTGTCTGTCTAGTCTTGTCTGTCTAGTCTTGTCTGTCTAGTCTTGTCTGTCTAGTCTTGTCTGTCTAGTCTTGTCTGTCTAGTCTTGTCTGTCTAGTCTTGTCTGTCTAGTCTTGTCTGTCTAGTCTTGTCTGTCTAGTCTTGTCTGTCTAGTCTTGTCTGTCTAGTCTTGTCTGTCTAGTCTTGTCTGTCTAGTCTTGTCTGTCTAGTCTTGTCTGTCTAGTCTTGTCTGTCTAGTCTTGTCTGTCTAGTCTTGTCTGTCTAGTCTTGTCTGTCTAGTCTTGTCTGTCTAGTCTTGTCTGTCTAGTCTTGTCTGTCTAGTCTTGTCTGTCTAGTCTTGTCTGTCTAGTCTTGTCTGTCTAGTCTTGTCTGTCTAGTCTTGTCTGTCTAGTCTTGTCTGTCTAGTCTTGTCTGTCTAGTCTTGTCTGTCTAGTCTTGTCTGTCTAGTCTTGTCTGTCTAGTCTTGTCTGTCTAGTCTTGTCTGTCTAGTCTTGTCTGTCTAGTCTTGTCTGTCTAGTCTTGTCTGTCTAGTCTTGTCTGTCTAGTCTTGTCTGTCTAGTCTTGTCTGTCTAGTCTTGTCTGTCTAGTCTTGTCTGTCTAGTCTTGTCTGTCTAGTCTTGTCTGTCTAGTCTTGTCTGTCTAGTCTTGTCTGTCTAGTCTTGTCTGTCTAGTCTTGTCTGTCTAGTCTTGTCTGTCTAGTCTTGTCTGTCTAGTCTTGTCTGTCTAGTCTTGTCTGTCTAGTCTTGTCTGTCTAGTCTTGTCTGTCTAGTCTTGTCTGTCTAGTCTTGTCTGTCTAGTCTTGTCTGTCTAGTCTTGTCTGTCTAGTCTTGTCTGTCTAGTCTTGTCTGTCTAGTCTTGTCTGTCTAGTCTTGTCTGTCTAGTCTTGTCTGTCTAGTCTTGTCTGTCTAGTCTTGTCTGTCTAGTCTTGTCTGTCTAGTCTTGTCTGTCTAGTCTTGTCTGTCTAGTCTTGTCTGTCTAGTCTTGTCTGTCTAGTCTTGTCTGTCTAGTCTTGTCTGTCTAGTCTTGTCTGTCTAGTCTTGTCTGTCTAGTCTTGTCTGTCTAGTCTTGTCTGTCTAGTCTTGTCTGTCTAGTCTTGTCTGTCTAGTCTTGTCTGTCTAGTCTTGTCTGTCTAGTCTTGTCTGTCTAGTCTTGTCTGTCTAGTCTTGTCTGTCTAGTCTTGTCTGTCTAGTCTTGTCTGTCTAGTTTTGTCTGTCTAGTCTTGTCTGTCTAGTCTTGTCTGTCTAGTCTTGTCTGTCTAGTGTTGTCTGTCTAGTCTTGTCTGTCTAGTCTTGTCTGTCTAGTCTTGTCTGTCTAGTCTTGTCTGTCTAGTCTTGTCTGTGTATTCTTGTCTGTCTAGTATCGTCTGTCGAGTCTCGACTCTCTAGTCTCCTCTATCTAGTCTTGTGTGTCTAGCCTTTTCTATATAATCTTGCCTGTCTAGTCAAATTAAAATTAAAATTCAATTTCAACTATTGGTTATTTGGATGCGTTCAAAATACAAATAGTCAAGCTAGAAAATTATTAAATAAATCTGCATGATTCTATAAGGCCCAGGCCGCACTAGGGCTAAACCGTGTGATTTTGTGAGTCAAGTGAGCTAATACAATCGGCCTCACTTGCTGTTTTTTTCCCGCGGAAATTTTTTAATGATTTTAATAGCGTAGTGTGTGCTTCTCGAGCGGTTATAGCTGCTAACCGCTCGCTGGGATAAACCGTAGTGCGGCCTCGACCTAAATTCTTCGATTTTGTATTGATACTGCGCGAGAAAATTTAAATTTTGCTCCTGAAAATTATATGTAAAAGTTTCTGAGTTATTACCAGTTGAAGCAAATTATACAGTTGAATCCCAAGAATATCATGAGTCTTGCTACATGCGATAGTTCCTGTTTGAGGCGTGCACAATTTGAGACGAGTTCTGGTGAAATAGTTATGTTTATCCATATTTTTGGTATTAGATGTTTGTTTCGTGGATATAACTAGTGGTTTCCAATATGTTTGAGCTAGGGACAGCTAGTATGTTAAGTTCTACAAAGTGACGTCTGCAGGAGATAAATGTTGGCAGACCTAGCATGGAGCGTACAATCCTTTTTTGGGCTTCCAGCAATTGCCTTAATTCAGTGGACGCTCACGATATAATAACTTGTTGCCATTAAAAGAGCTCTAGTACATCGCCGACAATCAGGATATACAACCCGGCTCCAACAAATGCGATTGCCGGTCAGTTTTAGACGCTTTAAAATATTTATCCAAACCAACAAAACTATTAGTAGAGATGTGGAAGGCGTCAAAAGACACATCAACCAGAGTTAACATACGTTGACATTGACTGAAAGCGCACACAGGAGTGATAGTAAATGAACACACAAATTGCCTTGTGAAGCAAGCGTCAAGAAGTAACCTAGTGTATGAAGGAATTCAGATTCCGATTTCTTAAACTGACATTCTTATAGAGGCAATTAAGAACATGATCTCAGCGTACATATTCAAATAATCGTAGTAGAGATAGCAGGTCTCTAAAACTGGGCTATGGACTATGAAATTCATACCACATGACCATAGAAAGAAAAATTGGCTCTCACACCAACCCCCATACAGTACAATTAATCACAGGGCATGGTAATTTCCAGGCATACCTACATAGATTCGGCAAGTGAGGTATACCCTTATGCACATGTGAAGAAGTGGAAAAAAATCTTTTATATTATAAAATTGAGTTTGAAGTAATAGCAACTGTTTGATCTTTCTTCTGAATTTCTTAGAAGAAGTTTCATCTCGGAAAGCCTTTGGTAGTTTATTAAATAGTTTTGTCCCTTGGTTTTCCAGTTCTTTACTGCATAGGGTTAAATTTGTTTTTGGGGTGTGTAGGAGATCTTTTGCTCTCGTGTTATAATTGATTGTCCACGTTTTTCTGGTGAGTTCCTTTCGTCTTATGAATATATGCTCCTGTTTCTAGAATATACGGGCTGGGCTGATTACTGTCAATATTCCTCAAGAGTTCAAGTTTCTCAGAATTTTTTTTTGTGGAATAAGTATTATTTCTATCTGCAAAGAACCCCTATAAGAAAAACCAGTGGCGGCTAGTCCATAAGGGCTGCAGTGCTGCAGCCCTCCCGCCAAAATGAATATATTTTCTTAATTGTTACAAACTATTACATTAGTAAACAATTATTTTACAAAAACGTATTTTTCCGTTCGTAGTATATTTATTTTTGATTTGTAGGTAATAAATACCTCGATAGGCGCTCTGTATGTGTGTATTGTGTAATTGTGTGTGGTTGTATACTCATCCGGGCTGTAGTCAATGCAGGCCGAGTCTCGCCGCATAGTTAGTGTATTGACCTGGTTACCCCCACCCGCGATATACGTTTTTGTAATATGTATATCGTGGGCTGCAAACATTGCAGCCCGCACTCTGTATTTTAGGCATTTTATGAGTTGGTTTCTAAGAACTCGAGTTTCGGCAACGGGAAAGAAACTTAAGTGGACAAGAATTTACCAAAAATTATTAAAGAAATTAGAGTTATCTGCAGCTAGATTATTTTCCCCGTATATTTTGTCCTATAATACGAATCACATTCCTGTCATCAAAGTACGAGAAACAGTGAATGCATATCCAAGTTTAGATAAAGAGAGGCTTAACACAGAATTACTTGTTTTATATGATCGACCAGAATTTCAAAATTTAAAAGGACAATATTTATGATTTAATGTATAGCTCAGGAATTCATGAATCCTTGTAGAAGATTTTAATTTACTTGAAATAATAATTATCACACCTATGACAACAGCAGAACCTGAAAGATGTTTTTTCGCTCTTAATGCCCGCTCCAGACTCTCGCGAAGTAGCACGGAGTTGAGCGAGGAACGAGAGTGTGGTCAGGTTACTCGCCTAGCCTTGTGCTTCCTCGCCTCGCCTTGGCTAACTTCGGTTCATGAAGCGGTTTTTCGTACCCGAGTAAAAGGGACACGAGGCGCGAGTATGAGGAAGGGAGATTATCACGTCTACACTCTCGTGTTTACTCGTCCTTTAATTTAGTCAACTGTATGCAGCTGGGCCAGTTCACAACCGTTTCTTCAACGATTAAAAACTAAAAATATTTTTATTCAATATTATTAAATTTTATCTAATATTAATTTAAATAATATCCAAAATCATGAGCGATTGGTACCAAGAACTCCACTTACAATTCCTTGAGGCTTTTCAAAGGGAACCAGTTATTTGGGATCAGTTATTGGGATAACATAAAAATAATTAAAAGCAGAAATAGCTGCAGCAGCAGCTACTACCTGTTCGGTGTCGGTCATGGCACTGAGGTGCCTCGCGAAGTTAGGCGAGAGTGTGGATGCCAACTCCGTGTAGTTCTTCGCCTCGAACAACTTCGTTGAGGATCCTCGCCGAAGTTACTCCGCGAGAGTCTGGAGCGGGCATAAGAGAATAAAGACCTTTTTTTCGCATAGAAAAAAACATAATCTCAAATATACCAAATTTTAATGAAAAGGTTATTGTTGGTTTTGTTAATCTAGAGGAACGTAGAATGGAATTTAAATAAAAATAATTGTTACTGGTATTACACTGAATTAAAAAATCAATATGTTTCGGTATGTGTCAATAAAAATGCGGTTTTTTTCAACTCGTACTGATTTTTTATTATAATTTTTTCCAGCCCTTCCACAAACATCATCCACGAGCCGCCACTGCTCTAAACCTCAGCAAAATACAAGCTCTGAAGATCTTTATAGAGGATTTTGGTTAGGTACTTGATTAGAAATGCCTTATTGTGAAGTATAGCGTTGGTATGTTGTATCTGGTTGGTTTATTTTAAATATTGCTCTAGATATACCCCTAGGAATTTTGTATATTTTGTCCTTTTCACCTGGTAAGTTTGTATTTTTGGGTTAATGTTGTCGACATATACTTTTCAGACACTAGACACTTCTTGTCGATTGAAAAATAACATATTCTGTTTTGATTTTATTGAAATGGAGCTTATTTGCTGTAAACCATTTATTAACCATTTCTAATACTCGCCTGGCTTCCTCAACATTATTGTGAAAATATTTTCCAGACACAACAAAGCTAGTGTCATCGGCACATAGAGTGTAATGACACCCTCCTATGTACTTAACTAAATCTGCAGTAAATAGCAGAAATAGGGTTCGAGCCAGTACGCTTCCTTGTGGTACCCCTATGTGTGTACATACTGTCCTGGATTGACCAGTTCTGTTTCCAATCCTTACTGATACAAAATGCTTCCTGTTTTCTAAGTAGGATTGTCTCCAACGGCCTACCTTTGCCCTGATTCCATAGCTGTGTAATTTGATCAGGCTTTTGTTGTTGTGTTATCGCAAAATATTCCAATGGGATGATTTTATTTTTTGTCCTTTTTTACTTTTATCTACTTCCTCCAATATTTTGTTAAGAAAATCTACCAAGGCTACTGAAATAGATTTCCCTATACAAAAACCGTGCTGCTGTGAAGGAATCAATTCATGCTTTTCTATAAATGGGATAAGTCTGGATTGCACAGAGCAGAGGTTCCCAACCTTTTGAATATGTTGTACCGGCATTTTAGCAAACTGGTCGCGTACCAGTGTAAATATTTCTAAAATTCATGTAATGGCCTTATTTTTTTCTCAAAAACTTTATCGAACAAAAAAAAATATCCCTAACGCTCAATTTATTGAAGATCCATTTTTTGGCAAAAACTTTGGAAAAACAGAATGCAACTCTATATGTACACCATGCTAAATAAAGTAATGTCATTTTCTGGGCCTATCCTGAAAAAGATTTCAACGAAATAAAAAACAAAATTAAATATATAGATGTATTTATCTTTAGTTCAGACTTTGTAAATTGAAAATTAAAAGATAACATTTATTCTTCTTTCTTTTCCGTTTTTCGTTAAATTTAGTTAAAATCTGTTCCGAGGCGGGCACAGAAAAACCACATTACATTAGCATGGTGTAAATTGCAATAAAACCAATTAAATTCGTAAATACCTTTATTATATAAATGCATGTAATGTGTAAAGATATTATAATAATTATTGCAATTAATGTGAAGGTTGCGCCTGTTTACATTTTACCAGCGTAGAAATATCGGGATCAATTTTTGTCAGATTCAGGCGAAGATCAGGCTCAATATTGAGCAATGATCTATATTTGTTTTTCATTGCTGCCATATTTAAAAACCCAATGGCATTAAAAATTTCAGAGCTTGGCAAATAAAAGTTCTGGATATTCTGCCCGAACAGAAAGCCAAAATGAAAATAAGCTTGTGCTCTCAAACTTTAATTTCCAACCACCGTCACTTATGAGTTCTATGAAGGATTCTTTAGCAATTGCGTCATCCGGAACTTCCGCAATGAATATAAAGGGATTACGAATCCAATTTTGGGAAGTAAAATCTTCTGTAAAATATTTTTCAAACCAATCTGACATCGATATTATGTAGATGTAGGTTAATGTTGTTTATCACACAATTTGATACTGATAAATTGTTTTCTTCAGCAAAATTGCAGAGAGAAAAAAACAAACTAATATTTTCTTTCTCTGATTGCTGTATCATTACCTGCAGTTTTCTTTTAAATGCTAATATTTTATCGCTGAAGTCAAACAAAGAATTCGTCGAGAAAATATATCGGATAGGTATGCGTCTGAATAACCATTTCTCATTGGCAAAATTATCCTTTTTGGAATCTCCAGAATCCTTAAGAAAAATAGATACCTCGGAGCGTAAAAAGTAGACTAAGGACTTTTCCTCGTGAGAGCCATCGTACCTCGGTGTGAAGTAAAAGTGTTTTATGAATACTCCCCATCTCATTGCATAGAATTGAAAATAGGCGGGAATTAAGCGCTTGAGATTTTATAAAATTAACTGTTTTTATGGCCTCATTGAGAACATTTCTTAAATTTACAGGCATATTTTTTGTGGCTAAGGTTTCACGATGAATAATACAATGCGTAGATTTGCATTTCGGTGCTACTTCTTTCATTCTAGTCACTACGCCGGATAAATTTCCAATCATAGCTCGAGCACTATCGATGCAAACTCCAACACATTTGACCCAACTTATATCATTTTTAATTAAATAATCATTAATTATTTTAAATATTTCATTCGAAGTTGTTCTCGCAGTTAACGGTTTGCAGAATAATATTTCTTCTTGTATTTCATTATTGAAATCAAATCGAACATAAACAAGTAATTGTGCCAGATTGGAGACGTCAGTGCTTTCGTCTAGTTGCAGAGAATAAAATTGACTTTCTTTTATTCTCTTGATTAAAATGCTCTCAATCTGTAATCCATATCTTCTATTCGCTGTTTAACCGTATTGTTGGCCAGGCAAACTTTGTAAATTTCCTTATCAGCCTTATCTCCAAGCATAGATTTGACGATATCCTTAGTTGCAGGTAGAAACAATGTTTCTCCAATTATGTGTGGTTTTTCACACTTGGCTATACGCAAACTTGCTAAATATGATGCCTGAATACAATTAGTGTTTATGTTACTAAAAGAGAATACAGCTGCTTTTTGAGTGGACAATACTGAACGTTTTCTTTTAAAAAAATCAACTGGTTTATCTTTTAAAATGCGATGTTTCGCTAATAAATGTCTCTTCAAAAGAGAAGGCTTCATACACCCGTTTGATAAACATTTATAGTTTGATAATCACACAATAACACACTGTGGAATAGGTTGAGTTTCTGTGTCAGATTTCATTGAGAATCCATACCTCATATAATCAGGATCGTACTGCCTAATCCAAGTTTCTTTACGTTTTGTTTTCGATGGTTCATCTTTGTTTCCCTATGAAGAATTATCTGAGTTGGAATAACTACATCCAGTCTGCTCTAAAAATCTCTTCATTATATGGCCCTTGTCCCTATTTGGTTAGTTCCTAAAATATACCCGACTGGTGCGTGGTAATCAAAATAAAGGTTATATCATATAGGCATCTATATACAGTGCATTTTTTTTTTACTGTGGCCATGTTAAAAATTATACCTTGTGTTAAACATAATTGTACATAAATAATTGACCTGGAAGTATCAAGATGACTAATTGTCACTTTGTTTACTGGCAAATAATTAATGTAAAGTTAATTTTTATTTCAGATATTTGTAGGTATATTTATAACCAGATAGCTGTTAGAATATTGTTTAGCAGCCCAAGTAGAATATTAAAATTTAATTTTTTAAAGAATTTCTTTAATAAATTATTGTTTTCGATTATTTTCTAAATATGTATTATATAATATTAGTATTATTAATTTAATTTTATAACTCCTATAAATATTTAAATATCACTTATTAAACATGTTTACAAAGGTTTTCAAAGTCTCAAATGTTTACAAAACGCTCGGGCTTGGCGATGTATTGTATAAAAAAACACATGATTTTGCCAAACATTTGTTCACTTATCGCGTACCGGTAGCTTGACATGTGTGTACCGGTACCGGTACGCGTACCACAGGTTGGGAACCGCTGGCATAGAGTATTCTAATTTTAGCTAAAACAGAAATAAGGTTAATCGGTCTATAGTTTTGGGCATCTGTGTTTGCTCCTTTTTCTGTAGACTGTGATAAATTTTAATGTTTTCAGGGTCTCCGGAAATATCTCCTCAGCGATAGATGTACTTATTATATCAGTTATAGGTGCTATGAGCTCATTCCTGAATTCTTTTATGATGGTGCACGGGATTTCATTTAGTCAATTGTAAATTTGCTTTTTAATGTGGAAATTATTGACAGGGCTCACTTTCAGTAAAATCATTTAGGAATTTGGATTTTGTATTGTTCTTTATATGTTTCTTTGAGATGGTTGTTAGGTTTATGCTGTTAGCGATTAATTTTGAAGCTTCTGCGAAGTATTTATTTAAAACCTCTGCGATTTCTTTAGGATCTGTATATCGGATATCATTTTGCATTATTTGTGAAGGTTTTTAAAGCGGATACTTAAAGCTTATTTGATTGCAAATTAATAACATTCCAAAGGGTTTTGGATTTATTCGTTGCTTTCATTATCTTATTGTTAAAATATTTTTATTTTGCAGCTGTAATTAATTTGTTATGTACCTTTCTTGTTTTAGATGTCCTAAAGCTGGGTGAGTTTTCTGTGGCAGAAACATATCTTTACGATTAGAAACCAAGTTGAGTTTACAGCCCAGTTTGAGTTACTTGTGGATGTGATTGTGGTATGTTGTTTAATATATTCATTCATCCCATAAGCTTGAAGTAAATTGGTAACATTATTTTTTTCTTTGGAATTTATTTCAAAATTTATGTTGAAATCTTCAACTATAATGATTTATTTATTAATTTTACTATAAGTATGTAAAATACTATCTAAGACTGCCGAGAATGTGATAGTGCGACCTAGTGGTGGTCTGTATATATTTAAAAATAGCGTGCATGTATCATTAATACTTGTCTCTATTGCACATATATTTCGACAGAACCATTTTAAAGAACAGAGAGGCTAGCAAATATAGCTACACCCCTCCTTTAGATTAACTTTTACTAAAGTGGCTGACTAGCTGGTAATTGTTTATGTGTACTGAAGTAATATTATCAATTGTCAACCAGGTTTCTGCTACACAAATGAAGAACAGCTTTAGTTCACATGATATTTATAGTTGGTCTAATTTGTTACGTAGAGATTGTACATTCAGAAATACTAATATATTTGTATTTACCTCATTGGCTATTATTTTCTTGTTTTGGCTCACTCCTAATGCAGGAAAAAAACGATTTATATAGGTATTTTGTGGCTGTAATTCCGGAGTTGTTACCTCCTTTAATTTATCTAATAGCACCGATAGTTTGAATGGCGCATATACTTCCGGGTGCTTTGAAATCAGTCTTGTCTGTCTAGTATTGTCCATCTAGTCTTGTCTGTCTAGTCATGTTTGTTCAGTCTTGACTGCTTTGTTTGTTTAAAAATCTGCAAACAGACATCACCCGGCCCGTGCCAAGTGGTAGTGTGGGACTATCCACTAAAGGGGCGACCCACTAAAAACTCCCCCCAAACCCCCCAAACCAAACCAGCCAAAATCAGAGAAAACGTGATGAAATCCAAAAAGTGACATAACTTCATCAGTCTTGTCTGTCTAATCTTGTCTTATTAGTCTAGTCAGTCTAGACTTGTATGTTTAGTCTTAATTGTCTAATCTTGTCAGTCTAGTTTTTTTGTTTGATATATTTTTTGAGTGAAATGTTAGATTTTTAAGTAAAACTTTTTAGACTAATTAGATCCAATTAATATGAAACACTAGAAATAATAGAATAATATGCTTGGGAAGGGAGTCGAAATGTTATTTTAATTAATCCATTAGCGACTTAATTAAATTGAACGCTTGTAGCTTTAAGGCCGATTGTATTTTTCTGCATGTTTGTGTTTTAATTTAACTGTTGGATAATTGTTTCCAGCGCTCACAAAATTATTCTCCTCTCCACAAAACAATTTCAAAAGAAACAATAAAACTGGAAAACCCCGTTAGAATTTTAAGCATTGGCTTTATATATCAGCTAATCCAATACATTGGTATACAATCTAAAACTGTTATTTGGTCTAGTAAGGTAAAGGTTTCAGTTTTAATAGATTTCCAATAATTTGACAGATTGTATTCGGTAGAATTCATTGCAATCATTATACCTAGATCAATAGATTTCGTCTCTAGGCTACAAACTGATGTTCTTTTTACTTTAATTGAGAAATGCGATATGTTTTAATAATATTATATATAACCACTATTTTAACAAATAATTAGTGGCTAAACTTAGTGAATTTTTCAATTATGTATTACCACGTAATTATGGATTACCACGTAGTAACACAACCGCAACCATAATTTTCATGATGTTCTTATTGTTTTTTGTAATTTCGATATTCAGTTTGTTAATTAGTAAAATATATTTGCTAAACTGGCCTCTTGAAGGAAATAATACGAAACATCAGTGGGATGTTTCAGGTAAACGGTTGTTCAGGTTTCTAGCACCGCCACGTCCTAAACGGAATAATTAATTACATTGCCAAATAATAATTACCCAACTAATTAGTTTTATAAGCAATTGTTGATCGATTTGCCTATTTATTTTAATTGAATAATTATAATAGTTTGTGTTATATTCTATTAAAACATTAATCTGTCAATATTTGCAGTTGATATTGACAATTTATTATTCCTGGTTGTAATAAAATACCTTTAGATGTAATTTACTTACACTGTTTCATAAAATATTAATCAATTAATTATATTATAACAGAATAGTTTGCGTATACTGGTATGAACATATAGCGGAATGTTTGCAATATCTTGAAAATTACTAATTAGTCTTGATATTTAGCATATAACTTGTTAATTAATATGTGCTTTATATAGTTGAATTTTCTAAAATTTTTAAAGCAAGTTTGTTAAGGAATACTATGTAGAAGCGTTTCAATCTAATTTATTTGTACAAATAAAAAAAAGTCAGCACAGAGGAAATTACATTAAGAAAGTTGATTGAACGTTTTTCCCCGTATCATTGCGAACTATTGTACCGATAATTTCTTCCTAAAAAATAATAAATCAAGCAATAATTCCTTCCAGCGATATTCTTTCCGACGCAACGTCCGGAGAACCCTTCGAGTCATTATATGTGAAGTGTGTAATAAACAGGGCCTTATCAATCTCTTTAGTTCGTCTTAACCCAAACAGCATCCCTCATATAAACTCAGCCGCCCCGCCTAATCGATAACCGACAGCAAAAGTATATTATAATGTAATAATACGAAAATAGCTCATAATATTAATCCGAAAATAACTAAGATTTTAATAATATTAATGATAAAAACATAAATTATTTTCAAGTATATCAAAATTTATTGTATAAATACAACATATGTTGTGTTTCTGAAAGAAGAAATGATGTTTCAACAAGCAACTAATCAATCAATCAATTATATTAATAATAAATCATCTATTTGATAATTTAGCGGATGATTGTCGTTATTAAATATTTGTTGTGAATGGATGAACTGTTTATTGTTGAATCATTTGGAACAATCAAACAGGGAAATTATTTGAAGATAAAAAACTTTTCATTTTAAAATAAGAAGCTATTAAATCAGCGATAAAATTTCTCGTGATTTAGTGAAGATATTTACTAACGTTATGTTTTTTTGAACAGACAATAAATGGTATGAACGCGTTGCAATTTCTTTGATTTATCAAAGAAATTGCAACGCGACTCCGGTTTGCAAGTGAGAATCGCTTTTCAAAATCATGTTTGCCTCTTGCTATAAATATTTCATTTCGCTACGTATTAAAATTACTCGGATAATAATAAGAACGTAAGAAACAATAATTGCGTTCTTGCTGGCAAATAATTTATTCATTAAGCGAATTATGTTCCAAATCGCTTATGTTTAAGGCTTGATTATTAAGTTCAACAATTTAGTATAGCTGGTTTGAAATTGCCTTAATATTCGTTAATTGTGTTTGTCTTGTGTTATAAATTTTATATTGTTCAAATTAATTTCAGCTTATTAAGCGAGAAATGTTATATAAAAATTGTCGATTTGGCCAGCTATTTCAGTGACAGTTATTTTTGTGTGGCTAAGCAAAAAAGGGAAATTTGAGTTTATTTTTTGTGAAGGTTTATGTTTTTAGTGCACTATTCTGTTTAGTGTGATTTTTCCAGTGTGAATATTTTTGTGGAAAATTGCGCCTTGGGAGAGTTCCAAATGGGTTTTTATAAAAATCGTTGAGGGACGGCGCTTAGTTTTTACTGCCCCAAGGATGAAGGAAAACAGCACGTGAGTACTTTTTTATGTGCATATTTATATTTTTTCTATATCTATTTCGATTTTTATGCGGGGGTAATAAAAATCAAAGTTGAGTACAAATTGCAGTTCATTTTGGTGCGGGCGTATGTCGGGTTGTATTTTGCGTTGCTCGAGTCTACGAGTCTTGATAAATTTCACAAAGGGCGAGTGAATACGATTCAAAGGCTCTTGTTCTCCATTCAACTATTCTATTTTTGATGTGCGCGTTTTTTTCTGTTCTTTTTGTGTCCGATACTTCCGTTTCGATCACCTCTACTCTCTTTTTATGTGATGGCAAACACAAAAGGAAATTAAATTCATTAAACCACAAAATGAAATTGTTCATAGCAACCTATTTATAAAAAAGGACCTATTAACCTAGCAACCTATTTATCTCACACTTTCATATCTTCACACACAAAAAAGTTAAATTCTGATATAAAAGAAATAATAACAAATATTTAATGGAATATAATAAATGCAAAAATTCAGCCACCCACCTAAAGCTATAATTATTGTAGCTTTCTCCTAAGATATGATATGAGAAAATGAAGTTAATCTCTGTGGATTTTTTTCAAAACGTACTATTAATTCATTCAAATTATTTCAAATTTTTAGTGATTTACTTGAAATTTTTGAAAATTATTTCCGATGCACATACAAAAAACATGAATATTTCTCTTAAATAATAATAATAATTTTTCATAATTGTTGAATCTAACTGTTTAACTATTTTTCATAATTTAAATGTATTCCTTCCTATTGTCTTGTTAAGCAAAATCGGATTTGATCGATTTTTTTTTATACGTTAGCATACTTTTATGCGATATTAATGCTGGGGATTAGTTGGGAGTTTATAATTGTGTTGAGAATTTTATAATACGGATGCGAAGTCGTCGCAATAGGAAATAGTGTTTTTAATCCGGCGGAAATTCAAAGTAGAATTGGAAAAGTATTGAAACCTGGTGGGATCAGACCGCATGTTTTGCGACGGATTAGTTTTCGTTGTTTCAGTGTTACCCAACTAGTTCTATGAATAATAGATTGAATTAATTATTTATTAAACTAGTAATGGGACTAATCTTTAAATTTTTGATGAGAATTAAAGGGAATTTAGAAATATTTTTACCAATAATTAGTAAGATTTATTAAAAAAAAAGAAAAAAATTTAACAGCTTTGCTGTGAAATAGATTTGTTTTGAAAGTATTAAAACAATTCGAAGTTTTGGACGAATATTAATATTCCAACAAATATATTCATTGAATGTTTTGCTTATACGATTAAAACGTGTGGAATTACAAGAACCTATCCACAATTACTTACAGTAAGAAACAAAAGTTTCAATTTATTTATAAAATGTATGAAAATTTGTTAGTATTGCAAATTGTAAAATGTAATTTGGTAAAGAAATTTGGAAAAGAAGATATATATTCTCATATCTAATGTAAGATATATAAGATATGACTCAGAATGATTACATTTAAACGCCTAAAATATTATACGCCTAATCTACTAATTATTGTAAGCTAAATTTAAATTAAATACCTATTTATACGTGTAATTTGTAGTTTAATTATTAAATAAATTTGAAACTTTTATCAAAATCCCCAAATTATTTCGAAAAGTTTTGCACATTTTTGAACATTTCTGCACATCAAGGTTTTGACCAACGTTTGTTAAATTTAAGCTTGTTTTCGTATTTTTTTTCGTTTTTGTAAAATATATTAAGATTTAATTTAATCTAATCTACTATAATTAAAACTTATTGCAAATTGCTAAAATTAATCAATTAGTCCCACATGGACGAACGCTTATAGAACTTCTCGACGTACCTTAGAAATAGCTAAAAGAACCGCAACATTTCGTATACTTCGTGCCACAGGCTAAAACTAATCTTGCTATTATCACTAGATTATTAAAAGAAACCTTAAGTCTATTTATGCCAAATTTCAAAGTTTTTCCCTGAAAAATCTAGAAATTGCAGACGGAAACCAAAGCGATCTCAATTTTTAAATTTGAAGCAGTTTACCTAATTTTCAAATTCGTATAATTCATGCTACATACTAAATCTAATATTGCTGTCTGCACTAGATTATTCAATGAAGCTTTAAATCTACTTATGCCAAATTTGAAAGTTTTTTCTTGTAAATTATAGAAATTACAGACGAAAAACCAAAGCGATCTCAATTTGTAAAATTTGAGGCAGTTTATCCAATTTTAAAATTCGTTCAATTCGTGCTACAGACTAAATCTAATGTTACTGTCTGTACTAGATTGAGCAAGGGAGTTTTAGGTCTATTTGTAGAGATTTTTATAGTATATTACGTAACGTGAGTTGTAAAAAGCATATTACGTACGAGCAGAACAGTTTCCGCGAGTACGTAATTACTTACAACTCGAGTTGGATGTAATAAATTTATTTCTTATTAGGTTATGTTTATTTAAATTCATTCATCATTATTTAACATAATTTAACATAATAATAAACAAACAATTGTATTTTCATATATAACTGTTACTCGACATTATTTAACTAAAAATAAATGAAAAGAAAAACATTCTTAATGGTTACATACCTTATTATTTAGTACTTCTTTGGGTTAAACTGGAATAAGAGTGTTCATAGATATAGGTAACCCAATGGACGCATGTCAATTTCCGTTAGTTTGAATTGAGGCACGGGGGACGCTGAACGGATGAGCACGTAATCACAGCACTCAACCAATCAACGAATCGTAAACCAATCGCACGTGTGTGTTATCAATCATAACTTATCATTAATCGCGGACTGTTCACGAACTGTAAAATAATGGGCGTTTGCAATAGTGGTTGTAGATAAAAGTTTTTTCTTGTAAATTATGGAAATTACAGACGAAAAACCGAAGTAATCTCAAGTTGCCAAATTTGAAAAATATTGAAATTAAAAGCTGTTGGTTGAATGATGTTGGTGTAGATGTCGCGGCGGTTTGTTTAGTGATTAATGCAAGATGGCAGCTGAAAGTTTGTTGGTGCAAATTGTAGATTTAAAAAAAAAGACGGAAAACCGGGAATTTAGGCGCAAAAATCAGGGAAAAGTAGGCCGAAAACCCCGAAAAAGTGCGAAAAACTTTTTGTGTGACTTACTCGCTCTCGCTCCGACCGGACAAGCCATGTGATAGACAAGGGCGCAGGCACCGTTTTACTTTCTTTCCGCCAAAAAACGTAAGTTTAAGATTTTGCAGCTACAGTATTGTATATATACAGCACTAAGATATATACTAACTGGAACGAACGCTGGCCTCTAAGCTAGTGCGGGCCGAGGAAGAGAGGTCCAACGAGGATCTCTTCATCCTTGTCTAGCCAACAGTGAATTCGAAAGTGGGAGGATGTGATACAGTCAGAGTACAGTCAGAGTACAGAGTGAAAAGCTAGTTGTATTGAGTTGTATCAAGAAACAGAGTGAGATCGTTCAATCGATGAGCATATTATAAACCAGTTTATGTATTTTAATGAAAGTTGTTTTTAGTTGTCAAAAAGACAATGGTAAAATACTGTGGTATTTGCAAGGAAAAATGGACGTCGGACACACATTTAGTTTTCCTTTTGGACTGTACTAAAAGAAGACAGAGCGATACGAGAGACACCTTGTGATGCTCTCGCTCGGCCCGCACAAGCTCGTTCCATTTATTATATATTTCAGTGATATACAGTATTGTATATATATATATATATTGATCACCAACAATTCGTTTCTCAAATAACCCTGTACACCAGGGCTTCTTAAACTTTTTTAATTCACGAACCCATTTATGATTATGATTTTTTCGCAACCCAAAACAATATAAGAAAAAGATAAATACATGCAGAAGTAAGATGTATATCAAGGAGTCAAAGTTTAAGAAGATTATTGTTATTAAAGGACGAAATCGAAATATTATTAATCAAACAACACTGTGATCTTGCTACTTTTTTTTAAATTATCTATGACTATATAAGCTGTGTTATTTATCAGATATCTATGAGAAATTTTTTCCGATTTTTCTCGGATATAAAATTGTCGATACTGGAAAACATTTTGAACCAATTCTTCTCTGCCCTACTTTTCCAAATGTTGATCATTTTAATAAAACTTTCAATTTTACCATTCGAATCAAATATATTACAATTTTATCCTTGAAGTGACAAGTTGAGATCGTTTAATTTCTCGAAAATATCTGCTTGGATAGCCATTGGTCATTTTGAAAAAATGAAGCGAGATCATATTTTTGTTCGATTAATAATATTTCGATTTCGCCCTTTCATAACAATAAGCTTCTTAAAGTTTGACCTCTTGATATTCATCTTACTTCTGCATGAAATAATAAACTTGTAGAGTGGAATCCCTATCCGTACAGAGATTGGAAAATAAGCGGCTGTTAAGAACATGGCTCTTAATAAAATCCCATCAAAAACATAAAATATAAAAAATGCCAAGTCTCGTAAAGCAGTTCTTTCGCTACAAAAAGTTGTGGGATCTCATGTAGGACCAAGTCAGTTATTTTAGTTAGTGTGTATGTAGAAGCTCCTATTCAACTACTTTGTTATAAATCAATTACCTATCTACATTTATAGTGACCGTATCAATATTATACACCTTTATTTCTATTTTAATTATAATGCCTTGGCAATTGCACGGCAACATATTCTACTAATTAAAATACTTTGTTCTTAGGTTTACTGGTGCCTGGGATACAATGTTTTTCGTTTGTACAGGTACCAACGATACTCTATTTTTTATTACCACCTGTTACCTAAGTGAAACTATTTTGTGTTTGATCCTTCGAAATGTGTATTTACTGAAATAAACTTATTATTATTATTACTGTTTAGATTTACTTTTTAATCGAATTAGTAGATTATTCTTTTATAATTACGTTGCACTGCAATTGCCAAGTCATTATAATTATAATAGAAATAAAGGTGTCTAATATTGATACGGTCACTATAAATGTTGATAGGTAATTGATTAGATAACAATTTATAAAAAAAGTAGTTGAATAGGTGCTTCTACATACACACTAACTAAAATAACTGACTTGGTCTTATATGAGATCCCACAACTTTTTATAGGGAAAGAACTGCGTTACGAGACTTGGCATTTTTTACATTTTATGTTTCTGATAGGATTTCATTTCTTTTTGTAGGTCATGTTTTTTTTTCTCGGGTAATATACCGTGTCCGTCAGCTACTGATTTTCATAAAGCCCACTCCCTGTCTCTATTTTAAAGTTAGCAAACATTAGTGCAAGCGCGATGCGTTCGTTGAATATTATTTTTAATAATCCTTATTTTTCATTTAATGGATAATGAAATTTCGGGATTTTTATTTTTTCCTTCCTTTATAGGCTAAAAGCTAACTAAAATTTAAAATCCGGTGTTTGTAAGATTGCTAATAGTACCTTAGAATTTTGACCATCGGTGACAAAATTAAGAAATTTCTAAATAATCATTATTTTTCATTTAATGGATAATGAAATTTCGGGAAGCCAGAATTTGCTAGAAATATCTTAGAATTTTGATCGTAGGTGAGTGTGTCACTTACAAAATTAAGAAATTTGACTAGCGGTAATTCGTAAAATAGAGAAAAGATAGTACGATTGTGCTCAACTTGGCGGGAGCACTGCCGTGTTCCCAGATTTATAATCTTAAAAGCATCTTTAAGCACATCGCTCAATTCTGGTGCCAATTCATTTGCTGCGAGGGACTTCCGATGAATAAGGCAGTGCGTAAAAGTTATATGATCATAATGAGCAGCTTGTAAATACTATATTTAGTAACTAGGGCGGAAAGTTGTCAATGTCACGCGAGAGCGAAATTGGGTGCACGAACGAAGTGAGCATATTCGCTCGAGAGGGCAATGAACAATACCGCCCATGTTAAGAACAATATTTTTATTACCCATGCGAAGGGATGTATCTTACAAGTTTGGGATCCAGGGGTCGTCCAAAAAAAAAAAAAATGGAATCAAAATTGAAGAATTTGCTTTTTCAATTGTCTCCGGTGGTGTGAATTCGTCATAATCTCCTCAGTCTCCGGTATCCCTATAGAATTTACTCTCATTTTAAAATATTTCCTTTAATTTTTTTTATTATTTTATAATGAAAAAAAAAAGATCACGCCACTTTTTTAATGTCGAGGTCTTGATTGTGTTCATTTTATTTTTATTTATTTGCTTTTTTTAATGTAACCTAGCGACATTGAATATTTGACTGCGTTACCCAGGTTATGTGGAAAGACAATGTGAAGTGCCATTTCGCGTATTAAAAAACGTGCGGCAGCAAGTACTTCGCACGCATGAGTAATAAAAAATTATTTAAAACCAATATTTTGATCGGTTCATGTTCATTCATTCGTGTCATCGCTTTTGTAACATCTGTGCATACTCCACAGCATTATTTACATTTTACCACTTCAGTTTTTAAACATTCGTCAACTTTACAATATATGTCTTTTTCCGCCATTTTTGCGCCATTTTAAAACTCCCACAAATGTATTTAAATATTTTACATTAAAATCTCGCGACCCCAACATTTTGCTAAGCGACCCCATTTAGGGTCGCGACCCATAGTTTAAGAAAGCCTGCTCTACACAATCCTTCCAATGTTGTCCTCCACGAAAAGACAACTACTTCCCATCCTAGACTAACTTGACATTCTGCGACTAAAGTTTAAAAACCGGGACTAAAACATCGACAGTTTAGACCAACTATGTATGAAGCGGAACGACATCCACCCGGCTACATTCGTCACTAATTCTAACTGAAGTTGAATAGAATGGTTGCGACCGTGCTACGTGGTAATTCATACTGACACTTAATTGATATAAGTCAAATTAAAGTTACCTCTCTTCCATAGCTTTTTTCTTTTTTATCTTCTACTTTCGTCATTTCCAGGGGCCTAAAGAACTTAGGTTGCTAGCCCTTAGTACTTATTATAATAAATTTTGTTAATATTATTATTATTAATCCAAAATGTTTGCCTTAATAGTATGTTTTTAAATAAAACGAGAATTTAGCTAAGTTTGCGGTTGATTTTCTTCGGAACTGAACTTAAGTTAACTCGTCCCGGGAATACCGGTGGCGGTACCACACTCTCCAGAAGACAAAGTTCTGGGGGTCGTGCGTAAATGCATCTCCTCCTCCTAAAAAAAAGTTAACTGAACAAGTCGAAACTGGATAATCACTTAATCTACAGTATTAAGAATTTATTTGGAAATTTCTACCAAAACCAACAATTTATTTCGAAAATTGCACACATTTTTTCAAGTTTTTTGATAAATAGAAATTTTTGCTATGTATTATAAAATTTATTTAAGCTGTAATTTAATCGACTCTATTAAAGCGGAACATAGCTTGAATATATAAATATATGCAACCTTTCCGTAGCTCTATAATATTATTAAGTCTTTTAAAACTACAAATAAAATCTCATGCGGAAACACAACAGATACTAGTCAATCAAATCAATTATCATATAAATCAATAACTGAAACTATCTTCAGGTCTTTCCACACACATATCAAATCTAACATGGCACATGTTTTTCAAACTAATGTAAGTGTATTTCATTTTATAATTCGAAGGAGCTGCACTGATGAGAAATAGATTCAAAACGCGTCTGCAGATGGCTATTCACTTGAGTTAAATAGAAAGATCTTAAAATTAATGTTATTTATCTAGTTCTTGTTTTAGTTTCATGAAAGTGGAGTGAGTTCTAGTAAATAACAGAAAAATATCTGTTGTGTTTTAACATGAGAATTGTTTTGTAGTCTTAAAAAAGACTTAATAATATTATAGAGCCACGGAAAGGTTGAATATATTTATATGTTCCAACTGTTCCCTTTAATAAGTTGGTATGATTGTATCTATAATTAGTTTAGTTTCACCCTTATATTCATTAATCGAATCTCGGTTTTTTCAAAATCGAATTTTAAGCCAGATTTATTACAAATTGAAAAATGTTTGAATTGAGTCCATTTAATATTTTAATATTTATTTGGAAACAAATGGAAAAATTGACCAATATTTGCGGCTGACTTCCTCAGGAACGGATCCACGAATTTAGGCTAAACTTCGTAAGTATTTAACCAGTACTATCAAAAATCAATTTGAAAATTTTGAGCATAATCCGAGAATTATTTTCCCGGACACATGTCGCGATTACAAGAATCTCCAATTGAAAGACAAAGACCGTGGTGTTTTTTGCAAACAATTTTAAATGTAAATGAGTTTTCCAGAAAAACTAATTTAATTAAAAACTTCTAATTTTTGTTATGAACTCTAATATTCGTAAAGCGTTAATTTAAACTAATTTGAAGTAAAAGTTATTGTAATTTATTAAAAAAAAACAATGTTTTAACCAATTTATGCAAAAAAAAGCTTGACATTAAGAACCATAATGTAATAGCTAGTTATAAGTCAAAACTAGCTTTTTAAGAGTTAACTTGCTTGTTGAGACATTATTTGTAAAAAAAATATTTCTAACAAATTTTTGCAGAAACTTCTTTGAATTCAAAAAACCTTAGTCTGCTATCTTCTTTTAGGTTGATTAGAGCACTTGTTTAAAAAACTAGTTTCGTAGAGTAGAGTAGTTCATAGAGTTTCGTGTAGTAACTAAGTCGAATAATCATCTCAAGTAAACCTGTTCTAGATTTTAGAACTAGTCTAGATTACAACAAGGCAAAAAACCCATAGAACCATCAGTCTAACATCTTTTATATTGAAAACGTTAGAAAAATTAGTTGAGAAGCATCTGAGGGAGTCCTTTCTTATAAAGAGGCACCTACATCCAAATCAGCATAACCTAACATGGCAAATCGTGTGAATCAGCTCTCCACCAAATATAGATGAATTAAAGCCATGCTGCAAAACAGAAATGTACAAACTACAGTTGATGGCGACAAAATGTGAATCTCTCTCATCAAAGGAAGCAACACCGTGGAGTTCTATCCCCATTTCTCTGGGATCTAGTTGCTGACAGCCTGATTGTGTCGTTAAATTAAAAAAGTTTCTAAACCCAATGCTATGATGACATGGACAAGGAAGAAGACTTTCGGGTTAACCGCCACAAATCCAACATATAAAAGTGCCTTTTATGAAAATTACGAAATTGGAGGGCCTAAAGCTCAAAATTTTCTACAACGAGCAATTAAACGCAAGCAACGAGGTCAAATATATAGGCATAGTCCTGGATGCAAAACTGACCTGCAACCAACACCTTACAAGAGCGATCATATGCAAAATGGCATTGATTATGACCAAAAGAACACCCGGTAAATCATGGGGCTTAGATCCATACATGGTACACTGGTTGTACCTATTCAAGGTAGTAAGAACCATCTTTTCACAAGGGTCCACAATTTGGTGGAACAAACTCAAACAGAAACAGGCTATTAACAAACTCTGCAGCGAACAGAGACTAGCCTGATTTATAATCACGGGATCGAGAAGAACCGCTCCTTCAGCTGCTCTGGCAGCAGCCTTCCTCTCCTGGATATTTTCATCAAGGGTGAGACAAGGATGGGAGCTTTCCCATAATAATAATAAGCGGATGTAATAAAAGAGCCAATCCTTAACAAGGAAGGAGACTCGATGTCTCAAAGCATTTCATTCGAAAAACCTTTCAAAACACAATTACAGTGTACAGAAGGAAAATACCATAAGAAATGTCAAGGAAACCTATTCTGGAGCGTTAGAGTCCGTGGACTGTCTCCAAGATGCAGAATAACTGTGCCATTGGAGAAGCACATTGCGGTCTTTCAAGTGGAAATTTTCGCATTCGAGACATGTATCCGGGAAAATTTATGAATGGACTACAATAGTAGAAACATCTATTAACTAAATTATAAAATTAACTAATCTATATAACATTTTCACGTACAGTCAGGCTGCGATAAACGCCCTAACATGTCATAGAAAACAATCTAGGACGGTTTGAGAGGCGGAGGCACTTGAAAAGTAGGGAGAACGCTCCCGATTGCAAAGGAGAAGTCATACATCACCAAAACGATGGCCCCTAAAGTAATAACAGATTAGACCAATAAGAGTGACCATTTACAATGGCCCCGTACAAGTGCCAACAACACAGCAAACGGATGTTGGGTTCCATATCTAACACGATAACAGCTGAAATCTTGGAACTATCTAGGAAATAGATTGCAACCATAGAAGGTCTCTTAACGGTACATTACGCACTAAGAGGGCACCTGCACAAGATGTGCATCAGGACAGATGAACCATTATGCAGACTCTGCAACGAAAAGGGCGAAAATGCCTCTCAAATAATCCTGCGACACAATCACGCGCAGGAAAATAAAACTCAAATATCGCAGCAGATTGGCCTACAAGACCGCCGTATTTTAAGGGATTCAAATCCCTGAACACATTGGGATGAAAAAAAAAAATTATTACTCCTATTTACAACATTGATTTAGAATATTTATTTTTAAGATTTTCTAGGAATCTTGTCCAGATCTTGTTACAGAGCTTCTCCGACTATCATTTAAAATTAAATTTTTGTCAAAGCTTACTGATCTTGAAAATGTGTATAGTAAATCTGGCGTCTAATTAGTTAGTAACTTTATCACCAAAATCTAGTAATAAATACTAACAAACTTGAATGAATTTATAAAATTAAATTTGTAAAATATAAAATTCTTAAATGATTCCCGAAATTCTAAAAAAAAAATGTTTGAAAATGTTTCCTTTTTGGAAACATTCTCTAAGAAAAATAAATATTTTCAGTAACAAATTCAATCAAATTTACATGTTTTTAGTAATAAAGAAATTTAATGATACCTCAAATGTACTGAAAACAGACCACTTTAGAAACACTAGTACGATGTAATGAAATCTGTTATAAATAGTTGCTATTAGAACAAGAGTTAATTTGTTTCTAGCACTCCATATAGCGAAACCAACGTCATGTATTCTTTCTATGAGGTCCAGTTTGTCATTATATTTTCGCTTTAATTACGATTCCGATTTAAGGCCGAGATATGAGGATATCTCTTTTAACTCAACGCATAAAAAAAGAAACGTAACATCTCATGCTGAAAAAAATAATAAATTAAGAACGAAAGAAATTCCGAACCAGAAAAATAATTAACAGTCCGGAAATAAAAAGGTGGATAAGCCCAAAGAAATGTAATTCCTTCCCACTTTGTTTCCACCCCCTTTCGCCAGACAGCAATTACTTAGAACGTCTCGGCCTGCATAAAATTTCCACACAATCAATTCCGTTCTTATTCATCGCCGATGAATAACTACATTATGCAACTTTAAACTCTATCTTCAGTCTCCTCCACACACAGTTTCACAAACTACAAGATAGTTGGTAAACACGCCGAACAATGTATGTTATGTTTCAAGTTGCAATTAAACACGTTCAAAACTAGATTGAAAAGGTTTTAAATTAAACCTTTTGTGGGTAAACAATGGTTGTACCCAATGAAAACTATGTTGAGTTATAATTAAGAATGTGTAGTTTTTTATGTATGGAAGGGTAATGGATTTTGCGTGGATTAGGTGTTGGAATTGAACAGTGACAGCTTGTCCTTTTGTGGGATTAAGTTAGTCCGATTTATTGGATCTTTGCCGGGTCGGGGCTAGAAAATCGACATGTTTATGTTTCACGAACTACGAAACTGCCAATTCCACTGTTTTTACTTTTTTCCCTCTTCCAAACCTTGTTTCATCCCTTGTTTCTGTTTAAAGAGTTAACTAATTATACACCCCAAAATAATATAAAAAACCCTTTTCCACACCGATAAAACCAAAAATTCACTTAGCCATATTTAGTTAAACAAGAGTCCTTTGTGTGTTTACTTTCCATTTCCGCTTTTTTATTGCGACCCTTTTGTGTTGATCTTCTTCTCTCTCGCGGCCGCGATAACTCGTGAGGGAGAGTTTTCTAAACTAAAATATTTAAGTGAAAGTCGTGAAATTACTTTACACAACAACAACACACATTTCACCCAACTTTCGCAGTTCAAAAAAAAAAAATGCTTCACCAACGTAAAAGAAATCTTTCATTTATTAAAATAGCAATTCATCTTTGACAGATAATAAAGTTTCTTATAATACAATGTCCCAAAATTAAATGAAACTTTACCTTAATCAAGTTAGAATTCCAACAACATTAGTTTATACAAATGTTATTATTGTAATTTAATATTAACGTTTACCTAGGCGTTGAATACATGACTAGCCCGTCAATTTTAGCAACACTTCTGTGGACATGTTTGAACGAATCAGAATCGGATTACACGTGCAATCAATGTAATAACTGATACTACTATATATTAATAATTTAATTATAATGTCCACTAGTTAATTGACTGAATCTCTATCTACCACAAAAGAACTAATATTACCACATGTTGTATTACTAATTTGATCCTATATTGTTAATATAATATAGGGTTCAATCAATTGACGGTTTTTCTTCTACAATCATTTGTTAATGTGGAATAACTTATGTAAATTATTTTTACGTTATTATTTGTAGATTAAATAATGTTTTGATTGGATTGAGACATTAAATATACATTCTAATTATTATATGTGTCTTAGGCCATAAAAACCCTAGGGTAGAATCTATTTTTATCTCCGGTTTCATAAAATCTCCCATTTCTTATGGTTTCGCCAAATTACCTCTAAATCGCTCGTTTTTATCTTTAATGGCTTTATTCTAGCTTGTCTGCAAACCATTACTCATAATACATTTGCTTCGAGAAATCTTTAAGTACACAAGAGGATTCTAGATTCGTCACTGTTTTTGTGAACAGAAACTGTTTGTTTCATACAATTTAGCAATTAATTTCGATAAAATGTTTTACAGATTCGTAGAATATTTTTATGGCGGAATTAAATTTTTATGGTTTTCTATCTCGGACGGTTAAGGTACAACGGAGTTATTACAATTTTATGAGAGACCACCCACATCGAAATCAGGACAAATAGACCGATAACATTATAGAGACACAACTAAAGAGAGAAAATTATACAGACTAGGTCAATCTGGACAAAGTTAGATAAATAAGGTTAAAGAGACAGTATTGAATAAACAGTATTGAATACAGTAAAAGTAACAGAATAATGAATATTATAAACGGTACTAATGTATTAACGCCACCACCGCCATATATTGGATCGAGAGTTTTCGCTGCCGGGCGTATGTTGTCTGGATTTATCTGTCCGCTTCGCGGCGGGCAACCTAATATTACCGGGCTTAAAAAATTAAGTATTTTGAGTTCTAAAGGTGCTTTAATTTTAAATAATATGTTTTACTTTATGATTTATCATAAAAATTTTGGGTGTAAATTAGCGCCATTTAAAAATGTAGCTAGCGGTGGTGGCGTTAATACGTAAGTACCTTATAAACACTCTTTAGTGTTATCTGTATTTGTCAAGTGATTAAAAGAAATTTTCTATTTTTTCGTAAACTTCGTACTTCGTAAACAAAAATTGAACAATACGACATTAAAATAGACAAAATATCATATACAAAAATAGACAGACTAGACTTAATTGACAAGACGGGACAGATAAGACTAGACAGACAAAACTAGACAGACAGGACTAGACACACAAAACTAGACAGACAAGACTTTTTTTTGATGAGGAGAGGAAAATACATTATGTACAACCCCTGCGGAGAATACCTCAGGGAGTGTGGGATTCCATAGCTGGATGTTCTAGATGGATATACCCAATAAAAACCGCTCGTCTGCTTTCAATTTTAGAAAGAACCCTTCCTCCCGGAACTACCTTATTAGTATTACTTCGGAAGGAGGTTTTGCCATGTTTCCTTACGGATCTTTTGTTTTCTTAGCTGTTTCCTTTTCTTGTTCTTTCTCTCGCAGTATATCTGTGCAAAATCACTTATTGCCTTCCAGTTTTCAGAACTTTTTAACATTTATCGAACCACGCTTTTTGAGGCTAGTTTACAGTTCATTATTTTTTCCACATGTTGACGTTTGGCATTCCATCTTGGGCACACAAAGAATGTGTGGTATGCGTCGTCTTCTGCATTTTTACATTGTATACATATTGGACTTTCTCGTAGCTTAAGCTATGTAGATCTGCTCTAAATCTTCCATGGTCAGATAACATTTGAGACTAGTGGTAGTTTAGCTCCCCATCATCTCGTTCCGTCCAGGTCTTAACATCGGGTATAAGTCAATGTCGTTCACCTTTTGAATTGCATCGATGGTAGAGCATCCCTTTCTGAAGCCGTATTCTCTAATAGACATAGGGGACGAAAGTAGTTTAGCTCCGTTTTCTCTCTACCGGGTTTTGGGAGGAGAACTAGCTTGGCAGTTTTCCACGCACATGGGAAATTTGCTTTTTGGAACAGGGTGTTGTATAATCCTAGGAACATTTCTGGCATTTCTTGCGCTATTATTTTTACTACTTCCGGTGGTATCTGGTCTGGGCCTGGTGCCCGCCTCGTTTTTATCTTTAATGCGCCCTTCCGCAAATCTTCTGTGATAAAGGTGGACACCCACGATGAATTGTTCTTTCCACATTACCTCTTCGCTCCCAGGAAAAAGGTGCCGAGCCGGCGCTATCATTTCATTATCAGTCGATATTCATATCAGTCGATGTCTTCCACTCGACTTTTTGCTTTTAACCTTCTCGTCGCTATGCGGTATCCTCCTTTTCTTATGTCGGCTATATCTTCTGTCCACCAGTACGCTTCTTTGCATTTTCCTGTCGCGCGGGTTGGGTTTTGGCGGGGCTGCATTTCAGGCCGCAGTCACGGAGGATAATAATTTTTCGACTGTATTTATGTCTTCGTTTTGACTTCGATGCTGGAGGACTTCCAGCAGGCGATCCTTATTTAGTTTATAACGTTCTATCTCCTGTTCACCTTTTCATCTCTTTGCTCTTCCTTCCCTGGTTCTGGTACGATGTTTATTATTATATTTTGGTGGTCACTTAGATTTTCTTCTTCTTCCGAATAGGCCTACTCTGGACCACGCTTGTTCAACTTTGACCTTTGCCCAGTATTGTCGCATCTTCTGCCGGTGTAACTCCTTTCTCTCTTATGTCCAGGGGGTACCTTTCCATCGAGGTTTTTCCTGAAATCCACGGACTTAATTTAGGGTGCGTCCCACAGACCGTCTGTTTTTGAGATCTGTTATTGCCAGTTCTTTAATATCCTTCTCGGTTTCTGTGAACCAAGTGGTACGAAGCTTCTTGTTTTGCCAGAAGGTGAACAGACGGTTTGTTAGTCGGTTTGGAGGCAATTTTGCAACGTGACCATAGAAAGCTACCCTTCTTTTCCTTGCACAGTCAGAGAGCATCTCAATATGTTCGTAGAGTTCAGAGTTATGCCGTCTTCGGAATTCCCCATCTTCCTTTACCGGGCCTAGGATTTTCCTGAGGATTCTCCTCTCTCTGATTTCCAATTTCTCTACTAGACCTCTTCGGTTCAAGGAAAGACATTCCATGGCATACAGGGCTTCTGGTCGTAAGACTGATGCTTAAGTAGTATAGTGTACTGTAGTGCTTAAGTCTCAGGTTGCGTGACTGGCATTTCTTATTGTAAGTTCTTACTTGTTGACTCTCTTGGATAATGAAGCTCTTTCTGATAAGTTGGGTTCAATCCATTCGCCAAGATACTTATATTTCTCAGTCCTCTTGATTTTCCTGTTCTAGTTACATCTCTCTGTTTGCTTCTCTGATGTTGGTGAAGAATTCTGTTTTCTCCAGCGACACTTGAAGACCCACTTTGGTAGTCTGTTTTCTGAGGCACTTTACCTGCATTGTTGTCATCTCAAGAAAATCAGCAAACAGTGCCATGTCAACTGCAAAGGCCAGGCAATCTACAACCAATCTATCGTTCTTACGTCCCAGGTAGATACCACTCTGAGCACTCAAATTGTTCAGTTCCTTGGGCCATTCTCTCATAATTTATTTTTTTAAATTAAAAAAAAACAAAAAAAATTAGATATTCTTCATTAGAAAATTTACATTCTTTCACTCTACTGATCAGATTTTCGGTGTAGAGCGTGATGTCTATATGTGAACACCTATTTCTCCTAACAAATGTAGCTTCTCCTGTATATAGGATGTGCATCTCGTGTTCATAGATCCACTCTGTCATTATTTTACCATCAGAATATAGAATCTCCCCGATAATTATCATTTTAGTCATTTTTCTACGAATATCTTCACCCAGACTCACCCAATAACTCACCCAGACATTTAAAAGCATGTCAAACTCTTCGATAGTCTTGTTTGGGCTAAAGTAACTGGAGTAGATATACAATTCATCCACCTTTATCCACACATAGTTTTGTCCCCTTCCCGTTTCTGTGATCCTAATGTTTCTATTGTATACTTTCCCATCAGTCACCCAGTCTCCTTTTTTAGCTTCGACTTTGTTCGGCTCTGCAGTTATTATAATGTCCATGTTTTCCTCGAGAACAGTATGTTCAGAGAGCGCCTGGCCCTGACGATTTCTATATTTAGATTTACTTGTTGTATTTTCATCGACATAGTCTGTATTAAGTTGGTTTTCCGGTTTTATCTTCTATCATTTTTCTAACATTCTATTTCTCTGGGTGGCTATAGCATCTCCGAACTTGCTTCAGCCGCCCTGTCCTGCTTGGTAACCTCTGGTGTCACACAGTGGACATTCAGGTTTATATGGGCACGTTCTGAGAGTATGTCCATATTTGCGTCATTTATAGCAGGCTTTCGATCTGTCTGTCAATATTTCCTTGGCAATATTTCGCCTTGTAGGAACTTAATGATCTCCACCCTTTTAATAATTTTGTATATGCATAGCTTTATTCTTAAAGTGTCATTTTCTCTTCTCAGGTTCTTCGAGTCTGTTGTTCCAAGGGTGACGGTGACCGTTTGTGTTTCCTCGTGTCTAGGTCGGAGCTCGCCTATTTTCCATCTGCCTTCTGCTTCTTCACTATTTTCTCCAAGTTTTAGTTTCCTATTTCTTCCTTCGTTACCGTTGCGTTTAGACCTTTTATATGAAGCACTTCCTTATTCTCGTTTCCCAACTTTCTTATTTTAACATCTCTCATTTTTTCCTTTAACAATCTAGTCATCTATCTTGGATTCCCTTTTCGTCCTTCAGCATTGCCACGAGCAGAACTTCCTTCCTTGGTACTTCTAACGTATCTTATTATGTTGGACTCGTCGCTATCTTTCAGAACCGTCTTTACCTCGTTTAGTAGTGTTGCATAATCTCCATTTTTTCTTGACAGTGTCAGTGCGTATGTGTCTTTAACCTTCTTAAAGAAAGACAGACAGACAAGATAGAGAGACAGGACTAGACAGACAAGACTAGACAGACAAGACTAGACCGACAAGACTAGACAGATAAAACTAGACAGACAAGTCTAGGCAGACCAGACTAGGGCCAGGATACAAGATTTAGTAATATCTCCTATGAGCTGCCAAGACAATAGCTTGACGATGACTGAGAAATACCCTCCTTACAGTAATTTGATACTCTTCAACCACTTACCATTGGCCATCAGGAAAATGGACATTTTTGGAAACTTTAAGGGGGCTTTGTATAATCTCTTAATCGAGATTGAACCCTAAAATTTAGAAGAATATTTTGTTCGAGTAAAACATGTTTAAATGTACATTTACTTGTATTCACATTTTTGTTAATTTTCTCTTTTGAGAGTTTTAGTTTCTTGTATTGGTTTGTGACATATTTCATTTAGTTCTCTTTTATGGTGTCTTAAATAATGAAATAAATAGATTTTGATTTTTTATTTTGACTAGGTGGACAAGACGAGACATACAAGACTAGACAGGCAAGACTACATAGACATACAAGACTGGACAGGCAAGACTAGACAGGCAAGACTACATAGACATACAAGACTACATAGACATACAAGACTAGACAGGCAAGACTACATAGACATACAAGACTACATGGACATACAAGACTACATAGACATACAAGACTAGACAGGCAAGACTACATAGACAAGTTTAGACATACAAGATTTAATAGACAAGTCTAGACAGACAAAACTAACAGACATGACAAGACAGACATTACTAGACATACAAGACTAGTGAGACAAGACTAGAAATACAAGACTGGTCAGACAAGACTGGTCAGAAAAGACTGGACAGACAAGACTAGGCAGACAAGACTAGACAGACAACACTAGACAGACAAGACTAGACAGACAAGACTTGACAGATAAGGCTAGAGACTAGATATATATATATATATATATATATATATATATATATATATAAATATATATATATATATATATATATATATATATATATATATATATATGTTGTATTTGAGGTTTTCGCGGATAGATACCTGTGTTGTATTGTTTTCTCGGGGATTCCGCGTTGATGCTGAGGGTTGGCTCTGAAAAGAACCGGATTCTCGGTGATTCACGGATTCTCGGTTCGGAACCGGAATGTCACGAGTATACAGTGAAGCCATAGAGATAGAAAAACGAGACTACTGCATGAACACGAGAGACGATTCCTTGAGACTGCCCCCAGCATGGCGACCGATCATATCCACCCTCAAAATGCAATCCCAGACACCCCAGTCTCATGTACGACCAACAAAACAAACAAACAGCCGAACCGAAGCACCGCACACAACGCGCATGACCCGAAGCCAGACAGCTATAAGTAGTCGCATCGCACGAACGAGCTCTCAGTATGCGTCTACCCTCAGTATGCGTAAAAACCCTCAGCATCAACGCGGAATCCCCGAGAAAACAATACAACACACACATATATATATATATATATATATATATATATATATATATATATATATATATATATATATATATATATATGTTGTATTGTTTTCTCGGGGATTCCGCGTTGATGCAGTATGCGTCGAACGGTTGACCCGTACGGACGCATATATCTCTTGAGAATGGCGAATGTTAGTTCGCCGAAACGTCGAGAATCCGGTTCTTTTCAGAGCCAACCCTCAGCATCAACGCGGAATCCCCGAGAAAACAATACAACACAGGTATCTATCCGCGAAAACCTCAAATACAACATATATATATATATATATATATATATATATATATATATATATATATATATATATATATATATATATCTAGTTTATTGTGTAAAGATTTATCTAGCGGTGACAAAGTTATGTAGTTGAAATTGAGTGGAGGTGATTATATTAAGTTCCTAAATCGAGTTGTTTGAATAACTTTTAAAATCATTAATTTTCCTCGCTCGAAATAAAGCAATAAAATGCCAGCAGATCAATATTTATAATATAACCTTATCGCCTGTACAAACAGGGATCTGAGCGTTATCTAAATATTTAAACTTAAACTTGTTCGGATTATCGATTTAGGCAACTGATAGATGGTTAGCGGTGGATACACACAGTTTTATTTACGAGCGTCCTCTGCACGGAGAACGATATCGGTGAGTTATGAATGATCCTCTGGAGAATTTACTTGGTTGCCCGTTCGCAACTGTTTTTAGTTAGTTAGCTGCAAACAATGCACCAAACAACGAACTAATCGAATATTAACTAACGTATAAATTTAATTTTCGTTTTATCGATATTGCTATTACATACTGAAGTAGATAATACGCTACATAAACTTATCTTCCACATAAACAGAAATTTAAACCAACTGAATAGTGTGTTTTCTTCTAGGTAAGCTAGTGTAATAACTGTCTGCATCTGAATTTCTTTCGTTAAAGTACCCTAAGTTTATTAGAATTTGCAGCATCGTCGATAGAAAGTAATTTAGTTATTCGACGGAGCAAAACATTTTCGCAACGTTCTAGAAATTGAATTTATTCAACCTTAAATTGAAATAAAACACCCTTTTTATATATCTCTCTGTCCACTGTCCCATCAATTGCTTCCCTTTATTTACTGGAATTGAATCTAATTCCGCTTGACAATCGGCCACAAACCAGCCGGAAACCTAAGACATTTTATCGGTTATAATTGCGTTTGCTGGTATTTTTACTTTGCTGTAGAAAGTTTGGAACTTCTAAATCTGAACTTCTATAAGTTAGGTTTAGAGTCTCCAAATGTTTCTTAATCAACCATAAAATTATATTAAAAACTTCACAAGTTAAATAAATAATCATTGGAAATTATTATACAATTATTAGTATTAAGTTGGTTAAAAAAGTGTCTTAAGATCTTAACTGTTATGTAATATTCGTAATTTTGTTTTAATTGCTGGTGTATCTTGTAATTTTTTGTTGTTGTCGGAAAGTATTTGGATCACGTAGAAGATTACATAATGAAATAAGTTTATAATAATAATTAGATATTCAAGGGGCGCAGTCTTGTCTATAACGTACACGGGCGAAAGCTGAGGGTTATATCGAGGCCAGTTCAGAGTTCATCAATTATCTACCAGCTAGACGGCGATTATGGATTCAGAGCGCATACAGAACTCGAAGCGTGTCCGCGCGGGACAAACCGGCCACCTTCGACCCCCGAAACTTTCCACAATTATGACAGAGAGTCCCCTTCCGCCGCCCCCGGTCCTAAGCAACGTCGCATGAATTTTTAATTCCGGACGACATACAGAACGTCGAACGTTTGCATAATAAATTTACGCCGGACACGAAAAGAACACAGTAAATATTTACATGTTATGTAATAATTAAATTAGGCATTTTCCTTACTTGCCAATGTTAGTAACCAATTTATATAGGAATTACCGTCGATGTTAACCGAATTGAGTTTTGTGTGGAATAAATGTGTGGTTTTAATGTGAAATTTATAAGCGTGAGTTATGCGTAGATTGTTATAAACTAGATTTAGTCTGCGCCAAAATTTCTTCCTGGCGAATGCTAATTTACTAACACAGACGATTTAGAATATAAACTACTATTACTTAATCATACCAAACTACACGCTACAACTAAATATATTGTTCCTATAACTCAAATGCGCTTTATTCGCTCGCCTTAAAAATGAAATTAAATTTTAATGAAAAGTTAAATATTTACTAACTTTAACTAACAATATAAACAATTTAGTTTTCATGTTTGAATTAAAATTTGCTTTACTAATGAAAATGATCATGAAAGCGATGATGATCAATTGAAACCACTATCTACTGCACATTCTTAAAAAAAAAAATGATATACTGAAGAAGCAATGAAAAAGGTGTTGTTAATAAAATGAGATTTTTAGCTTACAATTAGTTCATGCAAGTGAATAAACTGTAATATCTGTTAATTTTTGTTACTATTTACCTTTTTGTTAATGTAAGGAAAATGGCAAAATAGTTTGCACGAAAGAATAAGAAATATTTAGAATTTTGTAGATGTTATTTTAAATCTAGGTGACTATATAACAGATTTTACTAGAAATATTTTAATTGTAAAAAGTAAGCTACAACTACTACTCTTCATAGCTTCTTCCTCTAATATCAATTTTATCGGATCGCTCTATTTTAATCAATATGATTGAATTACCAGATGTATATCATTTGTACATAGTAAGAATTGAATTTGCTAGATATTGACTAATAATACATATCGACTACATATTTATTTAATTTATTTATTTACTTATTTGATATATAACAATATTAATTGAACTAACGTTACATTTGTTTACAGAAAGTATTGTAAGAAAATTGTGTTATAATAATTGTTAGTGTATCTATTGTTGTTCTAATATTTTGATAAATTTAATTATAATAGTTTTTAAAGAAATTTTTTCTTATTCTGGTGAAAAGACTTGACTTATGATTTTTTATATGTCTTTAATGGTACGATATAGCAAATTTTGGGTAGTGTGTAAGTTAAAAAACGTAAACATTTTTGTTGAGTCTTGTAGTGTTTAGTAATTCTTTTGCTGTTCTTCTAGTCATATAAATATAGGAACTATGGAAACAGAATTTTGTAGTATTTTTCACTACGAAAATGTAATGTTCGGATATTACCAAAATCTTCTGTATATATAAGGTTAGTATGAAAAGATCTTACAAAATTACTTTCAGAATATCGTTTTGTTTTGTTCAGTATTTTCAAGGATTTTTTTATACATTGCACCCCACACAAACTAGCGTAACAAAAATGTGATTATGCTCTCTCTTCAGTCTATAACCCTTCTGCAGGGTGTGGAGACATCTATTTGCTACGCTCCCAATGACTCCTCGCCAGCGCTCTCTATCTTGCGCAGATATCATTACTTCCTGCATCCCTTGTCCCGTCAGGGTTTTTGTCCGGTCTATCCATCGTGTCGGCGATCTTCCTCTTGGGCGGCGGCCTTGGACTTTGCCTTCTACTATGAGTCGTTCCATATTGTCGAACCTCCTTGCCACATGACCCAGGTATCCCAAATACCGTTGGTTTATTGTCTGGTATAGTCTTTATACCGAGTTGTTTAATAATAGTTTGTGCGGTGGGCTGTACATGGTATTTGCAACATTCTTCTATAGCACCACATTTCAAACGCTTCCATTCTGCGTTGGTCTGAGGTCCGAATAGTCCAAGTTTCCCAGGCGTAAGTTGCAATGGAGAAGAACAGGCTATGTATCAGCCGAAGTTTTGTGTCTTTGATAATGGCTTGATCTTTCCAAATTTTCACCAGTTTTGCCATAGACGTTCTGGCAATCGCTATTCGTTTGCGGATTTCTTCCTCCGATCCACCTTTGTTGGTAACTACTAATCCTAGATAATCAAATCTTTCCACCACTGCAAATCCAGCCACGGTGTCGCCTTATGGTAGGTTTTCATTTTGTCTGTCTTTTATCATGATCTTTGTTTCGGCTCTATTAACCTCCAGTCCATATGAGCTACTGTCTTCTGTGAGTCTGGCCATTATAGCCTCCATTTGGGCTTCCTCCGAAGCCAGAATCACAGTATACATAAATCAAATTCGTTATCCGTTTTCCTCCATGATTATGTCTGTATATATAAGGTTAGTATGAGATCTATAAATTAGTATAAAAATATTTCTCGCTAAAAACTGTGCCTTCTTAAATATTTGTCAATAATTATGCCTAAATATTTGACCTGGTTTATTTTGATAATTTTCTCTTTCATAACTGGGACTTTAATACGGGGAAAATTATATCTGTTTGTTTTTGTTATAAAGAAGGCTAGTGGTTCTTAGTATCGTGAAAGTGAAAGATGATACATACTCATTAATTTATTAATTGTTTCCATGGTCGACTGCATATCATTTTTTGTTTCCGACCATGTATTTTCACTGAGAAACACAGTCGTATCATCAACGTAAGATATAATTCTCGTCTTTGCTTAAAGTTCTGGACCTAAGACGATTCCTTGTGGGGCCTTATTTTTATAACCGTAGTTTCACTCTCTGTATCATTTATTTTAACACATTGTACTTGATCAGTCAAGTAACTGCGAAAGATATCTATCTAACACTGCTCCATGTATACCGCAACGCTCCAATATATACCACAAATTATTGCATGATCGGGAATTTCAAATTCCTTTGTCAAGTCTAAAAACACTGCAAATTTTTTGCTTTCATAAAGTCCTCCTGTAATATTTTTGATGACATTTTAGATGGCATCGGTAGAAGCTATACCAGCACGGAACCCATATTGGTAATCATGTATGATTTCTTTTTATCAAATAAGTGAGGTTTATATCAAATAAGTGATTGCGAATACGAAGGGCGAACTTAACATTGGGTCATTTTTTTTATTTAACGGATGGGATCAGAACCCTCTCGAGAATCTGCAGGTATAGGTTTCATGTTGAGTTCGTCATAACTTCATCAAAATCGACATCGGTCTTTTCTGAGTTCGCCTTTTATCCGCAATGGATAAAAAAAAATTAAATGCGTTTTTCTCGAAGTAGTAGTTCATTATACATTTTTATCTGTTCAATAATTCCAATTTATGCCAAAAATATATAATTATTTTAATGTTATTTCGAAACAAACTTGATATATATGATATTATATATATATATATATATATATATATATATATATATATATATATATATATATATATATATATATATGTTGTATCGAGCTCGTTCGTGGGATGCTACTACTTATAGCTGTCTGGCTTTGGGTCATGCGCGTTGTGTGCGGTGCTTCGGTTCAGTTGTTTGTTTGTCTTTTTGGTCGTACATGAGTCTGGGCTGTCTGGGATTGCATTTTGAGGGTGGATATGATCGGTCGCCATGCTGGGGGTAGTCTCAAGGAATCGTCTCTCGTGTTCATGCAGTAGTCTCGTTTTTCTATCTCTATGGCTTCTCTGTATACTCATGACATTTCGTGGCTAATCTGTGTTCAGTGACAGGTGTTGTTTGTGTGTTGGACAAAGGCCGATGAAACTTTGTCTCTGTGTCTGACTGAAACTAAATGTTCTTGAATCCTAGCCGATATTTTTCTATTGGTACGTCCAATGTAGGTTCGTTCACATGTTCCGCAAGGTATTTCGTAAATTCCATGGGATTTTAACGGAATGGTGTCTTTAACGCTGCGTAGTATGGAGGATATTTTCTGGTTAGGTTTGAAAATGGTGTCTATGTTGTGTCTTTTAAGGATTCTGGCGATTTTGTCAGTTGATCCATGCACATATGGTAGATTTGCTGTGCTAACGGGTTTCTGGCGTTCTTCAGTTCTTTGGCTACTGTTCTCTGTACGACGGGAAGCTCTGGATACTAAGCTGTTTGGATATCCATTTGAAGAAAGAGCTTCTCGTAAGTTCCTCAATTCTTTCGGTACGTTAAGCTGGTCGGCTAGTCTTTTGGATCGGGTGGTAAGAGTGTTGACTACAGATGCTAGTTGTTTGGGATGATGATGCGAAGAAGCGTTCAGATATCTGTCTGTGTGTCACAGCGTGACTCAAGGTACCGTCAGGTTTCTTCTGTACCAAAACAGCCAAGAAAGGAAGTCGTTGATGCTTTTGATATATATATATATATATATATATATATATGTATATATATATATATATATATATATATGTATATATATATATATATATATATATATATATATATATATATTTATATATAAGATATTATTTTTATTGTTCTTGGGAATTAGGTAACAAAAACAATGTTGTGTTGCTCTCAAAATAAAGATTTAATATAAATATTATTATCTACATTATATACACTATATATCATACCTAAAAATAAAGAAACGACAATTAGGTTTATTCCTTAATTCCCTCTATCTTCAATCCTATCTATTATTATTATTATACACTATAAATACTATTATTATAACTCATGAAACTAAACATTTTTCTTAATATGTGTTTTCTGAACTTAACCTTAAAAAACTTTTATCCGTCTAGCGCGGTAAAATATAAAACCAAAACTAACAAAATTCTTTACTTCTCCCCCACAAGGGGAAGAAAGTTTGGTACCAAATTTTCGTTATATTCCACATTCCGTTGTTCCATTTCTATTCTCCATCTCCTTCTTCATCTAATATAGGGGCTGGAATAAGTTTTGTTATATGGAAAAGATTTGATTCTAATTTCTTGCGACCTGTATTAATCCTGTACACTGAGTTTGAAATCTTCTCTATAATCTCGTATGGTCCAATCCTCAATTCGTCCAATTTCTTCCTGTTCAGTTTGTTTCCATTCTCCACATACACTATATCTCCTACTTTGAATTCAAAGTCCTTTCGATTTTTATCGAAAAGTTTTTTATTATAAATATGTGATTTCATGGTATTGTCGAATGCTATTTTTCTATCTCTTATCAAATCATTGTCTATTAATTTATTTCTTTTTAGTTCACTTGGCAAAACTGAAACATCCGTGCCATCTAACAGATATGTTGGTGCAAAGCCAGTTACTGAATGCTCCTTGTCATTATATTTATTTACACATTCTTGTGCTATTCTTGCCCAAGCTATTTTTTTATCCCTTTCGTTGATTTGACATCTTATTTTGTTCACCAGTGTTTGATTTAGTCTTTCATTCAATCCGTTTGAGAAAGGTGCATTTATTGCTGTAAAAACCATTGGTATCGACTTTTCATTTACAAAATTTTTAAATTCTTTTGAATTAATTTCTGGATACTGATCCGTGAGAAGCATTCCAATTTCATCTATTTCTGCTATGTTGTTTACTAGTTTTACAAAATCATTTGCACTCTGTGTTTTCGATGTTAATATGTATGCGTATCTTGTGAAGTGATCTACCAAAAGGTGTAGATATTTTTTGGTTGATCTCGAACCCCCAAAGCCTCCTATTGTGTCTACCGAGATTATTTCGAAAGGCTTTTTAGCTGGACCTAAGTGAGACATTAAACCAAATTTGTCTTGTCCCCTTGATTTATTTTTTATGCATATTTCACAGCTTCTACAAACTTTTTTTATGTTTTTAATCAAATTTTTCGCTGTGTATATTGGGCTAATTTTCTTTTGCATTTGTTTATTACCAATATGGCTTAGGTTTTCATGTATATTTTTTATGAATTTCACACAAAACTCTTCGGATAAAATATTTTTTTCTTTTTTTTTTACTTTCTTAAAGTATACCTTGTCTTCTTTATTAACATGTTTTTCTTATTTTGCACCTCTTCATTTTTTTCCTGATCGGTTAAAATCTCTTCCAGTTTTATTAAGTTCACAATTTTTAATTGTTCTTCTTTATTTTCGTCCGACTCCAATACTGGGTTTCTGCTAAGACAATCTGCTTCTAAATTCTTTCTCCCTGGGGCATATTTAATTTGAAAATCGTATTGGGACAGGTAATATGTTAAGTCTCCAAGTTCCTCATCAGTCCTAGATTTTATATTCATATTCTCTAAAGGTTTGTGATCTGAATATACAGTAAATGATTTACCTATGAGCCAGTATTGCCAATACTTTACTGCTTCTGTGATAGCTAAGCATTCCAAGTATATTGCTTTTTTCTTCTTCTGGACTTCATTTAGCTTCTTCGAAAAGTATGCCACTGGTTTTTCTTTTCCATTAGGTTGTGTTTGTTTCAGAATGGCTCCAACACCTTCCTAAGATGCATCTGTATAAAGTTTTATTAGTAAATTTTGATCAAAAATTTCTAGAACCGGTTGTGAGCACAGCAGTTTTTTTATATTCTCAAATACTTTTTGACATTCTATAGACCAGACAAATTTTTGATTTTTTTTTAGTAAATTATGCAGTGGACCTAGGATGATTGCACTATTTGGTATATATTCGTGGTAAAAATTGATTTTTCCCAAAAATTGTCTTACATTTTTCTGAGTTCTTGGAACAGGGAAATTTCTTATTGAAATTAAATTATCTTTTACTGGCCTTACAGAATTATACTGTATAATATGACCAAGGTATTTTACTAGGTCTGCTGCAAATGTGCATTTTGTAAATTTCAATCTGAAACCTTCCTCTTTTATTGCCTCCAACAACTGTGTTAAATGGTTAATGTGTTCAGGGAAAGTCTCTTAAATCTATGCATAGTCTTGATTTTTTGTTGTCTTCTTTTTTAAATGCCAATGTCACTGGTGCTGCAAATGGACTGTAGGATTCTTCAATAATTTTTTTATCTAATAATTTCGATATTTGTTCTTCTATCTCCTTTCTATCCTCAACCGTGCACCTGTAAGGTCTTTTAGAACAATATTTGTCGACTATTAGGTCAATACGTGCCTCATAGTCTCTCACTATACCAACGTCGTACTTGTGCTTCGCAAAAACTGACTTATAATTGTCCATCAGTCTATTTATTTCAGATATCTGATTGTTAGTTAAATGATCTAGTTTTATTTCAAAATTCTTTTCCTCTATATGTTCATTAAAATTTATTGTGTATATTTTTTCATTATCTTCATTTTTATTAATTAAACTTTTTTTTTGAGTAATTGTTAAATCTTCGTTCTGGGTTAGTTTGAACTTTTTTATCATATCTAATCCAATCAAAAAATCATATTTAAAGTTTTCTTTATCTATGATGTAAACATTAACTTTTCTTTCTATATCAAAAATTTTAATCGTTATAGTTGTCAAACCCTGTACCTTTTTAACACCACTAATCGTTATTAAATCTGCATTATTTGAACTATTCCTTTCACCATTTAATTTTAATAATTTAGAACTAATTAAGGAAACGTTTGACCCTGAGTCATATATTGCAAATATTTCTAATTTATTATCTAATAGCAGTTTGATTTTGATTAATGGTGTAACTATTAGTTTTTTTGATCTGTATCATTTAATTCGGCTTCAATAACTGAATTGTTTACATGCTTGATTTGATAATTTTTTTTCTCTTTATTGTCCTCATTTGTTTTGAACCAACATACTGATTCAGCATGGTAACGAGTGCCATTATTTAGTTTTTCACAAGTTTTGCAAGGTTTCTTTTCTTCATTTCTTTCTTTACTATACATATTTACAATCTTTTTTTTTCCAAAAAAACTTTTTTTACTTACCATGTGTTCATATTTGCTTATTTCATTATATAAATCCACAGTGTCTTTTAATGCCTCTCTATCAATTTTATTAAGTATAAACTCTGGTAAACCAGCTGCAGTAAGATCTACCAACGTACCTGAATCAATTGATCTTCTCATATCTAATAAAAGTTTTTCTTTTCTTATTGCATAGTCCAACAATGAACCATCCTTGTATTTGTATAATAGTGCATAAGTGACTGGATTCCAACCTTTGTTTACAAATGTTTCACAAAACTTGTTTTTCCAAATTGTCCATTTTGAATCTTTTGTTAATTTTATAATCATAGAGCTGTACCAATCTAAGCAAGGTTTATCCATGAACAACCTGAGAATATCAATTTTTTGTTCATCCTCCTTTACATCCAAGCGTGTACATTCTTTTTCAAAAATATCTATCGATTGATCTGCATTAGTATTCTTGCTTGTAAATTTCTCAATCACAAATTTCTCCGATATTTTCTTCAGGTTTTAATCTCCCCTTACCTGTGTATTTTCAACTAATTTTTCTAGGATTTTCAAAGTATTTTTATCATCTAAATCAGAGGTAGCAGCAGGTTTATCTGTAATTTCTTCCAAAATTTGGTCTGCAAACTTCATATTACCGTAGTCATCCATGTAAACTTTCTTTAGTTCCTCTGTCAATCCTATCCAAACTTTTCTAAATTGGTGTCTCTTTTTTAAGCTGTTTTTCACCAAATTGTAGACGGTTGTTTCCACCACCTCCTTGTGATGATTTATTTGTTGAAATTCATCTGGTATTGCAAATGTTGTATTATCCTCGGTGGTAATTGACGTTATGACCATCACATTTGATCTTCCACCATCACCCGATGGTTTAATCATAAATTCAAAACGCAACCTCTCCATTCTATTTATTTATATATTTAATATATCTCATAAGCAAAATTGTCGTTTTATAAGATATTATTTTTATTGTTCTTGGGAATTAGAAAACAAAAACTATGTTGTATTGCTCTAAAAATAAAGATTTAGTATAAATATTATTATCTACATTATATACACTATATATCATACCTAAAAATAAAGAAATGACAATTTGGTTTATTCCTTAATTCCCTCTATCTTCAATCCTATCTATTATTATTATTATTATACACTATAAATACTATTATTATAACTCATGAAACTAAACATTTTTCTTAACATGTGTTTTCTGAACTTAACCTTAAAAAACCTTTACCCGTCTAGCGCGGTATAATATAACACCAAAACTAACAAAATTCTTTACATATATATATATATATATATATATATATATATATATATATATATATATATATATATATTTACTTTAAATATTTGCGATTCGAACTGACCGCATGTTTCCCAACATTCCCCGTGTCCAAATAGACTCAAAATCGCATTTTATTGCAAAAATATAAAAACAAACACGGTTATTGGAACTGTTTCATTGTAATTTTTGCAGATTGCACAAAACGAACGCAATGTTTTTATTTAACAATTGTATGTTGTGTACAATATATTAAAGTGCAGTGTTGATACGCTACGAAGTTATTGTTTGGAGAAGAATTGTGCAAAAAGTCGATGAATTGCGTGAAAATTTGTTTTTAATCGTCATAATAGCATTAGTATAATAGGTTTAGCTTAATGTATAAATACTTGATACAAATTGACCTAAGCTAAATGTTTATCAAAATAAAAATGGATTGTGACAAAATGCTAAAGTTTGATTTATGATCAATTAAAAACAACAGCAATTTCATGTTCAAACTTTATATTTTTTGCTAATTTAGCCTGTCATTAAAATTTGCTACAGCTTCTATTAGATAAATCTTGTCTAGTTATGAGTAAAAAATGGTTTATATTTAGGTTTAGATTCTAGATCAGGGGTCCTCACTAGGATTTTTAGAGACCCTAATTGTTTGTATCAGATTTTCCTGAGGGCCTCAATTAAAAAATGTAATTAATTATAAACGTCTTTTAGGTTTGTCAACAGCTTTTTTGACTATTCCTTTATAGCATGCACATTTTTACAATAAAATGTTGAAAATAGTAAATGGTTTAGATAGGCAATATTGCTATGAATATTATTTCAATATGCAGAGGAACCGAGGAGGTTAAAAACAAGAGGCATCCTATATTCGGAACTTTGGTAGAGTAGTATAGATGAAAATTTAGTTTTCTAGTTTTTATCTATCAAGGTTTGCGAAAATCAATTTTGTCCATTTATTTTTATCTACCAAAGTATGGACTATTCAATTTCCTCCATTTAACTTTGTCTATGAAGGTTTGTGCAACTCAAATATTTCCTTTCAGTCTTGTCTGTCCTGGTTTGCGCAGCGAGGCAATAACGAGATAACATACGGTGGTCATGCTTGGGGGAGTCGCAAGGAATCATCTCTCGTATTCAGGCAGTAGTCTCTCTAAGAGATCTATCTCACTATCTTTCTAAGAGATAGAAAAACGAGACCACTGACTGAATACGAGAGGTGATTCCTGGCGAACAGCTCTTACACCCCTTTTGAATTCACAAACTCCAGGTAATTGTAATGGCATTGCTCCACGAGTACAACTTTGTAGGTGGTTCTTTAACAGCACACAACAAAGTGAACGATTTCAATAATGTTAACCAAATTGAGATTATTTTCTGGTTCCGCCAGCATATTGCTTGTAGCGATTTTAACTTTGGAAAAAACTTTTTCTATGAGATTTAACATGAATGAATATGGTGGAAGACAAAACAGTCTATGGCTTGTTTCTTTTATTTTATCGCTTCCTGAGTTTTCTGGATTTTTGGCATTGTCCAGGCTTCTACTATGTTACTCTCATTTTACATTTTATAAAATTGTCCATCAAGAAATGTAATAAAAATGTTTGAATTTACTGATGAATTAGAAATTATTTCAAAATGAATAATACAAAGTAAATTCATGGCTGCAATGAGTGAAATATTTCTGCCACTTACTGTTGGAACTATTATATGTGCTAGAGTTTTTATCTTCGATCGAGCTTTATTTCGTCGGAGACGGTAATTGAAATCGTATTTATCAATGAAAATTATATTCCCCCGTGTTTGTGGAGCATTTTGTGAAAATAAAATTGCATAATTTTGCGTTATTCAATTGTTGACGTAGAGTTTAAACGGTCAAGACTAATTGTAGAGGTTTCCAATGTTTATTTAAAGCTTTTAATGCATTAAATACAAATGTTGTGGTCAAGTTGACGTTTTTATTTTCAAATATCTTCAATTTCAATTATTTTTAAGTAATCCATGGATTTTTTTCAATAAGTTGCTCCACATAATTTAATATTTAATCAGATAATTTACTATTTCTTTTTCCACCACGATATCGTCTAACCATCTCACATCCATCCTTCTTATAACGTCTAATTATAGATTTAGCAGTGTTTTTATTAATACCTGCTATTTCTGCTGATTCTGCAATTGTTTTACCTCCTTCATAACATTTTCTAAAAATCCCCTTTTTGTCTAAAATTGTTTTAGAATAATTACCTCTACGGTTATGTGTTAGAAGAGATAATTCATCTGCATTTTCCAAACTACCATCATCTGCCTATTTTATGACATGTCTTAACTGGCGATAATTGTTACCAGTTTTATTTCTTATTTCTTCTTCGGAAAATGTACTAATATTCATTTTTAAGACTTGAAATAAATATAATTATAATAACTTACTTTAACCAAATTTATATTAATTTGTCTGTAGACAATTTTAAATTATTGCTTTCGTTTTTATGATAAGTTTGAAACAGTCAACAAATTAGAAGGTTAATGTAAACATACATTTATGTTTTTTTAGAGTATCAACACAGTACAGACAACTCAGTTGATGAGACGATATTTGGGTTCCAGTCATTCTCAAACAAAGGGATGTAGGTAGCTCTTCGTTTAAGAATGTATCTAATTAGTTTTCTTGAAATTTACAAGTTATAGATAAGTAGCATACTCTGCTAAAATTTAAACCTTATCTAAATTGATTAATTGTTTTTTTTATACGAAGTATAAGTAGGTATTTTTGAAGCTGAAGCTTGTAAATTTTGTTTGCATTGTGAACAAAACTATTTTGATAGATGACATGGGTGGGTTTCAATGGATACAAATCCCATTTAAACTTAGATTTATTTTTCTTTAAATCATTGTTTATTTTACACCTTTTTTGTGGTGAAATACGAATCTGCGGTTTAAAATTAAACGTTTCCGAGCTTTTTTTTTAGAATTAGTTCCAATAATTTACGCGAACGCTATTAATTCCGGAACAATGGGACATATCCAATTGCAACTTTCCACACTACTATAAATATTTCAATTAAATAGCTAGTAATACTGTATTGTATATTGCGACCGAGCAATAATAAAAATTGTTTCGCGAACAAAACCGCGACAATTTAATCAGCAAGCTGGGCATTGTTTTGCATGCTTTTAGAAACCATAAATTTCGACGAAAAATACAATTATATTAAACAGTCGGGGAGTCCGTAATTTGTTATCGGTAGAAAACCCTTTTTCTTTTTTATTGGAAAAGGAAAGTTACTTGTTCAGGTTAATGTGATTAAATAAAAAGTTTCTTATTAATTAGAGCTGCGATGAAGTTTTATTAACCGATTATAAGCTATTCGGAGGAATAATAATAAACGGCGGCTTGTTCGCAGTTTCGGGCATTATTCCACTGCTATTAGTTTCGCTTTGGGTTGGAAACAAATAGAAGGGTCATCCGATTGGTTGATTCTCATTTGCCCAACTGAAAACCGAGCTGAATATGGAAAATAGAAAAAAGATAAATGTTTGATATTTTTGTATGGCAGGTTCAATTCAACGCCCGGCGCCGCCCTGCGCCATGTGCAACGGATTGCGATTATTGTACATGTTGTTTATTTTGTCTCGAATTGTTACAAAACTTTGGTATCAAAAACTTTTGTTTTTTTTCCTATTATTAAAAAAATCTAACAATTCTGATGACTTTACTAAACTTTTACACCTTATATTAAAACCGTACATAATACTCTATTGCGAAGTTTCTACAAACTTAAACAGTTGCTCACAGTGTTTTACATCATCCGTTTATAATTAGAGTCTAAATAGAGGGCCAAAGTCATATCTTGTAAACTTATTTATACAATGGTTATTTAATATTCTAATTCCCTGTCTGCAACTTTTACCTTCCCTTGTAATAAGTTTATAATATTTAGACTATTAATAATTCAACAAGTGTATAATTTGTTTTGTATGAGTTTATAAAATATGTTTTTCTATTTTGCGTCTATAATGAAGTTATTAAAGCCCTCAAATGGGTTCGTTAATGACTCGCCGAGTGCGATACAATTTTCTCAATATATATCGGCGATTTTTTTATTTAGAAATGGCATAAAAGAGCGCAAAATTGAAAAAATAGTATAAAAAACTCGCTCATATGGCGATTTTCGCAATTGTCCATTAGAAAACTCCTCGCTACGCTCGTTGTTTTCTAAACATGGACACGTTCGGAAAAGTCGCGCTTATTGAACTCGTTCTTTATGATACTATAGAAATATTTGTAGTAATGAAAGAGGCGTAATTCCCTTAGTTTATACCGGGTGTTGTTTTAGAGGCGGTGAATTTTAAATTGAAATAAAACGCAGAAAGATGTTTTTAATATACATCAAATTGGCTTTATTTGAATTTGATGGCATTAATGTTTGAATATGATTTCGGGGCGTGTGGCCGCCATGGCTGGCGCTTAATCTCGTAGTCCAATTTTTGGAATCAAGTTGTATTTCGGCAATAACGTGTCGAATGTTGGCTTCAGGTTTTACGTTTATGGTTTATTTTTGTTTTTGTGAAAATATACAAATAGTGGCTATCGAATTTATAGCGTTATAAAAATTTTGGTTTCTTTCGAGGATTTGTACATAACCTTTTGAGTGAGAGATCATTAAGCAACAAATAAATAAAGCTGTGTGAATTAGATATTTGAAATTCTTTTAAATGAAAAGTAATGATTGAAATATTTAATGAAATTCCAATTTATAATTAATATTATTTTATTATTTTATTAATTACGAAATTCATTCGAGAGTATTTCAAATATCTTTTTGAAAATGAAATCTAAAATTGATTTTAATTTTCAATTTGTTTTACTTCAGTTGATAGCAAAACCTGTTGCTTAAATTCAGATAAAGATTTTACTGAAACTTCAATTTCAAGTGCTCACAACGTTGGGTCGTTTAGTGATTTTATACATTTTTTTTAACACATTTGGGATATTAAATTAAATTTTCTTACTGGATTCGAAAAAAAAATAAATCTATAAAATATTTTGTAAAATTTGAATTAGAATTTCTAACGAATTTTTACAATACTATTTATGTATTACAAAATTTTGATAAAGAAATTATTTATAAATTATCTTAACTAAGCTTGATTTTTATTAAAAAAAAATTATATTAAATTAAAAAAATGTTTTACAAAACATAAATTACCAAATTAAACATCACATAAATAAATATAAAGACATGCCCAGGAAGCAAATATAAGCAAAATAAGCTCATATGTTCAAATCCGATTTTCATTTGTTTCATAGATACTTTAAACAATAGAAATCTATAAAATTAAAGGAAAATGTATTACTGAACTTAAAACAAAAGTATACTTAAAAAATTAATTAATATTAAATTAATTATTATTAAATTAATAAAAAATATAATTAATTATTAGGATGGTTGCGACAGTTACTACGTGGTAATTCATACTTACATTGAATTGAAAAATTCACTATGTTTTTACCACACTTAGACTATGTAAAAATGTTATACAACTTGTTATTCACAGTAATATAAATTTCTACATATACCACGACTTAAGTTTCGACGTTTGACGGTCATTTTCAAGTGACTTGAAAATGACCGTCAAACATCGAAATTTAAGTGGTGGTATATGTAGAAATTTATATTACTGTAAATAACAAGTTGTATAACATTTTTACATAGTCTAAGTGTGGTAAAAACATAGTGAATTTTTCAATTCAATGTATATAATTGAATTTGATGGCATTAATGTTTGAATATGATTTCGGGGCGTGTGGCCGCCATGGCTGGCGCTTAATCTCGTAGTCCAATTTTTGGAATCAAGTTGTATTTCGGCAATAACGTGTCGAATGTTGGCTTCAGGTTTTACGTTTATGGTTTATTTTTGTTTTTGTGAAAATATACAAATAGTGGCTATCGAATTTATAGCGTTATAAAAATTTTGGTTTCTTTCGAGGATTTGTACATAACCTTTTGAGTGAGAGATCATTAAGCAACAAATAAATAAAGCTGTGTGAATTAGATATTTGAAATTCTTTTAAATGAAAAGTAATGATTGAAATATTTAATGAAATTCCAATTTATAATTAATATTATTTTATTATTTTATTAATTACGAAATTCATTCGAGAGTATTTCAAATATCTTTTTGAAAATGAAATCTAAAATTGATTTTAATTTTCAATTTGTTTTACTTCAGTTGATAGCAAAACCTGTTGCTTAAATTCAGATAAAGATTTTACTGAAACTTCAATTTCAAGTGCTCACAACGTTGGGTCGTTTAGTGATTTTATACATTTTTTTTAACACATTTGGGATATTAAATTAAATTTTCTTACTGGATTCGAAAAAAAAATAAATCTATAAAATATTTTGTAAAATTTGAATTAGAATTTCTAACGAATTTTTACAATACTATTTATGTATTACAAAATTTTGATAAAGAAATTATTTATAAATTATCTTAACTAAGCTTGATTTTTATTAAAAAAAAATTATATTAAATTAAAAAAATGTTTTACAAAACATAAATTACCAAATTAAACATCACATAAATAAATATAAAGACATGCCCAGGAAGCAAATATAAGCAAAATAAGCTCATATGTTCAAATCCGATTTTCATTTGTTTCATAGATACTTTAAACAATAGAAATCTATAAAATTAAAGGAAAATGTATTACTGAACTTAAAACAAAAGTATACTTAAAAAATTAATTAATATTAAATTAATTATTATTAAATTAATAAAAAATATAATTAATTATTAGGATGGTTGCGACAGTTACTACGTGGTAATTCATACTTACATTGAATTGAAAAATTCACTATGTTTTTACCACACTTAGACTATGTAAAAATGTTATACAACTTGTTATTCACAGTAATATAAATTTCTACATATACCACGACTTAAGTTTCGACGTTTGACGGTCATTTTCAAGTGACTTGAAAATGACCGTCAAACATCGAAATTTAAGTGGTGGTATATGTAGAAATTTATATTACTGTAAATAACAAGTTGTATAACATTTTTACATAGTCTAAGTGTGGTAAAAACATAGTGAATTTTTCAATTCAATGTATATAATTAATTAATTATTAAGTATTACTTACAACAAAAGAAGTAATTCGCGTTAAATTTGTTAAAACACCACCACCCACTTCGATATACTTATTTGCACGTTTATAAATGGACCTGGTAGCCAGTTTCAACGATGATTCTCTCTAATTAACGCCACAGCAGTAATAATGCGATCTAGTAGCGTTCACTTTCTAGGCGTCTAGTTGTGTCCACTTTCATGGCATAAACTAACGAAGTTAGTAAGAGACTTAGTATAGTAAGACTTCATCCACCCCCAAATACAAAAATCTACTCCTTCTCTTGGACCCCTCTGCCAATCCAGCTATCGCTCAAATGGGCTTTTAGGAAATTTCTCACACTATTTGCATAATGCTCGATCATGTTGGAAGATATTATATTCAAAGGTACTTCGTTCAATATTTCCTCTAAATTGTCTTCCAAAAAATGTAAATAACCTTGCCCAGTAAGACGGCCATCTAATACAGAAGGACTAAACAATTCATCATTTAGTATGCCGCACCTTACATAAATACTAAACCGATGATGAAAATTATCTTCTTACGTGGCATGCGGGTTTTCGTTCGACCATCGATGATTATTTTGGCAATTAAAATATATAATAATAAAAAATAAAATGCATTTGGGTAATTTTCTATTTTCACGAATCCATTGACAAAAGCCGCTATTTATGTTTTCCAAACCACTGTTTGTGGAATTTCAAATTGGATTGCAAAGCGTACTTATCCCTGGATTATTTTCTACAACATCCAGAATATCTTCTTCAAGTTCCAAACCGGTTGCTGTTTTTCAGAAACAGTAATGCATTTGGTGCATTTGGAAATATTCCAGTTTCGCTAGCACGTCTAAAAACAGTTTGAAACGCTTGCCTTTTAATAATTCTTCGTAAAAGTTTTATATTTCATATTCCATAATAATCAAAACCTATAAACCTTGATTGGCTTTGTTAATTTATACGTTTAATTTCATTAAAATATCTAAACTAATGCATAACAACTTTTTATGTGGGTAACAAATCGCTCCTGTAAGACCTTAATTGTATTACGACGAATTTCTGGAAACGTTTTTAATTAATTTAATTGAATCATTTCAGGCTGTCAGAGTCGTATTAATTTGCATTAAAACTAAATCTTGTTCCAATCTTGAACCTCCTCGTTTTTTACGCCAATTGCAAATTAAATCAGTTTGTGGTACAATTACAAAACCAGTTAACTCGTGCAATCAAAACGAAAAACCCGTCAAAATGATACAATTCAAAACCTAAATTTAAAAAGCTTAAATTACAGTAAACTTTTTTAAGAAAATGCTTAACTTGAAGTTTATTTTATTAACTATTAAAGTTCATTTTTTCCTCGTGAATGTTACGAAGAAGATTGTAAAGTTTGCTAAGTTCTTAAGGGAAATGCTATTCTATACCTGTTTGTTTGGCAGTGCATGTGCAAACTATAATAGGTTTAGTTGAAAACCCTCTTGCATATTGCGCCACTATGAATATCTCCAAAGTGAGTATGTAGCTGCAGATGTTCTTTTTAAAGCCGGGGAAAACTCCGGGAATACGCGGCTCACCGCAAAAGCATCCGAATCGTCGATGGATATGTATGGCAGACTAACGATCGACGAAGTTTCGTCCTTTTATTCCAATTTCCGTTCAATATGTTTCAAACGAAATTTTACTCGGATAAATAAAATAACATCAGCGTAATCAAGATTTACTGAAATAACAATTTGGCAAATGGCAATTTGGCAAAAATAATTAATAGTTAATTAATTTTGTTTTACAATGTTTAACAAAATGAGAATATTTTTTGTGCATTAATAATTTATAGCAAATTTACGAATTGTTACCGCAGAGTTTTCAATCAATCAAACGATAATTAAATTTAATATTTGAAATAATCTCCACTATATTGGTTTCATATATATGAAATGAAAGAGCAATCAGCTAAATAACGAAATAATATGCGATTTTTAAAAAAAATATATTCAATCATAGAAATGATAAACATATTGAAATGATTATTTCACTATTTATTGAAATAATCATTTCGATTAAAATGAATCTATTTTCTGATTGGTTTACAATCAAAAATCAATTGTCAGTGTTTTCTACTATTGAATATAGTAATAATAGTAGTAAATATAGTAAAGGTACCAATTCGATAGGTAAATTTGAGTTTATATATTATAAGTTCAGCTTTATATATCTAGTTTTACCGGGAAATGTACACATTTTCCAACGTGTATTTGTAAAAGTTCAAAATATTACACATAAATTAAATACACTTGTATATTAAGGTTAAAATGTTATTGAAAAAAATTGTATAATTATTTCAATTAAAAATTAATTTATAACAATATTATTTTAAAGGATTCTATATTTTTATTTATGGCTCTGAAATTTTACTTATTATTGTCATCAAACTCAAAAACTATGAAAATCTAAGCACATAATAATCAAAACTATATATGTTATGGTATAATGGCATTTTATTCCCATCATATTGCCATCATATTGTTATCTCAGTTGGCAAATCTACACAAAAACACAATTTTTAACACAATAACACAAATTTAAGTCCATATTAATCTCTCCTAACAAGAGTCGAAAATTAAATATTTTGTTCCAATTGAACAGTTATTTGATATAATAGGACAAGGTAATAGTAATAAAATTTTATAGGATTTGAATGGGATATACAAAAATTACAGCTGAATCATTTATGTTAAACATTAAACTTTCTTTTTGTTACAATTCATTATTGACAATCTAAATTTACTTAGATATAAGCTAAATGTATATATTTACCAGGAAATGTGCACATCATCACATCAGGACTCTCTCCTATACCGTAACATATACATAATCTATGTACACCATTTAACACCATCATTTCATTTCTTGGCACTTGGTAAAAAAATTAAAAACAGAGACCGAGAAGCCTCCTCCGACGACTCCTTTTCATACCTCATTGAGCAAAATGCAATCAAGTGGTATACACATGTTTAGAGCACGAAGGAAGGTAATAATGCAGAGGTGTTTGGACCTTGTACCAAGCAAGTACTTCGATTTCATACTAGTACATGCACTTAAAAGATTCGCACAATTTAACCTAAACTGGAAAAAGTCAATCATCAGTCAATCAAAGCCATCAAGGCTGTTTAGCTCATACTCCATCAGATCCAAACTAGTATGGCACTGTGGGAGAAAGCTAAACAAGCTTGATACCAGGACACACTGGTATAGAGGAATATGAAAAAGCCGAGATTTCGCAATCCCTTAATTGGTCCGGAACCCTATTGTGATTGTATATTTGTGGAGTATTAACACCAGGCACAAATGTTTAGAAGAAGAAATAAGAAAGTAATGGATGAAAACCTGGAAAGAACTAAGGGGAACTTTGAGGGCTAAGACAATCCAAAGTAATGCTGGGATCTTTGAACCAGAAAAAACAAAAGCTTGTCAGAAACTGCACTACAGATTTATAAAACACCTGAGGACCCTAAGCCTAGAGGATGACAGATGACAGTTGCAGATTCTATAGCTCAGCAGAGGAAACCCCCGAAGACTGCTCCGTAAGAGACAAATGTAGCTTGGGCTCCACTGCTCGAGCGAAGAGGAGTTTCAATCGTTGAATCCCACCCAGAACTTGAAATTCCTAAAGGAATCGGCACTAGAGGAAACGCTCTAACTGGGTAAGTATACCAACGATTAGCAGAAGAGACTAGGGCACAATAGATCTATAAAGGTCGCAGTACACGTCACCACCTAAATATACAATCTAGTTTGATTATGTAGACTAAAACATTATGTACACCTTGAAGGTGGAGTTCAAGGTTTAATCTTCCATAAAATTCTGTTCATTTACAAACATTTTGTAGATATACCACTTTACTAATTTTCTGTAAAAAATTAAAATTTCTAAAACTCTAAGCAATTTTTAGGGTTCCGTACCGAAAACGGAATCCTTATTAGCATCATTTTGTTGTCCGTCTGTTTGTCTGTCCGTCCGTCTGTCTGTCTGTCAAGACCATTTTTCTCAGGAACGCGTAGAGGTAACAAGTTGAAATTTGAATCAAATACTCGGGTCTGCGATCTCTTTCAGCTGTGAAAAAATCAAATTTGTAAGTCAACGCGATCAAAAGATATGACCGTCTACGATATAACGCATATTTTGCGATTTCACAAGGGAATCAAAACCTATAGGGTACTTCCCGTTGACCTAGAACCATGAAATTTGGCAAGAAGCGGTGTCTTACAGCACATGTAAAGGGAAACCGTAAATATGTAATTTAATTACAAGAAAAATGCGAATTTACTATTACAAACTTATGAAAATACACTAATGTGTTGCGTGGTATTGTCAGGCACCAGAAGCATATGGGTTGCATACAGTTAGGTCCTCTTAAAGATACCTTACTTACAAGTTTGTACGGAGCCCTCGGTGCGCGAGTCACAACTCGCACTTGGCCGGTTTTTTTTATTTGCAAAAAGGAAACTTAGCAAAGCCGAAAAAAATAACTACAAAGGAATATCTATATCGATACAATATAGAACTAGATAATATAGATTTAGATCAAGAACTTTAAGAAAATGAATGAAAACTCAACATCTAAAATTGAAAAACACTCAATTTATAGAGAACTTGGTGAATAAATATGAATTTATAGTGTAATATGCCCTTATTTTAATAATTTGAGCGGCGATTCTGTTTACCAAACAGTAAATGGCAGCGATTTGTAGCATTTTGTTTGGTTTCCTGGCCTTGGAGTGCGACAAGTTAAAACAAATCAGAAGCGAGCGTAATTTTTAAGATGAGTTTGAAAACGATTATAAACGTTCTTAGTGACTGTCGTGAGGTTGTCGGCTGTGCATGCATTTTTTTTAAGCAAAAATTGCGGAAATTCAGTGAAAATTGTGCAAGAAGTTTAAGAAATTGTTGTACAACGTTTCGTGAGTCTGTTTGTGAAATTGTTATTGAAATTTCTTCCCTTGGTGAGTGAGTTTTTCCATTAATTTATTAACTAGATTATTTTTTATTGAAAGCAACATTCGATGTCATGTTTTAAAAATTACGACTGTATATAATTAAAATTGATTACTAAAGAAATAAAATAAAATTTATTATTAATATGTAAATGCGAATATTAAAGATAAAAACATAAATTGTATTTAAGTTTCAAATTTGTTATATAAATGCAACACATGTTTCACCAACACTGTGGCTTCTTCAGGTAATTAACTGAAGAAGCCACAGGTAATTACCTAAAGAAGCCACAGTTTGGTGAAACATATTTAATTACAATAAATTTGACTAAAAAACAATTGATGTTTTTATCTTTAATATTGAAATCAAGTTTCAATGGTTTTTTAAACTTCAAATTTAAAATCAAATACAGAATCAATTACGACAATATATTTCTTCTGTCGGCACTACGGTCCATGTAGATCCTTGGCCTGCTCAATTACTTCCTTGCATTCCTCTCTATCTAGAGCCTTTCTCCTCCAACTTCTTATTTTCATTTCTCTTAGGTCAATTTCCACATCATCGCTCCATCTTTTTCTGGGTCGGCCTCGCTTCCGCGCCCCCTCTGGTTTTTCGATTATTTTTCATTCTTATTACGTGTCCCAACCATTTCAATCGTTGGGACTTTACTGTGGCAACACTGGCAACTATATCTGGGTCTTCATATAGGTTTCTTAACTACTGATTAATTCGTATCCTCCATTCCCCTCCTTCTTGCACTGGTCCGTATACTCATCTTAATAATTTTCTTTCAAAGATGCACAGTTTTTTTTTTTCATCTTCTTGTTTTAGAACCCACGCTTCGATTGCATATGCTACTACTTGTTTTATTATGGTTGTATATATTCTCTTTTTGACATTTCTTGATATATTCCTTGATTGGAATATCTTTTTTAGTGCACAGTAACATCTATTTCCTACGGAGATTCTTGTTTTTATTTCTTCGCTTGTTTCATTGTCTCTTGTGATTTTGTTTCCTAGGTATTTAAATTTGTGTGCCTCTTCGAAATTGTGGTTATTTATTCTTATATTCGTCTGTTCTCTTCTCATGTCTCTCGTCATGAGCATGTCCTTGTTTTTTTCTACATTTTCCTTTAATCCAGCCTTTCTTGCTTCTTTTTCTAATTTACAATATGGAGTCTTGTATTAATAATATAAGTAATAGGGCTTGTTTTGTTCTTGTTAGTATCACAACGTCGCGTCGTCTGCGCATGCTAAATATTGGCAGGTTCGGTTATAAAAATTCCTCCTGGATTTGTATCTATCTTTCTTATACATCTTTCGAGTACTAGGTTAAATTACGTAGTGGACATAGGGTCGCCTTGCCTCAGTATCATTTTCACTTTGAACTGCTGTGACAGGTTCCCTCGGTTTCTCACTCAATTTTTTGGGTATTGTATTGTCATTTTCGTTAGGTTAACTAGCTTTTCTGGGATTCCAAATTGTTTCATTGTCTGTTCTACATATTCTCTTTTGACGCTGTCGTATGCCTCCTTAAAATCTATGTACAGTTGGTGGACAGCGATATTGTATTCGTAGCATTTTTCCAGGCTTGTTCTTATTGTGAATATGTGGTCTGTCGTCGATCTTCCGCTTCTAAACCCTAATTGGTATTGGCCCAATGTTTCTTCTACATATGGATTTATTCTTCCCGCTATTATAGAGGCCATAATTTTGTACACAACTCCTAATAAAGATATTCCTCTGTAACTATTGCACTCCAGCTTATCTCCTTTCTTCTTACAGATGGGACATATTATTGCATTTGACCAGCCGTCTGGCATTTTCTCTTGTACCCATATCTCTTGTAATAGCTCGTGTATTTTGTCTCCTAGTTCTTCCCCTCCATTCTTTACTAGTTTCGCTGTTATTAAGAAAATATATGGTTCTTAAATGTATAGATAAGTTATATGTATAGATAAGTTCTTATCTCTATAGGATATATACGTTGTATAATTTGGTGTATTCTGGGAAATAAATAAATAAAAATATAGCAGTAACAACAAAAGCAGTAAAAGTTGGCCAAAAAACCTGGTTAAAAGTAGAACTCGAGAGCCAAAACAAAAAACCTACGAATAATTCTTTTAATGAATGATCTTAAGATACTTAAGTAGAACTTAAGTTAAAATAGGTCAACTTATTATCTAAAGGATTTAAATTTAACTTAAGACCTAAAATTAATAATAAAACATCTAGAAATATTGGGAGTTGAAATTTGAAGCGTTGTAGAGACATTGTTGTTAAATAAGTCATTCAAAATTTATTGGACCACAATTCTTCAGTTGTGACGTGGGACAATTTTTTTACTTCAGATAAAAAAGCAAGCCAATCAAAGCACAAATTTCATACGATGGTATGATGGTATTTTTCGCGTAATTTCTTCATTAATATGAAGAAGAACTGAATCTATAATTTCCTGATCAAATAAAAGAGACCGAGGTTCTAATGGAGTTTTTACATGACAGGCCTCTCCTTTTGGTCCCGACATAAATGATAGTGCACAATAAAAAATCCATAAACTTAAAGTAGGATGAAATTCAATTTAAAGACTGACAAAGACTGATCAAAGTCAACCCTACACATGAGCAAATATATCCGGGAGGACACCGGAATATCTTCTGTTACTCCTTGGCACACGTTGCTCAAGATGGGTTGTGTGAGCCGTTCGCTGCGTCAAAGCGAGTAACAAGAACGGTCACGAACTATCAACGAAGACCTAAAATTGTCAGGGCCTGAGGAGCATTCTTTGATCAGTCTTTAAAATAAATGATAGTATACTTTTATTTGGGCGTCTACCTCTCTTTTTTGGTACTTTTATACTACATCTGTAGTCACTCTTGCCTTTTATTACTGATTATCGGCATGTTGTTAGCTGTTAATCCTCTAAATCATCACACTGTTTGCTTTATGAAATTTCTTGTTCTTCCACATAATCTGAGTCCTCGTCGATACATGTACCGGTATCATTTCCGCTAAAGGAATTCCTCTTCTTGTTCGCCCAAGAAAACTCTTTCCATTACTCCTTCAAGCTCTATTTCCGTCAAAATACGTCGACGGTCAGAGTTTTCACCGGCTTTAAACATGATGTTGATTGTGTGCCTCTAATAGCTTCAAATACATTGTAAATTATCAACTGAGCAATAAATAAAATGTGTAAAACAAGTAACCAAAGTATTTTAAACATACAAAAATACGTGAAAGACACCCTGGGGTCAGATAGACCCTACATACACTTTGAGAATTTGAACACTGGACACTGAATAAAATTTGAATAAACACTATGGTTACTTAAGAGCTACGGTAATCTACAATATTGATGGGGTCCGTGTGACCTCACGATTTCTTTTGAAAGTTACATGCAAATTATTTTTTTGTGGAATTTGCAGTTGTGGGGAGAATGAAAAGCAGATAAGTTGAAATTTATAAAAGAACTTTTAGCTTCAAAAAAGAAAATGTGACGATCACTTTTTACACGAATAAAATTATATATAAAAGTAGAGACTAATGAAATTTTTATTGAAAAAATAGCGTAAATTGAAATGTTTTACATAATACCAACAACATAAAGATGTCAAAAAATTTTGCAATTTCTTGAATAATTTATTCAAAGTTATGGATCAACTGTCGAAATATTAATACTGGAGTACCATTAGGAAGCTGTCCTAATAGTAGACTTAGTAGACTTGTTTTTGACATTTTTTATACAAAAATTACTTTTATATTTAAAAAATTATAAATACTATATCCTCCAAACGAAGTAAACGAACTATCAAAAATGTATAATATTTCAAGTTTCAAGTGTTATTATGTTGTTGTTGTTGTCTTATCTTGCTTAAACTATCTAAAAAATTTTAAACCTTCTATTACTAAATCATATTTGAAAATAGATCTAGACATACTTACAATTAGTAAATATTTGGTACTTATGCATTAACGCCACCGCAGCTCGATCGATCTCGATATATGGTCTAGATTTATCTGCTCTAATATAATCTAATCTACTATTTCCTAATCTACTATTATTTCTTATCCAATATATTTTCTTATTTCAGATCGTGAGGTCGCGCTACCGGGCGATATGTGGTCTGGATTTATCTGCTCCGTTATAACCTAATCTAACCATCCATTTTGTTCAAATCTGTAGCTGCGTTAGTTACGTAAGTACGAAATGTTTATATAAATTTAATATTTTTTAAGAATATTACATTTTTGCTACAAATTGTAACACATTTTTCGAATTTTTATGTTATGAATTTTATTTGGGTTTTATGTTTAATAAATAATATTTCGCGATCGGTACAATATAAGCGGCATAAAAATTTAAATTATTTAGATTTTATGAACCTTAAATTTATTTCCCAGTCCTTTGATGTTATATTTTTGGAAGGAAATAAAAGATCGCTAGAATGGCAAAACGAAGCGAATTAATAAATGTCTACACAAAAGTATACAAAAGTGTATTTTTGTAAACGAATATTCGAATTTATTCCGCACAGTTTTACACACCCTAAAAATCATTTAAACCAAAAAATGATTTAAAAATGGGTAAAAATATAAAAAAGAAACTTGTTTAAATTAGTAAACGAAAAACGAAGTGGTTTTATAAAGTTTAAAATAAAAACAACTCAACCAATTTGTATAAAGTAAACTTGTTAAAATTGTAAAATAGATTGCAAAAAACCTATTAAAACATGATTTATTGATTTCGTTCGGAATTATTAATTATTATTGACGGACATGCGAGAGATGTTAATTGATGAGAAATTTTCTTAATAACCTTCTGGATCCCGAATTAATCACCCCCGACAGATTTATTCCGACTAAACGCGAAATTGAGACTTTTATTTGGCACAATAAAACAAGATTCAATTAGTTGCGCCTTACTTACTCCGAAACTGTCTCGGCTCCAACCGTTCCCTCGTGTCCCTTAAAAACTCCTGCAACAACAACGAAACCCCTCCAGAAGAAAAAAAAAATAGATATTAATTATGATAAATCTAGGGGTGAGATCAATTTACAACTTTTATATTCTCATTAGTTTCGAGTAAGAGAAATGTTGTTTTATATGGGATTTTTTTGTTTTGTTTAGGGTAAATAATGACGAGGGTTGTTTAGTGTGGATTTAATGTGTTTTTTGTGGTGGGGTTGTTATTGTACAACGTCGGGGAAAATTGGGCCAAGAACTCGAGACATGGAAATTGCGAATCTTTTCTGTTGCGGAAGTATGCGTGTGTTTACCCTCTATTTCTTATTAGTTTGCTGAAAGGGAGCGGAAAACGGGACGAAGTTCTCTGCATCGATTTCTCAAACTCGTTCTTTACTAAAACTAATAAGAGTATATTGTCGAGATTTGCATTTTATTTGTGTTACGCACGATTTTTTACTTTATAAACTGATGTATAAAAAAGATTTGTGGATCATGGATTTATGGTCATTATTTATTTATGACTAATGACAGGAAAATTTGATATTGAATTTAAAATAGCAAAGGATTTTCTGAGTGTGATTGGGAATTTTATATCAAGAGGTATTGAAGTAGAGAGTTTTAATAGACAATATAATAAAGAAGATAGTAAAACTATTTCCACTATAACAGTTAACAGGATAATAAAATAGATCATTAAGTGTAACCCTTATAAAGCTGTCTGAGTTTACAACAATCCGTTGAACCTTAATTGCGTTTACCGTTAGTTAAAAGCCTATAATAATGGTCCCTTGTGCGTCGGTGCATTCGTACCGTATATCAATTATTATCTTGCAGGCGTCGTCGGGCGACGCCGTTATATCTTGCACCGGGTGCCGAGGAAGGAGTAAACAAAATTAAGCAATACGTAATTTTCCGGCGCCTCGGGAAAACTATTCGGCGCACGTTGCACAGAAATATATACGTGCAGCTCCTTCCTTGTAAAATTAACCCTGTAGACTCTGCATTCGTCTCCTTCGCATTATACGACGTGTTGAAATATAGAGTACCTCCTAATTCTACTACCCACCGCATATTCCTTGCACCTGGACTTTTATAACAAGGTTACTTAAAACCGCCAAGTTTACCTCCTAACCTCTAAAAAAACCCTTTTTTATTTGTAATTGAGGTATTCCCATGCTAACCTTGTTGAAAAACTGTGACATATTTCGTTTAGTTACTGTCGAGGTTAAGAAATAAACGTTAGGGGCGCAATTTGTCTCGGTCATAAATGTAAATTAAAAGATTCCACGCGCAGCGACCTTTATTTTTTTTGTCTTTTCGCTTATATCTCCCCAAAGAAAAGGGAACATCTTTATCTGTTATATTCTTTTTATATTGTTGTTTTTTGCTGTTGACAAGGCGAAAATAATTTTCGTATAAAACTTTGCTAATACGACCGGAAGGGGATGGAAATAATTATGTTTTTCAGTTGAGATATAACTTTTTCTCATTTGCAATTTTTATCAATTGATCTTATGGTATTAACTTGACAAGAATAAGTACGCAAAACTTCTACGGAAAAACTCAACATTTTGACAATTTTGACAATTTTATTTGGTTCATACTAAAACATGATTTTTTTCTTGATCGTGAAAGCATCCATCTGCAACTTTTAAGAAGAAAAGCCATATATGAAAATATGAGGAAAAGTCTTGCTAAAGTGTTACATTTTAATTGATTGATTTTCTTGCAATTTAAAACAATTCACTTCAAATTGAAAAACAAATTTCGATTTAATAATAATTCTTAAATTATTTGAATTCAATTTATTATTATATTACTTACGAAAGTTCTATCAAAATTTTAGTAAAATTGAAATTATTTCGATAAAATTTTAAAGTTTATTTTAAATTATTTCGATTTATTCATTTATTATCATTGAAACTTGAAACCTGAAACCCGGTTTCACAATCAATTTTAAAATGCAAATTGTTATTTTAAAAGAGTCAAAAAAAATATCGAACTTTTTTTCCGGCCACACATGAGCAGATAGGACTACATAATATGGTACTGCAAGAATTTTAATTAAAAAATATTTACTTTGCTCTCTGTTATAAAAGCAAACTGCGAATGAGGAAACGTTGATTGAAATGTTTTTCTATCCCAATAATAAATAGTAATAATATTTATTGCAACATATAAATGTAACAAAGGGCTACAGACTTCTAGGACTCTTTTCCATTCTCTCAAATTTAACCAGTTTTTGTTTAATCAAATTAGTTTTTTTCTTCTCTAAACTTGCCTGATGTTTAGGAAACTCCGCCTGATGCTTAGGAAATTGCCTACATAGTAGTTAGTCATATGTTGCGCTCTTAGTTGGGTATTATTATCTTGCCAAATTTAGTTTTGAAAGTTAGTTATATCAGTTCAGCGGTTATTTAAAATAGTTTCAATTCCCAAACAGCTTCAATTAATTAATATAATTTCTATGAGTCATTAACTTAAATTAACAAGGTAATAAAAATAACAAAATAAAATTACAAGGATCAAACCTCTTTGTAATTTTATATTTTTCTAATTTAACTACCAATGAGCAAAATTCGTTGGATATTAAAAGAATTTCTTTGCAATTTCATTTGGTGAGTGGAAAAACATAACTCCAAAAATGGCAGTTTTTAATTGAGATAGCCAAAATTACTTATAAACGTAGACCTTGCTAGACCTTTGCTAGACTGTGTACACATTTACGAAGCTAGTTATTTGAGTACTTGTATTGAGTGGTGGAACGATACAACTCCTGGAGTTATATAGTTCTTCCATCCAAAAACCTATGTTCCTCTTCTTGTCGCTAGACTTCGACATGCGTAGTCTCTAACAATTTGCTTCCTTATATTCTTCCTATACTTCCTTATATTTTTAATCAGTATTGTTTGTTCATTTTAAAGAAGCAACGGTAGTTTCAAGTGTACATATCTAACAATCAAATACCTACATAATGTCCAGTAGTGAAAGTGCAGATAAAAGGTATACTGAAAGATGGAAGATAACTTTAAGAAGGCAAGCTTGCTTCATGGAACTGAATAGCTAAAATTGGTAGAGAAGAACACTCTCAATAAGACAGATTACACTTAAATATCTTCTATATACTATTTTTTAACAAGTGATCTAATATCTATGTGGATATCTAAGTGATCAAATATATCGATGGCTTCCCGCCGATTGGCCCTAACCCTCAGTGGTACAACTTTTCAGGAGAGAGTAAAAACGTCATAGTTTTTAATATAATTGAGCAAATTTACCGCACTTTTTTCAATAAAAATTTTTGTTTATTTACTAAACAGTTTTAATTATTTTTATTATTCCAGTATAATCCAATTTATAGGAGATAGCAGAATCGGAATCAATCAAAACCCGAAAACAGCAAATTTGAGGGTTATGGCCGATTGGCCGAAGGCCATCGATATATTTTTTCTTTTTTGTACAGTTGCAAGAAAAAGTGCATGTCTAATACAATCTTCAACGGGATTCTAAATACGAGCAAAATACATATTTGCCTGGCTTAATGAAATGTCGCGAAATAGCTAGAAGTCATCCGAAAGGAAAAACCAAGCAAAAAAGAGGAACGCAACGTTTTCGTATTTTATATTTGAGGCTCAAGGAGACTTTCAGTTTATAAAACTGTTTTAATGAGTATGCATTCAATAACTAATTCGCGTATTCGGAGACTCAATTAATGATTTCTGGACCGAAATTTAAAGATTTGCGGGGCAAGCATAACAATAGTCCACATGGTTTGTCTCCTGAAATAATTTCCAATATATAATGTCACATAGCCATTTCCCAGAAAGGTTTCTCATTGTAGTTTCAAAGAAGTTGTACTAATACTAAGTACTACCTTGTACTAAGTACTACCTTGACGCTTCTAAATGTGAAGATTATGTATGATCTTTTCACCAAGAAATATTCAGAAGAAAGAAAGTTAACTAGGAATTCTACTTGTTTTTCAAAGAAAATTTTGCTTTGAGGTTCGGCAGCCCGCAGGTTGATATTTGTGGTGAATGTGAACTTGAATCACATGAACCAAAACCGTACAAAGCTAAAAGACCGCAATCTCAATGATAATGCGAAACGAGTTGCTAATAAGTTTTGTGCCAGACTAAAGGAAATTAAAGCTTAATATTAAGAACAAGATGTTGGTGCTATAGTTTTTGATTACATTCAGATTATGCCACTTCCGGTGATACCTGTACAGGAAATGTTTTACTACCGACAGTTATGGCTCTACGGATTCGAGATTCATAACTTGAAAAGCGATACTGGTCATTTCTACACATATCATGACGGACAAGCTTTGCAAGTTCTGAATGAAGTTTGTATTTTTATTTATGATTATATAAGAAAATGCCTCCTAGAACTCCTAGTATAATATCGTATATACCTCATATAGTATATACCTCCTAGTATCTCCCAGAACTTCATATTTTTTGGACGGTTGTCCGTGTGCATTCGTTACCTTCGCATTATAGGACGTGCTGAAATATAGAATACACCCTAATTCTATTACCCAGCGCATATTCTTTGCACCTAGACTTCTATAACAAGGTTACTTACAAAAACCGCCAAGTTTACCTCTTTACTTCTAAGAAAACCCTTTTTTATTTGTAATTGAAGGATTCCTATGCTAACCTTGTTGAAAAACTGTGACATATTTCGTTTAGTTAGTGTCAAGTCATTTCATAAACTGAACGCAACGTTAGGATCTCAATTTGACTCGATAATAAATTTAAATTAAATTATTCCACGCGCTGCGACCTTTAATTTTCTTTTCTTTTGCTTATATCTCCCCAAAGAAAAGGAAACAAGCTTGATCTGTTATATTCTTTTCATGTTGTTCTTTTGTTGTCGACAAGACGAAAGTAATTTTAGTATAAAACTTTGCTAATACAAGCGAAAATGATTTAGTTTTTGTGTTGAGATGTCCATAGTTTTTTATTACATTCAGAATATGCCACTTCCGGTGATACCTGTTCAGAAAATGTTTTACTGCCTAGAGTTATGACTACGACAAGCTTTAACAATGCATAAAAATGCCTCATGAGATACAGGTACTTCATATTTTTTCGTACGGTTGTGCGGGGCAGAACCATAACGATACAGTTTAGTAAGCTAGCGAATTATATCGTATAAGTATTTCTCTGTTCGTGGACACTCTTTATCACCATGCGTCAGAGCCTTCGGAAAATACAAACGAGACATAAGAAGACATGATCGAATTTATATGATTGGACTGTATTTAGCAACAACACATTAAAATATGGGACAACAAATCGGGGTGGTTTTGCCACTTACCTTCTAGTCACAAAATGTCTTCCTCGCCTGCACTGTTGACACGATCCTCCTGTTGCCAATTAATTTAAGGGAGCAAAAACGACGGATATTCGGCGGAGAAGCCTTGCAACGCAGATCTACTAGAATGGGCAAAATCCCCGAAAAGTTCTCATCAACAAAATGATCGTGGTCGCATGCCGACAGAGGCAAAACGTGAAAAAACTCTTTACACTGGCCGTGCTTCTCTCGCTGCGACTCTAATCACACGACTCATGCTATCTATGTTTGTAATAGGTTGCGCCCAGCGCAATCTATTACACTATTTATTTTCCTAATCGCTACGCGTTTTTTAATTTTATGCGCGCGATCAACACCTGTCGGAATTAATTCATTTAAGGGAGCAATAAAGACGGATATTCGGCGGAGAAGCCTTGCAACGCAGATCTACTAGAATGGGCAAAATCCCCGAAAAGTTCCCATCAACAAAATGATCGTGGTCGCATGCCGGCCGAGGCAAAACGTGCAAGAACTCTTTACACTGGCCGTGCTTCTCTCGCTTAGACTCTAATCACACTACTCATGCTATCTAAGTTTGTAATAGGTTGCGCCCAGCGCAACCTATTACACTAGTTATTTTCCTAATCACTACGCGTTTTTTTAATTTTATGCTCGCGATCAACACCTGTCGGAATAAATTCATCGCACTATGGACAATCGTACATCCTCTTTTGATAAGCTGTAAAACCATTACAAAAGGCATAACATAATCTTTAATTTTACAACAATCATTATTTTTCATCTTACGACCAAAAGTCATTCTTTTGAAAAGTTCTGCTTCTTGAGAAAATGAATTGACGATAAGAAAATTTTTAGATCAAATGTACATGGTGTTAAACAATTATGAAAGTATGAATATGCTTCAAGGGACAAGTACCATTATTTATTATTTTTAACAAAATTTTTATAAAACAAAGTTATTTATAAACTAACGTAGAGTCTGAATACAAATTTTAAAATAAAAATTCGAATTTTTAATAATAAAATAATAACAGAGATATTTATTTATTTGCATTTTACAAAAAATTGATCTGATCATTTCGCAAATTTTATAGAGGGAAATTTAATACAGCGCGTGTATTTCAACATTTTGTCTTACCATTTCTTAATACATTACAGCCAGAAGTAGATAATAATTTGTTTTGGAAACAAGACGGCTGCCCTGCACATTGCACAGCCTTGGTCAGACAATGGTTACATGATCATTTTGGCAAAAGGTTCGGCCAAAGGTTCGGAGGTTCGGGCAAAACCATTACCCAGCTAGGTCGCCTGACCTTTCATTGTTAGATTTCTTTTTGTGGGGTGACTTAAAACAAAAGGTTTATCCAGATGATCTTCCACATGATAGTGAAATATTAAAACAACGCATAGCAGAAGCAATCCATGTGTAACTTGAATGTGCTGCGAACCATTCGTAAAGTGTACGGTAGATTTATTTAGTTGTGTCGAGTTGGGAGGTAGTTGTAGAATAATTATTAAAAATACGACTTTGTTTTATAATTTTTTTTTAGGAAATAATATATAAAGTAACTCATACTTTGAATCAATTTCAAACATTCCTAATTTATTACCACCCTATACATTTGATCTAAAATTTTTAATTGCCAATTAATTAGACTTAAAAAGCTGGTGGCCAAAGTATTATAAAAAACCTGCAAATCATTTGTTCAATCAAGTAATGAAACTTTTTCAGTTTCAAAATATGATCAGTCAATCTATGGCTGTCGTGCGGGGTATAGTGTCAATGACCCACCTACTCACTATCAAAATCTTCATCGAGAAATATTATAAAAAGCCCCTGATACTAATACTCACCGACTACAATAAGGCTTTCGACACGATTGACTACAAATCCATGCGTAGATCCCTCGCGAAATGAAAAATGGACCAACGCTACACAAATATAATAAATCACGGGTACTAAAACCAAAGCGGATGCATCAGACTGCAGGAAGATACCTCTGAATTCTCAATTGAAAGAGGGGTGCGCCAAGGAGACGTCATGTCCCCATTTATTCAATACCCTCTTAGAATATATGTTAAAAAAATCAACAACAACCGTGAAAAGCTAAACCACCTACTCTTTGCCGATGACATCGTACTAAAAACCGATAGCCCAGACGAAGCAAAAACCATGCTACTTGAACTAGAATCAGCCTATGAAATTGTAGGTTTGAAGATCAACACAAGTAAGACCAAACTCATGACCTACTTGGTACCGAGTGAAAATCTAAACCTGGACTTACCTCACCTAACCTATACAAATATCTTGGCAACGAAATCCGCCTGGGAACAAATAACCAAACCTGCGACACTAAGGGACAAGATAGTCAACATAAGTATTGAAGGAGCGGTGTTGTGGACGCCATTGAAAGAATCACAACCCTGAAGTGGAGTTTGGCAGGTCACATAGCCAGATTAAAGGACAAGAGATGGACTAGGAGAATAAAGGAATGGGAGCCGAATCGAGAACGAAATGAGACATTCCGAAGCAGAGGCAGACCCGCCGATCGATGGTCAGATGATCTAGAACGTATCTGCACCAACTGGTGACCGCAGCGCAAAACAGAAAAGTATAGAATTCATTACGGGAGGCTTATGTTCAGCAGTGGACAACTGTAAAAGCAGGCTAATGATGATGATCATGACACTAGACTGATCTACGACTAGCTAGTCGTTTTATCGGAAGTCTTGATAAAAACAAACTGCTCAAGACTAACGTCAATCCAACTTTTACAAACGAACCAGCCTTAAACAAACCATTACCAATCAATGGGGAAAAAATGAATGATATAATATAAAAAGTTTTGAAGTATTTGAGCGGCGATATCTTGGGGTTTTACTTTTATTATCATATTACGTCTTGTTACATCATATTACGTCTTGGAGACAAGCAAAGAAGATCTGCAGGAACAGGGTTGTTGAGTAAAAAAAAAAATCAACGATTTGTATGTGTATTAAAACGTTATTATAAATAATTCGATGCGAAAAAGTTGAAAAATAGAATATTTTGTAACTAGGGCGGTAAGTTGTCAATTTCACGCTAGACCAAAATTGGGCGCACGAACGAAGTGAGTGCGCACATTCGCTCGAGAGGACAATTGACAATACCGCCCCTTTTACAAACAATATTTTTTATTACTCATTCGACGGGATGTATCTTACAAGTTTGGGATCCGGGGGCCATCCAAAAAAAAAATGGAACAATAAATGAAGAATTTGGTTTTCCAATTGTCTCCGGTGGTGTGGATTCGCTATAAGAACTCTCCTCAGTCTGCGGCATCATCATAGAATTTATACTCATTTTAAAACGTTTTCTTTGAGTTTTATTATTATTTTATTATGAAAAAAATTATGACACTTCGTCTCTTTCCACATCTCTTTTTTAATATCAAGGTTTTGATAGTGTTCATTTTATTTTTATTTATTTGCTTTTTTTAATGTAATCAGGCGATATTGAATATTTTCGTGCATTACCCAGATTAAGTGGAAAGACGTGAAGTGGCATTTCTCTTATTAAAAAACGTGCGTCAGGAAGTACTTCGCACGCATGAGTAGTAAAAAAAATTTCGATTGATTATAAATAATTTAAGTGAACATAAATTTAAAAGGAATCACGTGACTCCAAACGTGCCATGATTTGTTTTTGACGTCGAAGTGGGAAATAATTCCAAAATAACATTGGGATAAGTTACTATGTGAAGCGTCAATAATAAAAGTAGATAAGTTAATGAATTACTACGTTTCAATTCACTAACACGAAAGTGTTCACTGCACACGAAAGTGTAGGAAAACCAAATTGTACTTGTAATTATATTTATATATTTATAAGTCATGAGTGAATTGAAACGTAGTTTATAATTAAATATACTTGTATTACTACTGTAATTACTTACTACTGTATATACTTTTAATTCCAAAATAGTGCACGGTTGACGTTTCTTTATTGTTGTCTCTAATGAATTTTACTAAAAGCTTATTTTATCAAGTAAATTATTGTGTGATAAAGAGTTTATATTGATTTATTGATAGAGTTTATATTGTCAGCTAATATTTATGATTTTGTAACTTTAAGTAATACACTGAATATTCTTTATAAAATCGTCGTTTTAGGATTCATTCGGCGCACTACTTGAAACATTTGGTTTTAACGTGTTGTTCATTTAAACACATTTTTTGATTAATTCTTTTTGTAGTAGCTACTCCTACACTATGGTACGAAACAAGGACGATAACTTTCAATATTTGACATGTCTATTACAACTTCTGTCTCAACGAAGCGCGCCATGCGCGCCATTAGATGCGCGAGTACAAATTACTATTACTACGTCACAACGCGCTCGGCCTGCTTTCGCTAGCGAGTTCAAAATTTTCAATTTGATATAACTTTTTAATTACAACGAAAAAAAATATATTTTTGTTATAAAACTTGAAACTTCTCCCTGTTTAAAAAACAATTGATCTTTCGATTTTTGCCAAAAAAAATGAAAAAACCAATTGTAACGTAATAATTTCAGTTCTAAGCTATCATATTAATAACTCTTATTAAAATTAGTTCCTTTTTTTCGTATAGCAAATATTGAATGGAGAACCAATATAACTCTAAGTTCTCTTTTTGGCTGTAAAGCATCTCGGGACACACTTAATGTAACTTGCTCGGCAAATTCTTTTAGAGGGAATCATTCCTTACAACTTTTTTTGTGTATTTTATTGTTGTAGAATATAGAGTTTTTAGCCAAAACACGTGTTTGTGTTTTTTCTCAAAATAAGGAGTTTGGTAGTGTTTTTCCACTCCCTGCTTCAATTTGGTTCTCAGAAAAAATGCACTTTACAAATTCTGTTTTATAATTATTTTATGCGGGCTTAAGTTGTTAGTTTTTCTAGTAACTTATTTGAATGTTTTAATATAACATACTTTGGATAGGTTTCCTGAAGTAATCACAATAGCGGCGTATTCGAAATTACAGTAAAAAAGGGTGTTTATATATAGGATTTCATTACATATAATTTGGATAAGTTTCCTGAAGTAATCATAATAACGGCGTATTCGAAGTTACAGTAAAAAAAAGAGTGTTTATATGTAGGGTTTCAATATAATATGCAAATAAAGTTGAAACCGCAAATATAAAACATTTCTTAAATATATTGTTGGTAAGTGAGTACAAGATTCGAAATTTGTTGGTATATCAATTTTCGCAAGGAATATTTCCGCAAAATGTGTAAACAAAATGTCGACGGAACACAACATTGCTTTTAAGTGCGCCTGTATTTCCTCCGCGAGAAAATATTTCTTTTCTTTATGATTATTTGTACCGCTGATGGAGTACTTGCGCGAGACTTTCGGGGCCGGCGGCAATCAATCGTTTCGGAAAAACTTCGTTCCGCAGTGGCGTATCGTGCATGCGATGCTAATCAATCGTTTCAAAAACATTCCCGTTGCTCCAGGACGTCCCTTACACATTCCACTATGCTTCCGCGTCTGACTAACAGAGCGACGCTAATCATTCGCTCCAGAAACGTTTCCATGGCTTCAAAAAACACTTCAAGGATACTAACTATGTACTGTGTAGTCTTTGGTTCAGGTTTTTTATTTTTGGCCAATAAAAGGTTTTAATTACATGAGAACGAGCATTTAGAATTCTTACTAATTAAAAGTCGCCAAACAGCCTTTGTATTTTCTCATTTACAAAATTAGTACGAATCTACTTTACCCACTTACTATCCAGTCTACTTAATCTATATAACAAATTAACTAAAACTTCAACCACCTTTCACCTTCCATCTAATCTTATATAACGTTCAAATTCACTTATATAAACCAAGCTATTTAACTAATTGGATGCGATCTGCTATCGACAGGCAGGAATTAAAAAATATGTAAGACGCATACATTCAGGAGTGGATGAGAACAGGCTGATAAGAAGAAGAAGAATTTAACTGATATAGAATTGTTCACACACATCCTTTACCCCACAAATTGAAAACTAAAGCATTTAAAATTCGTGTTCAACTACTCGCTATCTAGTCTACCTAATCTACATAGAAAATTAACCAGCATTTTTCCTTACATCTATTCTTACATACGGTTCAGATTGACTCCTGTAAAACAAGCCATTTAATTGATTTACATTATATTGTTCACAATATAATGTATCCAATTATCATAATTGAAAATTATTAAATGCAAGAAATACCATAGTAATAATTATCAATACATGGAAAATTTATAACTCAACAGAGATTACAAAATGAATTATTATAACATTTCATAGGTGTCTAATAATTATAGCAGCCATTACTATCAAAGATCATAATTTTCAAACTTGATGATCAAAATTATTTATAATTATTTATTTGTTATTGGGAATGGGAAATTTCCAAATAAATAAATGATGAATAATAGGGATAATAAAAACCAACATTATTTATAATCGAAATTAAATGTTATGAATTGTGTTCAGAATCAGTAATTATCAGAATTGATGACTCTCAGAATTAGAAATTATCGAAAATAATATCGTATTTAATAATAATGTATAATTTTCGAAATAAGCAATTATTAAAATTTGTAAATTTATTAATTAAAATGTTTACTTATATTATTTAATTTAGTAATTACCAAAATTGATTATTATAAAAATTAATGTTTATAATACATTATAAACATATAATGTTTTTAATGTTGAAATTAATGAAAAGCTACATTAACGTGCACATGCAATAAAATATAATACTTTCAAGTTTTGTTTTAACATTAATGGACTATTCAACGTAAGATCTATCTTTCTTTCTATCATCAGACGATATTCTACTTCTCGTCACGTATTCACCAACATATCAGGTGCAATTGTCCCAACCGCCGCACAGTGGTCTGGATTTCAAAAATGTTGGCCAAAAATATAAAGAATTTTCAGATTTAAACGTGAATTGGAATATAGGGGTTTTCCAAGTCCCTGATTACGAATTTCATAGTATAATTTTTAAATTCAAAATGGCGGATCCAATTTCGCCGACCGCTTGATTAAAAATTGATCGAAATTTCATATAAATTGGTATATAGAGGTTTTCGAGGTCACTGATTATTAATTTCCTAGTATAGTTTTAATATTAACAATAGCGGATCCAATATGACCGACCATTTCATTAAAAATTGATCAAACTTTCATATAAATTGGTATTTAAGTGCTTTCAAGGTCACTGATTATGTACTTTTTTTATTTACTTTATTTTATAATTAAAAAAATTGCTGTGTTATTTAATGTTTGCGCTTAATATGTGAATGTTTCTCCCTGTTTAATTTCTCTACCATTTATTTTTAGCTTCATTACTACTTCTTCCTTCGCGATCACCTTTGTTTTTGTCTTGGCTATCTTTATGGTCATGTTATAGTTATTTAATTTTTCATTACACAGGTTAATGTTGTATTGCAGCTTTTCTTCATTGCCTGCTATTAATGCAAGGACGCCTGCAAATGCGCACTCTGATATTGTGATTCTTCTTAGGTTGTGGTGACCTTCCATTTTCTTGATTTTATCCTTTATTTTCTTCATGATATTGTCTAAGAAAATTATAAATATTATCGGGCTTAATGTCCCTCCTTGTCCTAGTCCCTGTGCAGAGGTGAATTCGTTTGATGTTTCGTTTCTTGTTCTTATATAGTTGGAAGCCTTTTGGTATATACTTTGTATAGCCTCAATTAGATGTTTCTTAATCTGTCTTTTCTGTAGTATTTCCCATATCTTGTTTCGCGGTAGGGCGTTCCGCGTATTTCTTACTTTTTATGCTAATTAATTTTCATAATTAGTATTTTTTATAATTACTTACTTTGACAGTGATTGATTTTACAAATTTATCCAAATATTAATTTTTAAACATTAGTTTCGGATAATTATTACTGCGATAATTACAGATTGTGATTAATATTGATCAGTACTATTTCTAACATGCAATTTTTAAATTAAGATTTGTAATTATCAAAACAATCAGCACGATTAGTAAAGAGTCTAATCTATAATGAATTGACACTTCATATCATTTCAATCTAGATATACGTCTAGACTTAATATTCTAAATTATACAAGTTTATAATAATGCAGTGAATTAAATTCTATTTAGTTACAAATCTAGTTTAGGGGAGAGTTGCCGATGGGAGAGTACTGATGGTTTAAATCGTACTTTCTCAATTTTGAATCATCCAAAGTTTTAAAAAAAGTTTTAATTAACATCTTATGCTAACTAGGTAAACTATACCCTACCCGGGCACGACAAACAAAAAATCCAATGCTACGCCTGCGTTTTCATGTGCAAAGAAAGCTTTAAAAAATCAGGTAAGCGAGATGTAAATCTTTCAATAGATGAAATCAAGCGCGAAAGAACCTGTTATTATAAGATTAGGTTAGTGTTAAAATTACGTTTGGAATTTTAACACAAAACTAATTTGGATTAATATTAATATTTGTTTACAAAATCTCGCTACTTTTGCAAGGGTCATGTAGATTTTATATATAAAAAAATCGACAGTTTCGTCAATCGTACCCCAGTCTAGTTTCTTAAATTGTGCTGGTACGATTTACGAAACTAATATGTAAATTTGATAAATTTTAGAATTATATTCTTGTTCGTTGTTTTCATTGTCTGAAAAAAAATCTGCAAAGTGGAGTGCAGAAGGCACGCCTAAGTCCATGGTGGCATACAAAATCTTGCCTACGATCCAGAATTCCAAAACCAACGTGTAAAAAGCATCTTCATGGAAATATTAAAAGAACCTTGGAATCACCAAACAGAAATGGACTGTTTCAAGTATTACCTCCGGCTATTGAAGATTTTTTGCAACAAAAAAACGATTCAGGATATAAAATGTTTTCAAAAAGTTCATCTTCAATAGACGGAGGTAATACTTGAAATAGTCCATTTCTGTTTAGTGATTCCAAGGTTCTTTTAATATTTCCATGAAGATACTTTTTAAATGTTGCTATTGGAATTCTGAATCGTGGGCTACATTTTGTATGCCACCATGGACTTAGGCGTGCCTTCTGCACTCCACTCATTATATGTTTTGCCAGGCAATGGAAACAACGAGCAATAAAATATTATTCTAAAATTAATCAAATTTACATATTAGGTTTGTAAATCGTACCAGCACAATTTAAGAAACTAGACTGGGGTACGATTTACGAAACTGGCGTTTTTTAAATAAAATCTACATAACCTCTGCAAAAGTAGCGAGAATTTGTAAACAAATTTGAATATTAATCCAAATTAGTTTAGTGTTAAAAGTACGTTTGGATCTGCAATTGACATAAGAATACTCGTATTCAAAGTAGCAGTTCAAAATAACATTAACCATCAGTTTAACTTAAATTTCAAATTGGCTGGAAATAAATGGTTTTATAATTTCTTGAAGCGGCATCCAAAACTCTCTGTTGGGCCCGCTGAAAATAACTCATTGGCACATGCTACGGGTTTTAATAGAGCAGCTGATGATGATTGTGTCGAGTTATTGGCACAACTGACAGAAGAACACCAAATAGATGCTCAAAAGATATTTAATATTGATGAAAGAGATTTTTTCACTGTGAAAAAAATTGTAAACATGGGCCATAAAGAAATGAAAAGAATTGTAGGGTTTCTTAGTGGTGAAAGGTGGACCTACAACTTTTTTTACTGCGCCAATGTCGCTGGAACATTTGTTCCGCCTATGATTCTTTTCAAACGAAAGCCGGCAGCACCACAACTAAGTAAAGGAGCACCAGCAGGCAACTTGATTGAAGTTGCAGAACATGGTTTTATAACCAGACAATAACAGCAAAGTTTTATTATTGCTTGACGGCCACACGACTCATACAAAAAAATTAGAGGCATTCGATTTGGCACCCACAAATGAAGTAATACTTCTACAGTTACCAGGACACACATATACTACAACCACATTACTCACTACGCACTTCCAATGCAGCTGCTATTAGAAGTGTAGTGAATTCTTTAAAAAAGTAGTGGTTGCTAGTCCACGAATCGACTCGTATTTGGTGATGCCGATATTGCTCCTAGTAATCGTTTAAGGCATGAGGAAACTGAACCATTTGTTTTCAAGCATGAATACATTTTTTTCCGGGAATGAATGCAATGATTCTGAAGTTAAACTTCCTCAGCTTGCAATTGGTTCCAATATTGAGGGCACACATGAAGCAAAGAAATTTCAAAAGTTGAATGATGAAGATGTAGATGAAAAAAAGAAATTTGGAAGCTATTTCTTCCTTAAATGTTTCTATTGATGAAATATCACCAATTCTAAAATTTACTGGAAAGAAACGAAAATTGGCTCAACCAGCAACTGTGCTCAGTAGTAGCTCGCATAAACAATTAGTTCAGGCTTTTAAGGAAAGGCGGGTAGCAAAGATTGGTGCCATGAACAAGAAATTGCAAAATGTAAAGATATCTCCAAAATATGGCATAAAAAACGTAACTGTGACCAACCGAGTACATCAATCTCAACCGCTTCAGACATTGCTATATCCTTAAATGAAGAAGACTGGTTCTACTTTTTGTGTAAAAAAACAGGCTTGGAAAACATAATCCAATACGGGACATACAAAATCTGGGTAAATGAATCTTTTTGCTGGGTTTTGAATATGAGGATAAGATGTATTATTGTCGAAGATAATAATAAATTGTTAATTTTATTAGAATATATGTCATATATTTTATTTTGTATGCTTATGCTTTTTTATTACTTTGTGATATTTTAAATTTTATTACAAAAAGTAACTAAAAAAATTACTCCAATTTCCTCAAGCACAATTAGTTGCATTTTGGAAACCGACTAGTACGATTTACGCACCTGGTTTCCAAATTCTACTGATTGCAGGGTTCCTAAAAATAAATCTTTTTTAAGGGGTTATACGCACTTAGAAGGCCGAAAAAAGACGTTTTGTTATAAATTTTTTTTGAGAAGGTATTTTATTTTACAAAAACAAAAAGTATTGATACATTTAGTGGCATCATCTAAGTTTATAATGGCACTAGTGATTTGTAAAAATTGATTTGGTGTGCTCCTGCAGACGATCTCCTTAAGGTCTTCCAAAAAAAGGTGTTCGGCGGTGGCCACGATTTCTCCGGTATAGTTCATGTGAATTCAAAAACCCAAAAAGATTCTTTTAGTGGACAGATAAAACTAGGTACTGATCGAAGGAATAATTTAAATTTTAATTTTTGACAAAATGGCGGCATTGTAAAAAAAAATCGAATTTTCGACCAAAATTGCTAGGTAAAATTGTTTAAAAAAAATAGAAATAATTATCCGAAATCTTATTCCTTCGATTAATACCTGAGGAATATATCTGAGAAGGTTGTGTTAAAATTTCAAAGCGATCGGTTGAGCCGTTTTTTAGAAATCTTGGCCACCTACTTGGAAAACATAGTTTTGAGAAAAACGCGTTTAAAGTTTCGGAAGAAGTTTACACATAGATAATTTTTTTTACTTAAATGGTGTCATCTATTCCAGGGCCATAAGATGGATCTCTGTATCATTAGCAGCTTTTAATACTTCGAGTTGATGCTGTCTACGAGCCATTCTTCCCTCTCGCGTACTCCCATGCGCTCTCAAGGCAGTGATCGCGACGCGCTCTGCATCCTCTTCCTCGACATAGGCATGGGCATTGGGACCAATTGGTAGTCCCATTGCATGCATATAATATAAAATTGAAGTTGTGCCTTCATTAAAGATCCCGGCAGCGATGTAGGCTGCTTTCTAACAGTCCGAGAACCGTTACTTCGTATATTGAATATGCTTATATCTCGGAAAATACTTGTCGGATCGATTTGAAATTTTCAGGGAATATTATCAGTTATTATCAGTGGTGATCGACGTCGACGATGAATGCCGGCAGTATCCACTGGATTACCTGAATTCGCTCAATATCAACGGGCTGTCGGTACATAAATTGGTACTCAAAACAGGACCGCCGATCATGCTCCAGGAAATCTTTGCTTAAGTGACGGTTTGACCAATGCCCCGTCTGACCGTTGTCAGAGTAACACAGAGCATGCTGCAGGCGACCATCGCCGTTGATCGTTTCAAAGGCAAAACAGTTTTCCTGCCTGAAATGGACCTGACCATCAAAGACTGACTATTTCCTTTCACGCTACCGTCAACAAAGCACACGGTCAAACATTTGACTGGGTTGGTATTTACCTACGATTGATTACAACAAGCAGAGATGTCATCATAATAGAAAACCAACGGAAAATACAGTAGATTTTCCTGTTGAATGCAAGGTTTCAGCGGAGGTACAGTTTTTCAAATTGAATACAAAAGAAGATACATATATTGAAGCTGAATATGACAATGAGAATATACATTCCGAAAATGCAAAAAAAAAATCGTTTTTTGAAAATTACAAGTGCGTATAACCCCTTAATACAGATGACATATCAGTAAATATGCAACTATGGCAAAGTACTGAAAATAAACTTAAACAGATCTTATAAAAGCATGTTTTATTATAGATATATATCAAAGAATGGCTTAACCAGTAGGATTTGGGCAACTCTCCCCTTCTTATACCTGTAATTGTATTTAATGTTTTAAGGTTAATTAGGGTATGTGGTGTTTAATAGACTACATTGAGCTATGCAGGCTAATATGTGTTACGTTTGGAGTGCACGTATTATGGCAAATATTATGCAAATTAATCGATAATATAATGCTTTAGACTAATGAAGATCCTGGAATTCCTTTTGAATTGAATTGATTATCCAGAAGCTTAATTCTCTAAAAACCAACAAGTGTTTACTAAATACGAGATTTTCAGATTCTCTCGACGCGTAGATTTTTTTATTGAGTAGTAATACGAATATAATAACGAGAATAGTAATAGTTTTGATCTTATTTCATCTTGTCTAGTTTTTGCAAAATTTTAGCTGGTACTCATATCTAGTTCTACTTGGTATATTCTAATCTGCACCATTATTGTCTAATATTGTTCTGTATCTAGTCGTGTGGCTTAGCCTATTACAATCGAGTGTTGCCTAAAAATGTTTTTTCGTAATATCAAATAAACTCGTGTTGAATTTAAGTTGAATTTCTATTATTGTATTATTTATTTATTATTAAACAGGTGTATGTAACAAGGAATAAAAAAGGAATAATGATAGACAAAAGACTTACATAACTTATAAGTATACTATAATATTTAAATAATTGGGCTGACAATTACAATTCAGATATTATTTATTATGTATAAAATTAGTTTTAGACATATACTATTAGATTATTTGAATAAAATAGAATCCAAATAAATTTTTTTTAATAATTGTGAATTCTAATAATCAATTATTTAGTAATAATACGTAGCAATATTAGATTACATATGAATTATAAATAACTGCTTTAGCTCGTATTAGTTGTAACATTTTGTGTTGTGATTCGATTAATTCTCTCTGGAAAACAACTCGTGTATTTACCTTATTATTTCAGCGTGTGCTCAGAATCACAAACAAGTTATTTAGGGCAATTTTAGTCTATCCGAATATTGCTAGTCAACTGACTCGCCGAACACAAGTTTCGCAATTGTTACACACACTGAATTTACATTTTCCAAAGCTACTTTATTCCATTACAATAAATATTTCACATCATATGAGTCGCGACAAAATAGTTCCGCATTAGTTTAATACATTTGAAAATGGTTTAATTAGTTTAAGTAATTTATAAACCTTTTGAAAACAGAATGCTATAATGAGTTTTTTTTTATAAGCTCGTTGTAATTTCGAAATTAAGTTGAACCGAAATAGTTCATGCTGGAATCACAAATATGTCTTTATTTTGAAGAATAAACTATTTCTTTGGGTAATGGATGATACTATCTAAATTATTAAATACTAAGTCAAATACTATAGTCAATACTATAAAATACTATAGTCAATTATATTCAATAGTGTAGACCAGGGGTCTTTATTTTTCCGGGTTACATTAGAAGAAGACATGCAGTTGCGGTCCACAAGTCGAGAGCTTTATTTATTAGTATTCAGTCCACATTCAAACAATTCTAAATATTTGAAATTATTTCTTTTCCACTCAAATATAAAATATGTTTAAAGGTTTAGGACTTTGTGAAACTTCTTTTTTTGGTTTATAGAGAAGGCTGCACAAGACTGAATAAAAGTGGATAAGATCGGATAATATTGAATAAGATTGGACAATATTTGACAGAACTGGATATATCTGAAAAAACGATAGGTACGACTAAATAAAACTAATCTAGATTAAGGTAAGAGAAGCTCGCACAAATTTTAGATAACTTATAACAGGAAGTACTTCTCTTTTAGTCACAAAAGTCATTAGAAAATTAAATTTATTAATTTATTTATTATAAGATTCGACTTGACAAAATTAAGCTTGTCATTAATTAACAGCAACAAAACTTTAACACTTGTTTCCAAAATAATCTTTATTGTTTATTGCTTGATAATCCTTTATTGAAATTCAAGTACACTTGCTATTTGTTTGAGTTCTACCGCGTAAATTTAGAGGCTATGCTTAGTGAATACAGTTATAAATCGATATTTAATTTAAACTTATCTGATGTACAATATTTGCATTGTAAACTATAGTGCATGCAGAAAACACTTTGATCTACCTTGTAAGATACAATTTAGTCAATATAGAAGGAATCCAGACAACTTATATAAGTAAGTTTAAACTGTATTAAACCTTCTTATTTAACTTCTTAATTCAATTTTATTTCTACAACTGTATAAGTATTTAGTTGTTACTTAAATAAGATTACAAGTTAACTCATTTTCTAAATTAGACTGATATACATTGTTAGTAAATATCAGATGGATAAGAAAACTAGATAAGGCTACTTTATAATAATAATCTTTATTTCCCTTATGGGGTTTCTGGAACCCTGTCTGTACATTCAATCTCTATTTGAATAAACATAATGCGACATTATAAAAAATAAAACTCAACATATCTTCTGCAATATGCCATAACAAAGTCATAAATTTACTCAAACAAACTTCTCTTGTCCTGCTCCTTCTATTCCCTATCCAACCCTTCCCTTCTTTTCCATACTTCTTCCATCCACTGCATCTCTCTTCCATCTCAATTCAGAATTTCTTCTCTTTTCTTTTCTTCTCTTTTCTTTTCTTCTCTTTTCTTTTCTTCTCTTTTTTCTCTACACATTAATTTCACATATGCTCCACTATATCTCTCTCTCTCTCACACACATCATGCGTTGCACATCTTACACATTATTTTACACCCAGGTACTTCGGAATCCCTTCTATCATACAGCTCTCATACTTATTGTATCTGGATTCCCTTTCTTTCTCTTGTTTCTTGCATGTCTCCGTTTTTGTATCTGTCGCTTATCTCCTTATTCATCCATTTGCCTTTCGTTTTTAGCCTCTCTATTTCCTTACTCGCGTATCCATTTCTTCGGTAATATTCCTCTCTTCCGTTCATTTTTATATCCTTTTGCTCAGCCGAGGGGCCATCCACTCTTGCAATACATGTTAATATTTAGATGCATTACCGCACATTACTTTGCATTCCTTAGCATTACGTAAGTATTACACCACAGTACACAAAGTACTTTTGCATTCCTTGAATTACTCTTGCATGTCCTGAATTACTCTTGCATATCCTGAATTACGTGCACATTATATTCGCATTACGGCCGCATTACGGCCACATTAGCTCCCCAGTACACCCGCATGAGTTCATCATGCGCCGTGCTGCAGTAGAACAGTGAGCTCCTACTAAACTCCTCATATTAGAAAAAAGCCGATGCCATTTGAAATAAATTGAAATTGGTTTAAAATTAGGTAGTATAATATTAATAATACAATTTTAACATTTAATAGTAATATATAGTCCTATGAAGTTAGCTACCGAATTTGCAAAAATATAATATTACATCGGAGTTCCAGGTAGATATCAAATAGTTCTATAGTACTTTGTGCAAAAATTCGCGCAATAGTTCTGTTTGCAGTTTTCGGTAGAATTCTTAGAGTTCTATCGAAAATCCTTATAATTGTAAAAATACCAATTTTACTGTAAAGTTAAAAAAGTTGAAAAGATTTTCTAAAAATTGAGCTTAACCGATGCGACGAAGTAAAATAGAAAAAAAAACGCGCAATAGTTCTGTTTGAAGTTCCTGGTAGAACTTGTTAGATTTTTGTCTTCGAAAATCCTAATAAAATTTTTCTGTCAAGTTAAAAATTAGAAAAAAATGCGAAAAATTAAATTTCACCGGTGCGACGAAGGGAAATAGAACAAAATTTCTGCTCCTGCTTTGTTGGCGAATAGATCGGCTTTCTCCTTTGTCAGCCGTACGAAAATCCACGTGCCGAGCTTGTAGTAAATACTTTTAGTTAGTAAATTTTGGTTAGAAAATGTGCTTATTTTTTTACAGTAAACCAACGAATTCACATGGGAACAGAACTGTTGCGACACTTTTTTTTGCACTTCATTGCGGAACTCCAACTCTATCTTTCCAATATTTGACTTCACAGAAAAATGTTACAAGGATTTTCGATAGAACTCTAAGAGTTCTACCGGGAAATGCAAACTATTGCGCGATTTTTTTTTTCTTCACTTGGCCGCATCGGTGAAGTTTAATTTTTGTATGTCTTTTCAATTTTTAACTTTGCTGAAAAATGTTATAAGGAATTTCGATATAACTCTAGGAGCTCTATCAGGAACTGCAAACATAACCAATTTTAGTTGCACCAATTTTTTAAATTTTCATTCCAAACCATGGGTCCTTTATTATTGAAATATCTTTTGAAACAAGGGTTTGATCAAAAAATGTCAAAGGGATCTTTGATAGAACTCTTAGGGTGCTATTCAGATCTGCGAAAAGAATTGTTTTTGCAATTTTAGATTTTTATGTATTTTTGCAAAAGTCAATTTTTGTACAACTTTTTGCAAAATTGATCAAGTACTCCAGAACTATGGTCGAGGTGCAGTAATATGTCAAAAACGCAGTTTTTCTCAAAAGTGTTTCTAGATCATTTTTGGTATTTTCCATTTTTTAGTTCTCTAGAACTATTTCATACCTATCAGGAACTCCGATGTAATATCATATTTTTGCAAATTCGGTTGCTAACTTCACAGGACTGGGACATATGATTTAATACTGATAAACAATACAAAAATGTGAAAAAGTAGTTTAGAGTATTGTAATTTTGTTGTATTTCAATCCAATTTCAATAAATGTATAGAAATTCAACACACTTGTTATTTAATGACGATACTACTAACGTGATGTCTTCTTCATTACTAGCACTCATATCTTACAGATTGCACATAGTAATAACAAGTAAATATACTTTAACGTTCAGTGCATTAGAAATTATTTAATTATTAAAAGTAAATATTTCATTTTACTTTGCAGTACGTGACATTATTACGCATTACGGTAGTAATTTCTTCGAGTACCCCGAATTACCAAAAAAATCAGGATAATTGCGAATACATTGCAACATTTCAGGGAGTGGATGACCCCTCGTGCTCGGCATTCAGTCAGTAACCAGCATTCATCCCTTCTGGTCATTCTATGTTCAAACTCAGTTGCTTTCTTCTCAGCTTTCTCTTTCAGTTTTCCCATGAAAAAAACATGTATTATTTAAAAATTTCAAATTTATTGCATAAGGTGTCCTAAATTTGCCGCCATTTTGTTAACACGAGTTGCACGGTGATTTTTTTGTTGACAATTGTCACGTACAGACCACGCGATTTAAGAATATGGAGAATAATTAAAATGAACAACGTTTAATTATTATAAAAACACATTACAAAAATGGTGAAAGTTTTGCGATAACAGTTCGCCAATTACGTCAAGTTTTCGGTCGTAAAATGCGCCAAATGATTCGGCAGTGAGGCGTTTAATTACAAAATTTCAGACCAAATTTACGCTGATGGATCAGAAGATCATTGTTTGTCATCGTCCTTGTCGTTAACTAGAATATATAGCCACAGTAAGGGAATCTGTGGCTGAGAATCCAGGAACTTCTATTTGGCATGGTGGTCAAGAATAAAACATTTCCAAAAGCACTATGCACGAATTTTGGTAAAAAAATCTGCATTTTGACGCTTACAAGATTCAATTGGTGCAAGAAATCTTGCCAAGGGACCATGCGCAGCGCCTTGGTTTTGCTGATTTTGGTGTTGGAACACTATCAAATTAATGCGGATTTTTCGAAGAAAATCAGTTTTTCAGATGAGGCACATTTTCAACTCAACAGATACGTAAATAAACAAAACTGTTGGTTTTGGGTTGCTGAAAATCCTAGTGTGATACTCAAAGAACCAATGCATCCACCACCGAGTGGCTGGGCCGTATTTCTTTGAAAATGTGGCTGATATTCGTGTGCGGTATAGCGAAATGTTAACGGAGTTTTTGTAACCCGAATTGGATGTTCTTGATGTGGAGGACATGTTTTTCCAGCAAGACGGTGCAACCTGCCACACAGCACGTATAACAATGGTGTTACTGCAGACCAAGTTTCCAGGCCGTCTCATTTCTCAATTTGGCGATCAACATTGCCCACCAAGATCATGCGATCTAACACCTATGGACTTTTTTCTTTGGTACTATTTGAAGGAAAAGGTGTATGCGAATAAGTCTGACAAAGTTGAACATCTTAAAGAGGAAATAAGCTTGTTGATGAAATACAGTAGGTGAAATTTATTTATGCGAAAACGTTATTCAAAATTTCAACAAAAGAATAACCCTGTGCAAGAGGTTTCGTGGTGGATATTTGCCTGATGTATTTCACATTTAATCGGAATGATTTTTCTTTATGTTGATATAAAAATATTTGCTTAATTCAAAAATAAATGTGTTTTCCTTTAAAATTAAATCCAGCGCTCTTGTTGGGACACCCTTTATAAATACAACATATGTTTCGCTACTTCTTCAGTTAATAATATATAAAAATACAAGAATAATATATAAAAATATGCAATGATAGAATTAATAAACTAAAATTTATAAGGACTAGACTGCTATAGATTTTGCAGTTGTCTGGGTAGTGTATTCCAGTGTATTTTTTAAACTAAAAGTAATAAAAAACTTTTTTAATAGATTAGTTGACAAGTCTAGTTTTACATAGTAATTTAGCAGCCATCTTATTCATTTCCCAATAAAAGATTGCTTATACGGAGTTCGTGAGGGAATAAATTAATAAAGTTGTTGTTAATGCAACGTTTCGGTGTTTCATTTTCCCCTTCCTCGGGCTACAAACTGTATAAGCAATAAATAGTAAGTTAAATTAGCTTACAATTTATACAGCTGGCTAATTGTACAAACTAGTCTGAATCGATATACACTCGTAAACTGTTAGTATATCTATGAGATAAAAACATATTTAATGAAAGAACAAACTAGACTAAAGAACAAACTAGACACTAGAGAAGACTTAATTGTAGATGTATTAGATAATTTGTTAGATTTTTATTTATCAAAATACGTCGTTGATTATTAGACTAAATTACAAGAAATAATACTTGTTTGTTCAATGTCCCCTGAAGTACCAGTCTACTATAAAATAGAAGAAAAAATGAAATTCATCTTGAATGTCTGAAATGTAAGACAATGCTAAACTAGAACAAGTAATAATTGCTTGTCATAAACATTTAGAATTACTAGTTTTTAATTAAAAAAAGAAGACATAATATATAAGAGAAATAAAAATACGAGGGTTGGGGCAAAAGTCTTGGCAACTATTTTTTTTTTCTTGAAGACACCAGTCCGGTTGGAAAATGTGACATATTCAGACGAAAGGGTAAGGTCTTAACTACATATGTCGGCAATGAATAGCACTGAAATATCGTAACACACTAATTTATTACGGTAGTATATAGGGCAATATGGACTTCACCGTGCAAAAGAAATAACACAGTACACATCATGTTGACATTACAAACCTGGGCCTAAAGACCCTCAATGTAGTCCCCTGCTAGTGTCACCACACGCTGCCAACGATGTAGGTGGCGCTGAATACCATCAGCCTCAGCATTTGCCACACCATGTATGAATTGGGTCATCTGTTGGCGCACAGTATTTGCAATGTCCTCTCGTGTTGCAAACCGCCTACCACGTATTGATTTCTTAATCTTGGGAATGAGATCAAAGTCACAGGGCGATAGGCCAGGAGAGTACGGTGGGTGCTCCAATTCTTTCCATCCCAACGTCGGAGTAGCTGCCGTACACAGCCTGCTTTATGTTGTCTTGCATTATCGTGCAGGATTATTGCACTGTCCACAAGATCCGGACGTTTAAAAGATTCCGGACGTCAAAATAGTTGCCATGACTTATGCCCCAACTCTCGTTATAATAAAATGTTTGCCACCAAATGTAATAAAGTCTATAAACCACAATATAATAGATAATTTACATATGTAGCTAAATTTTTCTATTTTATTTTAGTCTATATTAAGTCTTGTTTTAATCGTGATATCTAGTTTGTAATCGTGTTTTACTTTGAAAGTGGTACGAAACATTTAAAAATTCACTTGTGCTGTGTAAACTCATCAATCTGTCAATGAAGCATCCTAATGATGATTTCATAGTAGTGGGCGATTACAACCTCCCTAAAATTGATTGGGTTTGTTTAAACGACAAGTTAATTCCCTCATTCCGCAAAAGACTGGACACTCATTTAGAAGTTACTAATACAACGGCTTTGTGTAACTTAAATCAATATAACGGTATATGTAATCACATGAATAGAATATTAGATCTGGTGTTCTGTACAAAAGTAATTAAAATTGACTCATCTCTCACTCCAATAAGTAAAATCGACTCCTATCACCCTCCATTTGAATTTATTTTTCATTTAAAAAAGTGCGATAAGTACTCTTACCAAATATGTCATCTTGTTACTATTTTACTAAAACTGATTATCAGGAGTTAATTTTTAAACTTTCTTGCATTAATTGGTCGGCAAGGTTTAACTATGCTGATCTCGATAAGAACGTTGATTGTTTCTACAGTATATTATATAGTTTGATTGATAAATATGTACCACTTAAAACTCGCACATCTTGTAATTAATCTTATTTTCTAAATCATTAATTAAATTAATAACTGAGAGACGCAAATATCATATACAATTGGAAAACATACTGCAAGCAGTCAGATTATCTCATATTCTCTTTGTTGCGACGGAAAGTAAAAGTCAAAATGGATGCAGATCATAAAAATTATATAATTGTCGTGGAAACCAGAATAAGAAATAATGCCTAAAACTGTTGTAGTCATATCAATACTATAAAGAATAATAATGGTATTCGAAATACCTTAATTTACAATAACATAGAAGCTTCTTCACGTGTTAAAATCTGTAACTTATTAGCTGATCATTTTGAGGCAGTTTACTGCACTAATGTTATTAACACTTTACCTACTGAAGCTGATCATATCTTGGCCACTGAAAATTTATATCCAGTGTTCTTTATATCCCAGAAAGATATTGGTGATACGCAGTTTGGATTCAGGAATGGCATGGGGACGCGCGAGGCGCAATTTTGCATTAACGTATTGACACAAAGATGTATGGATGTGCATGTAGAGTTGCACGCTTGCTTCATAAATTGTGAGAAAGCTTTTGACAAGGTACAGCATGAACCATTAGTAGCGCTACTAAAAACCAGAAACATCGATACAGTAGACATACGAATCATTGAAAATCTGTATTGGAATCAAACGGCAAAGGGGAGAGTAGATGGTGAATCCACAGAAAAAATCAAGGTTCAGAGAGGCGTTAGGCAGCGGTGCATTTTGTCTACAATGCTATTCAATCTGTACTCCGAGGCAATATTCCAGGAGGCTATTCCTGAAGAAGAGCAAGCAGGACTGATAGCTAACGGGCGACCCATCAATAAAATAAGATACGGTGATACTGGCAGATAACATAGAAGACTTGCAAAGAATGGTAGAAAGAACGAATATCATTAGTTCACAATTCCGATTGAAAATGAATATTAAAAAGACCAAATATATGATCATTTCAAAATCAGCAACACTTAATACTAACTTAATCATCGACAATATTCGTATCGAGAAAGTAACCAAATATAAATACCTTGGCACTTGGATAACAAGCGACATCGACCAGACAACAGAAATCAAATACCGTATTGAACTAGCCAGAGCTGCCTTTATTAAAATCAGAGACCTCTTCTGTAATCGTGATCTAAAGCTGGAACTCCGAATCAGAATGATGAGATGCTTCGTGTTTCCCATATTAATGTACGGCGTGGAAACATGGACACTCAATCAACAGCTTACAAATAAACTCCAGGCGTTTGAAGTGTGGGTGTATAGGAGCGTCCTAAAACTATCATGGACCGACAAAGTAACGAATGTGGAGGTGTTACGAAGGATGACAAAGGGGCTAGAAATTATAGAAACCATTAAATTTAGAAAACTGGAATATCTGGGACATACTATGAGAGGAGAAAGGTATGAAATATTACAGCTCATGATGCAGGGGAAGATTGCAGGAAATAGAAGTGTGGTAGGACGCCAGATTTCCTGGTTGAAAATTCTTAGAGATTGGTTCCGGTGTACTTCAAGGGAATTATTCAGAGCGGCAGTGTCGAAAGTGGAGATTGCCTTGTTGGTAGCTAACCTCCTAGTCGGAGATGGCACATGAAGAAGAAGAATATCTCAGTAAAACAAGAATATTAACTGAACTTGAATATTTAAATGTAAATAAAGGATCTAGACTGGATAAAATACATCATAAATTCATTAAAACGTGTGTCCATTACCTAACAGAACCACTTTAAATAATATGTAACCAATCTTTGAATTTGGGGTTGTTTCCCACTGCCTGGAAAACGTCATTTATAACACCAATTTTCAAATCGGACAACAGGTGTGACATTTCAAACTACAGACCAATATATATTTTGTCTATATTCAGAAAAAATTTCGAGTCAATAATTCATGAAATGAAAGATGATGTCAATAATAATAAGTTATTTCTACCCTCAAAACATAAAACTTTCAACTTTAAATAAACAATCGTTCCTCAACATCCAAATTTGTTCAGAGCATTTTAATAGACTTATTTTCTATATAATCGTTTAGATTGTTATTTGAGTAATTTTTTAGCCTTGTCTTGTATGGGGACCTGGTTGCTTATATCTGGTCTTGTCAGATCTTGTCTGGTCTAGCTTAGTTTTATCTGCCTATATTTCTTTAAACTTAGAAATAAACTTCAATTTGATCCAAATCTCTTAACACTGACTTTTTAAATCAAAGACAACAGACCAATATCTATTTTGTCTATATTCAGCAATATTTTCGAGCCATTAATAGTTCATGAAATAAAAGCTGATATAAATAATATAATCATTCCTGAACAAACTGGTTTCTGTCCAGTTAAATCACTCCTGAATAACCTAATTCCCTTTAATGAATTTTTGAGTAGCAATGTGGATGTTCGTAAACAAATTGACGTAATCTACACATATTTCAGTAAAGCTTTCTACAAGGTACAACATAACTTATTGTTGCATAAACTTTCTCTCTGTGGTATACATGGATCACTTCTAAGATGGATCGAATTATACATTAAAAACAGATCTCAGTTTGTTGTCTGTAACGGAATTAAATCCAGACACATTTATGTTATTTCTGTCGCACCCCAAGGATCTCATTTAGATCCCATAATTTTCAAACTGAATATCAACACAATACTAACAGTTTTCAAAAATAGTAAATTTCTTTTGTATGCAGATGATTTAAAGTTTTTTAGGGTTATCGAGAATAATTGCGTCTTACAGCTAGGGGATTTTTCACATCTATACTAGGGTTTTCTATTCGGGTACCCGGATCCCGGTATACCTTGTATATGAAATTTTTAGTACCCGGGTACTATTTCATTGTTAGATACGGGTACCCGGGTACTTTGATCAAAGAATTCATCCAAAATTTATAATTCAAAATAACACTTGCTTGTTTGGTTTACAATTCGTTGATTGCTTGAGAGCTGCACGCTGATACTATTTTTAAATATAGTACTCCGTGATTTCCAAACAATCATTAAACGTCATCATTCACATAGAAGCTGTTACTAATTTCGTTTTTTCATGTTTAAATCTAACGAAAACTACAAATAGGTACTAAATAAAAAGGTATAAAAGTAAAAGGTAGAAATACATTAATAATGGTTACATAACCATTATTAATGTATTTCTTTTCATTTCTATCAAGTTAAATAAGGTCGTAGGTGTTACAGCAAACATATTTTTCTTATTAAACAGAAACAAATTAGTGTGGTCGTAGATAAAGTAGAGTACATAATTCGAGTTGTAGGGCAATGACGTAATCGTGGAATTACGCGTAACTGTTCCGCTCGTACGTAATATGCTGCTTACAACTCTCATTGCGTAATATACTATTATTGTAGTAAAGTAATTTTAGTTCCTAATTAGTTAAAGAGAACAAGACTGTTTAACCGTGTGACTGATTCTACTATAAGTTAAGGAGACCTATTGCCATACTTTACTCTTTCGTAATATAATAAAACATTATTATAAGAAAATTGTCTCTTTTTCTGCAAAAATTGCAAATACCCGGGTACCCGGGTATATACAAAAATAATACCCTATACCCGTGTATTAAAAAAAGTCGGGTACGCGAAAACCCTAGTCTATACCATTACTGCTGTGCAAACTATTTAACCTTAAATGTAAATAATCGTTCGATTGTTAATTTTAGCAGAAATATAAATTTAATCACTTACCCTTATAGCATGAACAACATAGCTCTAACTAGGAACAGCAGTATTCGCGATTTAAGTATTGTTTTCGACCCAAAACTACTTTTAACTGGCCATATAGATAGTATAACTAGAAAAGCGTATACATTGTTAGGTTTTGTGATGAGATCTATTAAATCTTTCAATAATATTGAAACAGCAGTAATGTTATATACCTCTAGCGTTCGTTCACAACTAGAATACGCTACCATTATTTGGAATCCACAATAATCCAAAAAGAAGTCTAGAATTGAATCCATTCAGAAAAACTTTGTCACCATACTCTGCTTTAAATTTAATATACCATGCACTATGTTGATACTTTACGAAATTTTAGCTTGCTAACACTTGAACAGAGAAGAAAAAATGCAGATTTTTCTTCACAAAGTACTAAACAATGTCATTAAAACTGAATTATTTATTACAAACCTGGATTTTGTACTGGATTTGTTCCAAGGAGATCTACTAGAAATAACCATTTGTTTTACATTCCTCCTATTAAGTCTAACTCATATGGTAATTCTCCTTTAATGAGATTAATGACAACGTATAAAAATCATTTTTAACATTTCGACAGCTTTAGTTTAAGTTTAAACCAGCTTAAAAGACGACTTTATATTGTAGTTTATGCTTGAGAAATGAAATTTTAATAAAACAACTTATGTCGATATGATAACCAACGTTTCGGTCTTTTATTCTGAACTTCTTCAGGGCTTATATCTATTTAATAGGTACCTATTAATGAGATTAAACATGAAAATGTAAATTATTAAGATTAACGTCTGAACATGTTAACTTTAATACAGATGACAATTGACAAGAGAAAAAAAAATGAAACGTTGGCAAAATATTGATCGACATTAGTTGTTTTATTAAAATTCCTTTTCTCAAGAATCAACTACTATATAATTAAAAGGATAGGATCTTAAAATACAGATAGCTTAATGTTAACTGAATTTATCACATCTTGTTTATTTTGTTTGTTTTGTACTTTTTCTTTTTTGTTACTATTTCCATTATTTATCACTTTGTTCTAGATAATGTTAATGTGTTTTCACTATCTGTATGTATATATGTACGTTTGTATACATATAATATCTTGTATTAATAATATGTACTTTTGTTTTCTACATTCTATAATCCGTGGAAGCTTATTATGGACAACCGTTAGTTTCCACTGAAATGTAAATAAATAAATTAGTCGCTGCTCAATTTCCTATATGGCCAATTTTATAATGAACAAAGCAGTGACATTTTTAAGATATCAAATATTAACTAGTTATAAATAAAAAGATTCAAATAAATCACAAATTATGTGATAACTCATTTTTTTTTAAATAGACTTATAAAACGTTCAAAATAAACGGTCCATAATAGAATAGACGCTATATTTATACCCAGAGAACATTTTAGTCTAAATAACATTCTTGTCGCCGCATCTCTGTATTCATTCTTGTTCTATAGTTGCTATTTAGACAAACTGGGACATTAAAGTGAAATTTTCGTCGAGATTAATTCGTCGAAAATACCTGCACACATGAAACGTGTTCCATTGTCTCTCTCGGCAGTGGAATTTATATATAAATGTCTTTGATAAGGGAATTTTGTTGCTTTGATGACATTTTCACTAATAACGTAATAGAATATTCCGCAGCAACAAACGCACAAGAGACTTTACAACTTAACTTAAAAAAGTTAACAATTATAATTAACTGAAACTAAATATAACACACAACTACAAACAGACAAGACAATTTTATGTCACTACAAAACATGTTACATATTTACAAATAGTACATCTTCTTTAGCAATGGTGTGATTATAAAAGGCAGTTGTATTAAGTTTTAATTATAATTCCCCACTTTTGTCTCGTCCAGTTATAACTGGTTTATATTTATTTAGACCAAAGAAACAAGGAAGCGATATGTGTTAATACCTAAGTCAAAAAGAATTTTCCACAAGAAAATTGATTTATCTTGATATGCAATTTCCTGTTTTCAATGAAACTCTTCGATCGGGCGAAAGGGCGCCTCGAAATGTGGCGACACGTCTCGAAGCTAATCATTCGTTTTAAAAACGATTTCGACATTGCCCGTAGATACGTGATGCTATCAATTGCCTGGCGGAGAAAAAACACGAGTCGCTTTGATGCGTTCCCTGCACATTCCGGTAGCGTACAAATGCTGTCGCTCGTCCCCACATAAGTTATTTCTACCCTCAAAACATAAACACTTTCAACTTTAGATAAACATCCGTCAACATCTCAACATCCAAATTTGTTCAGAATTCATCTGAAACATTTTAATAGACTTATTTTCTCTTTACTTATTATCGTTTAAATTGTTTTTTGAGTAATTCTTGGTCTTCTTGTCTTATATGGACAACGAAGTCCATATAAGACAAGAGTTTTATAGGGACTTGGTTGGTTATGTCTGGTCTTGTCAGATCTTGTTTGGTCCTAGTTTTGTGTGCTTAAGTTCGGAAAAAAAACTTCAATTTGATCAAAATCTCTTGGCATTGACTTTTTAAATCAAAATCGTACACTATAGATATTTCAGTTACTTCTTGTTCAAATGGTGGTTTCACCATTCAAGTTTCACCATTCAAGAGATTTGATGGAGTTTAATGACAAACACGAAATTGTTACAGGATGAAATGAAATTTGAGTAAGAGTTTCTCTTTATTTATTTTTTTCTTCGTTTGATGGTTTTTAAAATAAAATCCATTTTCTCGACAACAAGAGGGAAAAAAACTTCTTTTCCAATAAACATTTGTACAAATTTAAACAGATGTCTTTCGCATTATTCCAGATCCAATCGATTTTACGGCTAGGCAAAAATCTCGACAGTGACGAGCACCAAACCCGCACAACAAAGCAACGAACAAAATAAAATTCCTCCCTCTTTACACACAAATATATTTCTTGTATTATTTATTCCCAAATACACTTTAAATATTTCTCATTTCACCCGCACTGTCAATACATACGGCAAAAAACAACATTCGCATTTCTTGCGTCGGGCGCAGATGAAATCGAATAAAATCCATCAGGATTGCATTAACGCCCGCCGTACGGGGGAACCAGAAGGAAATTCTAAATATGCGAAACACAAAAATTGTTCGAATTTCAATTCCCCTTGGCGAATTACGTTCGACGGTAGGTAAATGAAATTTCGTTGCTTCGAACATTTAGTACATTGTGTTTATTTTTTTGCTCACCCACTGTTAGTTTAATCTTCAACATTTCATCTACACCAAGGCAATAAATTACATGAAAAATAAAATAAACATTTTTCTCTTTCCAATAACTTGAAGTTCAATCGCGTGAGACGTTATTTCATTATTTATATCCCGTTGTTTCTACTAAAAAAAAAGAAAATAACACAATATTAAAATTTGTTGATAATCTTACAAACCGCTTGGATTCGCATTTTTTGTTGATGAACTGCAGAAATTGAATTCAATAAAAAGTCAACCCATTTAATTAAGGATGTAAAATTGGCCAGTGTCACACATTCTAAATTATTTCATTGGATTAAATCGGAATCGCCGTGACCCGTAGTTTATCCAAGTTTTAGCCGTCACGTCTCAAACATCAATAAACGTTAATCCCAGATCGACGGAGCGTGTTGTGGCACGAATATGACGACAATATATGTTCCAGTTTAATATGCACTTGAAATATCACGCGACCAGCTCTTCAAGGATGCTTCATCCTTGCTTATACCTACAATATACTCCTCAAGAATACAATATTGTAAATAGAATATTATGCTCCGTATTTATGTACACTTTGTGCTACTGCAATGTACAATACTTAATATTCTCTTTCTGAATAGTTAAAAACTTAAATGTATAAATAGAATATTCATAGTTTGATATCAAATAGGTTAAGCAATTTTAAGAATTCAATTTTAATATTTAGGAATTTGGTTTTCAAAATTATTAAATTTTTTACAATATTTAGATACAGATACTATACCCTAGCCCAGTGGGTTTGCAAACAAGTTTCATAAAGTGAATATGTTAAAATTTTACAATGTTCGCTTTTAAAATATATAGAAATATCTACTAATATCAGCTAATAAAATCTGCAGATAATAATATCTTCTAATATCATAAAAAGGCAGAAACGCTTATATGGATGTTCATTATTATTAATTTTATCTGGTTAATGTGTTTTTTTTTTTGTAGAAACCCCACGTCTCTCGTGGCATGAAAATGCAAGAGGTCAGTTTGTATTTATAATTATATTAATTTATGTTGTTATGTCAAGAGTGAATTGAAATTTTGTGATTCATTAATTTTTCTAATTTATTCGCAATCTACTTAGCTACAAATATCGTTTCTACGAAAATATTATAACTGGAAATACTAATTTTAAAAGAAATCCGGTAAGTATTTGAAGCTATAAAATGTAGAACTTAAGATGTGCAAAACTGATGCGTTATAAACACCTACAAAGGAGAAGTAAATAAAAAATTTCTTTTAAACCTCTTATCAATGAAATTGTACAAAAAGTCGGAAACTGTCTTTGACAGCTTATCAAAAAAAGGTGAAATCAAGCGGTCATAATCTCTAAATATTTATAGATCAAACAAACATTTTCCCAGCCATTTCCTATACAGGAAAGAAAAAACCACAGAGATAAAATAAAAAAAAAACATTTTTCTAGAAATCTGAGCCTCTTCCACAAAAAAAAAATTCTCAAAGCATGAAAAAGTAAAAACGTCACCTCCGCTTTATATTCCCCCTTCAAATATTAGCTTACTGACATCCCTGATAACTGTCACCGCGCCTTCTCCCTCCCGACAACATTTCATGCCCTCCTCCTTTCTCATTCCGCCCTTAAGCTTCATAAACCTGCAAGGACGTGGCCAGACTCCCTGAGAACTTCTCCAACTTGTCACTGCTCACTTCCTTAGTCCAATCTTCCACACTGAACCCCCATATTACCACGCTCCGATGAATTATAAACCCATCGCACCCTTGTAAATCAATTTATTACGTTCGACGAACGGAGGGATTTCACCACCCCGTAAAGAAAACCATTTCCTACTTATCACATATCGCATAAAAAAATCTTGTAATTTATTACAAACTAATTAACTGAATTTAAACGAACCATAATTCGACAAACTAGTTACACGATCATTTATGAAAGAATAGCAATTATATCAGCGACTCCATTTTATAAGTTATTTCAAACTTTATCGTCTCTTAGCTTAAAGTTATTACAAAGAGAAAGTTAAGCTTTTTCTGTTGTCTAAATATTGTCGTTTTAAAGTTAAACTTTTGTTGAATTGATGGGAGGTGTTTGTAGAAGTGGACGCGTGGATTGAGGCTGAATGTAATTTGGATATTAAATATTAGTGAAGTGCGTGTGCTGTATCGTGTAAATGTACAAACAAAAGGGCGAGAGCTTTTGTGTGTAAGAGCTTTCAGTCGTATACCTGTCGGCCTGTGAGCAGAACCATTTTAACCGGATAAGGCAACACAACCGACACGACCTCCATCAGCCGAAACTTTACTCGCATATTTTTTAAAATGCTGTCAAAATGCCCGGAATTCCGTATCATTATTCGTTTGGGGCGCAATGGAGTATCTTGGAGGAGTTAATTAGTTAAGCCACGTGTTCGAAATTCTCGAGCAAACGCCAAGCACCACGACATACTGGATTGTTGCTCAACCGCAAAATAGTATCAGGATGTATGTATACTAATTGCCTTGCCACTAGAATCGTCTTGAATTACCAAGCCTATTCATTCTACTAAACATGTAGTCAAGTTTGTTTAATACTGTTTGCTCAATTTATTGCTGTTTGTCTAAGGGAATTATACTCTTTTCTGCCTAGTATTTTCTATCTACACTGTCTTGTCTATCTAATCTTATCTCCCCAGCCTTGTCGTTCTAGTCACGGTTGTCTAGTCTTGTCTGTTTAGACTTGTCTGTCTAGTCTGGCCTGTCTGTTCTTGGCTGTTTAGTCTTGCCTGTCTAGTCTTACCTGTCTAGTCTTGCCTGTCTAGTCTTGCTTGTCTAGTCTTGTTAGTCTAGACTTCTCTGTCTACTCTTGTCCCTTTCAATGCGGGTGGGACGGGTTTGAATCCTGGTCGGGGGGGCGACAACTAGGGCGGTTTTCACTAACCGTCCGGGCGCAAATACCGGGGTCGCACAATCTAAAAACCCAAAGTGGAATAGGGGAATTGAAATAGGGGGTCTAGCGAGAGCATCGCCCGAACCACTTTTGGTAAAATCTTGTCTGGCTAGTCTAGTTTGTGTAGTCTTGTCTGTCTGGTCTTGTGACAAGACAGACAGACAAGTCTACTTCTGTCTGTCTAGTCTTGTTTGTCTTGTCTTGTCTGTCTAGTCTAGTCTTGTCTGTCTAGTCTTGTCTGTCTAGTCTTGTCTGTCTAGTCTTGTCTGTCTAGTCTTGTCTGTCTAGTCTTGTCTGTCTAGTCTTGTCTGTCTAGTCTTGTCTGTCTAGTCTTGTCTGTCTAGTCTTGTCTGTCTAGTCTTGTCTGTCTAGTCTTGTCTGTCTAGTCTTGTCTGTCTAGTCTTGTCTGTCTAGTCTTGTCTGTCTAGTCTTGTCTGTCTAGTCTTGTCTGTCTAGTCTTGTCTGTCTAGTCTTGTCTGTCTAGTCTTGTCTGTCTAGTCTTGTCTGTCTAGTCTTGTCTGTCTAGTCTTGTCTGTCTAGTCTTGTCTGTCTAGTCTTGTCTGTCTAGTCTTGTCTGTCTAGTCTTGTCTGTCTAGTCTTGTCTGTCTAGTCTTGTCTGTCTAGTCTTGTCTGTCTAGTCTTGTCTGTCTAGTCTTGTCTGTCTAGTCTTGTCTGTCTAGTCTTGTCTGTCTAGTCTTGTCTGTCTAGTCTTGTCTGTCTAGTCTTGTCTGTCTAGTCTTGTCTGTCTAGTCTTGTCTGTCTAGTCTTGTCTGTCTAGTCTTGTCTGTCTAGTCTTGTCTGTCTAGTCTTGTCTGTCTAGTCTTGTCTGTCTAGTCTTGTCTGTCTAGTCTTGTCTGTCTAGTCTTGTCTGTCTAGTCTTGTCTGTCTAGTCTTGTCTGTCTAGTCTTGTCTGTCTAGTCTTGTCTGTCTAGTCTTGTCTGTCTAGTCTTGTCTGTCTAGTCTTGTCTGTCTAGTCTTGTCTGTCTAGTCTTGTCTGTCTAGTCTTGTCTGTCTAGTCTTGTCTGTCTAGTCTTGTCTGTCTAGTCTTGTCTGTCTAGTCTTGTCTGTCTAGTCTTGTCTGTCTAGTCTTGTCTGTCTAGTCTTGTCTGTCTAGTCTTGTCTGTCTAGTCTTGTCTGTCTAGTCTTGTCTGTCTAGTCTTGTCTGTCTAGTCTTGTCTGTCTAGTCTTGTCTGTCTAGTCTTGTCTGTCTAGTCTTGTCTGTCTAGTCTTGTCTGTCTAGTCTTGTCTGTCTAGTCTTGTCTGTCTAGTCTTGTCTGTCTAGTCTTGTCTGTCTAGTCTTGTCTGTCTAGTCTTGTCTGTCTAGTCTTGTCTGTCTAGTCTTGTCTGTCTAGTCTTGTCTGTCTAGTCTTGTCTGTCTAGTCTTGTCTGTCTAGTCTTGTCTGTCTAGTCTTGTCTGTCTAGTCTTGTCTGTCTAGTCTTGTCTGTCTAGTCTTGTCTGTCTAGTCTTGTCTGTCTAGTCTTGTCTGTCTAGTCTTGTCTGTCTAGTCTTGTCTGTCTAGTCTTGTCTGTCTAGTCTTGTCTGTCTAGTCTTGTCTGTCTAGTCTTGTCTGTCTAGTCTTGTCTGTCTAGTCTTGTCTGTCTAGTCTTGTCTGTCTAGTCTTGTCTGTCTAGTCTTGTCTGTCTAGTCTTGTCTGTCTAGTCTTGTCTGTCTAGTCTTGTCTGTCTAGTCTTGTCTGTCTAGTCTTGTCTGTCTAGTCTTGTCTGTCTAGTCTTGTCTGTCTAGTCTTGTCTGTCTAGTCTTGTCTGTCTAGTCTTGTCTGTCTAGTCTTGTCTGTCTAGTCTTGTCTGTCTAGTCTTGTCTGTCTAGTCTTGTCTGTCTAGTCTTGTCTGTCTAGTCTTGTCTGTCTAGTCTTGTCTGTCTAGTCTTGTCTGTCTAGTCTTGTCTGTCTAGTCTTGTCTGTCTAGTCTTGTCTGTCTAGTCTTGTCTGTCTAGTCTTGTCTGTCTAGTCTTGTCTGTCTAGTCTTGTCTGTCTAGTCTTGTCTGTCTAGTCTTGTCTGTCTAGTCTTGTCTGTCTAGTCTTGTCTGTCTAGTCTTGTCTGTCTAGTCTTGTCTGTCTAGTCTTGTCTGTCTAGTCTTGTCTGTCTAGTCTTGTCTGTCTAGTCTTGTCTGTCTAGTCTTGTCTGTCTAGTCTTGTCTGTCTAGTCTTGTCTGTCTAGTCTTGTCTGTCTAGTCTTGTCTGTCTAGTCTTGTCTGTCTAGTCTTGTCTGTCTAGTCTTGTCTGTCTAGTCTTGTCTGTCTAGTCTTGTCTGTCTAGTCTTGTCTGTCTAGTCTTGTCTGTCTAGTCTTGTCTGTCTAGTCTTGTCTGTCTAGTCTTGTCTGTCTAGTCTTGTCTGTCTAGTCTTGTCTGTCTAGTCTTGTCTGTCTAGTCTTGTCTGTCTAGTCTTGTCTGTCTAGTCTTGTCTGTCTAGTCTTGTCTGTCTAGTCTTGTCTGTCTAGTCTTGTCTGTCTAGTCTTGTCTGTCTAGTCTTGTCTGTCTAGTCTTGTCTGTCTAGTCTTGTCTGTCTAGTCTTGTCTGTCTAGTCTTGTCTGTCTAGTCTTGTCTGTCTAGTCTTGTCTGTCTAGTCTTGTCTGTCTAGTCTTGTCTGTCTAGTCTTGTCTGTCTAGTCTTGTCTGTCTAGTCTTGTCTGTCTAGTCTTGTCTGTCTAGTCTTGTCTGTCTAGTCTTGTCTGTCTAGTCTTGTCTGTCTAGTCTTGTCTGTCTAGTCTTGTCTGTCTAGTCTTGTCTGTCTAGTCTTGTCTGTCTAGTCTTGTCTGTCTAGTCTTGTCTGTCTAGTCTTGTCTGTCTAGTCTTGTCTGTCTAGTCTTGTCTGTCTAGTCTTGTCTGTCTAGTCTTGTCTGTCTAGTCTTGTCTGTCTAGTCTTGTCTGTCTAGTCTTGTCTGTCTAGTCTTGTCTGTCTAGTCTTGTCTGTCTAGTCTTGTCTGTCTAGTCTTGTCTGTCTAGTCTTGTCTGTCTAGTCTTGTCTGTCTAGTCTTGTCTGTCTAGTCTTGTCTGTCTAGTCTTGTCTGTCTAGTCTTGTCTGTCTAGTCTTGTCTGTCTAGTCTTGTCTGTCTAGTCTTGTCTGTCTAGTCTTGTCTGTCTAGTCTTGTCTGTCTAGTCTTGTCTGTCTAGTCTTGTCTGTCTAGTCTTGTCTGTCTAGTCTTGTCTGTCTAGTCTTGTCTGTCTAGTCTTGTCTGTCTAGTCTTGTCTGTCTAGTCTTGTCTGTCTAGTCTTGTCTGTCTAGTCTTGTCTGTCTAGTCTTGTCTGTCTAGTCTTGTCTGTCTAGTCTTGTCTGTCTAGTCTTGTCTGTCTAGTCTTGTCTGTCTAGTCTTGTCTGTCTAGTCTTGTCTGTCTAGTCTTGTCTGTCTAGTCTTGTCTGTCTAGTCTTGTCTGTCTAGTCTTGTCTGTCTAGTCTTGTCTGTCTAGTCTTGTCTGTCTAGTCTTGTCTGTCTAGTCTTGTCTGTCTAGTCTTGTCTGTCTAGTCTTGTCTGTCTAGTCTTGTCTGTCTAGTCTTGTCTGTCTAGTCTTGTCTGTCTAGTCTTGTCTGTCTAGTCTTGTCTGTCTAGTCTTGTCTGTCTAGTCTTGTCTGTCTAGTCTTGTCTGTCTAGTCTTGTCTGTCTAGTCTTGTCTGTCTAGTCTTGTCTGTCTAGTCTTGTCTGTCTAGTCTTGTCTGTCTAGTCTTGTCTGTCTAGTCTTGTCTGTCTAGTCTTGTCTGTCTAGTCTTGTCTGTCTAGTCTTGTCTGTCTAGTCTTGTCTGTCTAGTCTTGTCTGTCTAGTCTTGTCTGTCTAGTCTTGTCTGTCTAGTCTTGTCTGTCTAGTCTTGTCTGTCTAGTCTTGTCTGTCTAGTCTTGTCTGTCTAGTCTTGTCTGTCTAGTCTTGTCTGTCTAGTCTTGTCTGTCTAGTCTTGTCTGTCTAGTCTTGTCTGTCTAGTCTTGTCTGTCTAGTCTTGTCTGTCTAGTCTTGTCTGTCTAGTCTTGTCTGTCTAGTCTTGTCTGTCTAGTCTTGTCTGTCTAGTCTGTCTAGTCTGTCTAGTCTGTCTAGTCTGTCTAGTCTGTCTAGTCTGTCTAGTCTGTCTAGTCTGTCTAGTCTGTCTAGTCTGTCTAGTCTGTCTAGTCTGTCTAGTCTGTCTAGTCTGTCTAGTCTGTCTAGTCTGTCTAGTCTGTCTAGTCTGTCTAGTCTGTCTAGTCTGTCTAGTCTGTCTAGTCTGTCTAGTCTGTCTAGTCTGTCTAGTCTGTCTAGTCTGTCTAGTCTGTCTAGTCTGTCTAGTCTGTCTAGTCTGTCTAGTCTGTCTAGTCTGTCTAGTCTGTCTAGTCTGTCTAGTCTGTCTAGTCTCTCTAGTCTGTCTAGTCTGTCTAGTCTGTCTAGTCTGTCTAGTCTGTCTAGTCTGTCTAGTCTGTCTAGTCTGTCTAGTCTGTCTAGTCTTGTCTGTCTAGTCTTGTCTGTCTAGTCTTGTCTGTCTAGTCTTGTCTGTCCACTCTTGTCTGTCTAGTTTTGTCTGTCTAGTCTTATCTGTCTAGTCTTATCTACAGTTTTGTTACTACAGTTATTACAAGTTTTGTCTTGTCTCTCCAGTCTTGTCTCTGTAGTCTTGACTGTCTAGTCTTGTCTGTATAGTCTTGTCGGTCTAGTCTTGTCAGTCGCAGGCGATATTAACGCTAAATCTTATAGTTGGGGTAGCCGAAGAGATGATTATCGTGGAAAGGTATTAGTCTTCACACAATATTTTCAAAACACAACCTCGATATTCTCAACAAAGGCTCTGAACCTACTTTCGTAGGCCTTAACGGCTCAAGCCTAATCGACGTTACCTCGGCAAGCAGCAAGTTAAGTCGACTAATAGACGATTGGCATATCCCTGATGACAACAGCTTGTCAGACCACAAGTACATTTGCTGGTCCATCGGTCTAGAAACAGAATTGCCAGAAAGTCTCCGCGGCTTCTGCAAACTGCAAAAGAAGGCAAACTGGAATGTGTTCAGTGAACTAGTTACCAAACGGATTCTCGATATCTCACCCCAGATTGATAATTGCCGTTCTCCCCAAGAAATTGCATGCTTTGCAGAAGCCGTTAATAACTCCATTGTCAGCGCGGAAGTTGAATCTATGCCACGCCGGAAATACTTTCAAAAATCGGTCCCCTGGTGGACCCCTCAGCTTACCTCCTGTCGGAAAGAAAATAACCGACTAAGACGTTTATACCAGAGCAGCACAGGACAAGACAGAGAAGTAAACCGTATGAAGTACAAGAAAAAACTGATCGAATACAAATGTTTAATCGTGGAAACCAAAACCCAAAAATTTCTGTGAGATTTCTGAACAAATCATTCCAACGGGGACCCCTGGGGCCCGGTCTACAAGGTAATACGAGGACGGAAAACTAATTCAGGCTACCTCACAAGCCCAAGTAAGAGCAACACGTCTCTAGACCTGCACGGCACAGCACGAGAGCTCTTAACAGCCTTCTTTCCGGATGATTCAGAAACAGACTTAGTGGAACACTTACAGTCTAGAAAAACAGCTCTAGAAGGAAAAGGTGTACCCGACGACCCTTTATTCACAATTCCAGAGATTGTAATGGCGATCAACGGTATAAATCCCAAAAAGGCTCCAGGCATAGACGGACTCTCATCGGATATCGAGTCAGCGGCATTTAAGGCTGCCCCTTGTTTTCCATAAACTATTTAATAAATATCTAAGTTGTGGCGTTTTTCCAGCAATTTGGAAACTACAACTAGTAAAAATAATTCCCAAACCACTTAGACAAGGTACATCCTGTAAAGACTTTAGGCCTATAAGTCTTATGCCTGTAATTGAGTAAGTCCTCGACACCTTGCTCAACACCAGGATCGATTATCATCTTTATAGTCGCAATTTACTTAGTAACAACCAATTTGGATTCAGAAAGGGCGTAGGAACCACCGATGCCATAACCAAAGTCATTCAATCTATCAAAGACAACATTGCTCAGAAACAATATTGTGCCACAGTTGCACTTGATATTAGCGGCGCTTTCGACAATGCCTGGTGGCCTAACATTATAGAACAATTAGTTATCAAACAGTGCCCTGATAATCTCATCAGCTTGAGTAAAGATTACTTCAACAACCGTAAAGCCATAATCTCTGAACCAGGCTTATGCGAGGAGAGATCAGTCAGTAAAGGTTGCCCACAAGGATCGAAATCGGGCCCTACCTACTGGAATATTCTATACGACACAATTTTCGAGTATGGTCTTCCAGTAGGGTGTAATATAGTTGCCTACGCAGATGATACCATGCTTATTACTTCTTGTGGTAGTATAATGGGCCTAAAAGAGAAAACCAATCAAGCACTGGAAGTTTTATTAGCTTGGGCCAAGAACCACAAATTAATCTTTAATGCCAATAAGACCGAGGCAATATTCTTTGGAAAAAATCAGAGGCAGCGTAGACCAGTTTTTACACTAGGAGATAACCAGATCAAGTGTCAGGATAATTTAAAATATCTGGGGGTCACAATAGATAGAAATCTAAACTTTAAACCACACATTAAATTAGCTTGTGGAAAGGCCAAACAGTTGAGCGTTCAACTTGGCCGGGTGGCAAGGAAGGAATGGGGCTTAGGCAAAATAGCTTTGAAACAAATTTATAGCGGAGCAATTGAACCAGGATTATTATACGCCACTCCCATTTGGCATAAGTTTTGTGGAGTTAGGGAAAAAGCTAAGCTCCTGAGCGTACAACGAGTCTGCACACTAAGAGCGGCGAAAGCATATCGAACGGTGTCCACTGAGGCTGCCTGCGTTATCTCCGGACTTATACCTTCCGACCTCCGACTAAAACAGGTTTCATTGTACCAAACCAAACATTCCCTTGAAAACCAGACCCTAAGAGAAATAACCGGCCTTAACATATCCTCCGACCTTGTGGAAACAAAGACCCACCTTGAGCATCTTATCCATCCCGCCTATTTTCGCTCCCTTGTCTACACTACGTCACCCACCAACTCACACCGAATAAAAATATTCACAGACGGCTGTAAATCAGACGCAGGAGTTGGAGCAGCTTTTGTAGCATACAATGAAGAAGAGGAGTTTAATTTCGAAACATTTGGTTTGGCTGAGTACTGCTCGATATTTCAAGCAGAGTTAATTGCAATTAACCGGGCATTAGCGTATATTCTTTCGAAACCTGACGTAATGGACGAATGCTTTACTATCCGTTTGAAAATCTGCTCCAGGCTATAAAGCACGGGATCAACACCTATCTTAACAGGGAGTGGCAACAGCGATGGAATGCGTCAAGAACAGGTCTTTGGACTAAAAACTTTATCTCGTCTATCGACAAGTGGATTAATATGGAGAACTGTCTCTCGCACCACGCGGTCCAACTTATTACTGGTCATGGAAATTTTCAGTCTTACCTACATCGCTTTGGAAAAAGGGCATCGCCACTATGCCAGTGCGGTGAAGAAGACACAGCTCCACACGTACTTTTTTATTGTCCTGTCATCTCAAAATGGAAGCAGGATTCGGAACTGAGTATGTCCTATGCAGGGTGCTCCTAGCCACGAGACGAGGGGAGTTAAGGGAAGTCGAAAAAAACAAGAAATGGTGGCAGATTTTTGACGAATGCGCCAAAAATCTAAGAAGATTGGATTACGACCTAGTCATCACCAGAAACTAATAAATTTAAATTGACTATTCTATATTAATTCAGTCTATGTTCTTGCCTCTTCTTATTATGTTATTAATTATTATGTAATAATTATTATGTACCAGCATAGAGTCCTTGTTGACGGAGTGCTGGCGACTATGAGTCCAATAAATAAATAAGCTGTCTAGTCTTGTCTGCCTAGTCTTGTCTCTCTAGTCTTTTCTGGCTAGTCTTGTCTGTGTAGCCTTGTCTGTCTAGGATTGTTTGTCTAGTTTTGTCTATCTAGTCTTTGTCTATTCTTGTCTGTCTAGTCTTTTATTTTTTTGCCATTTGCAACATTGCACGACTTCTTGCAACATTCTTCTTCGATCTTCTTTTAACATTAGTGTAACATGTATTCGAAAATATATTCAATTTTCTTGAGAATTTCCCCAAATTCCGTGTCGATGTCGTAACAACTACTTACACTACAAGGTTTTAGTTAACATGGGCAATTTTAATAATAATCCGATATCAATCGGCCGATAAAGCACAAAGCGAACAGAAAAAGGCACAATTGGAGTGTTTCATTTGTGCGATCTAATCGCGAAAATTAAACGCACCAAAAACCCATTATTCTGTGGCTAATAATAGTTATCAAACCTTCTAACAATGTCTTATTTTCGTTATATAGCGAACATGGAACACGTTTATCGCATGTTAAGTAGGAAATAATAGTTTGTTGGGCATTTACTTCTATTCCGACGTTTACGTTATTTATGGAGTAAATGTAAAAAACTGACATGCATTATATAAACATTTGTCATTACATTAATAATATTTGTATGCTCATCGGTTTGCTCTGACGGTTATATCAAATTGACGGTTAATATTCGGAAAATTATTCTCAAATATTCTTAATCCTTCCTCAAATTTATTAAAAATTGTATAATATGGAAACTATTCTGTTTTTTTTTCACACAGAAAATTGCTGCAAATTTCCATTGACAATGGACAAAAGTAAACAGGTTGTTTATCCATCAGCGCTTTCTCACCGAAACTTTATCAAAAGCTTTTGAACTCGCGAGCTCCAAAAATAACAAAAAAACACTCATGGGGTTGCATTTACCCCGCACGTGCGTGTCCCATTTGAATAAATTCTATATGCAAATATAATTCTATAAATTGCGCGAATGTGACAAATAAAAGAGCAAAGAGGAATGAGATTTAGTGTTATCAGGCGATAATATGAATACCAATTTTGATTTAACAAAAATATCTAACAAAAAGTTGCTAGCGAGATTTTGTAGGTAAGTAGATAAACTTGCAGTGTCTTTCAATATAAATTTTAGAATAGATTCATGTTACTTTTACTATGTCTCTAGGAAAATATCCGTGTTATTATTTTCCATAAAACAGTTTTCTTTGTGCAATTGTAAGAATCAAACATACTTTACCAGAAACAAAAAAATTTCGTATTTTAAGCTTTTTACGTTTGAAATCATCTATACATCCAAAAGAAACATCAATTTATTTCTGTCGCAAATTATACGATTATTTCCTTAAAAGCGTTTGTTCCACATACAATTTAAAATTCGTTTCATCTCTTGTAATTTAATACTTTTTTACGATAAATTTCGCATCGTTTTCTCGAATAAATCCGCAGCGCAAAAAGAGGTCAATTTCCATTGAAGGGAAACAAAGAATTTCTGCACTCCATTTGTTGATGTTTATAAATGCTCGAATGGGTTTTCCAGGCTTTCAATTGGAATGGTAAACAGTTTCGCGCATTTTCAACGCGTTTCGTAGCTTGTTCGAGTACGCCCTTAAGTGAAATGCAAAACCGCAAATATTCACCATAACAAACAATTATTATCTAAACCATATATTATTTACTAATTATGAATGGAGAATGTAAACAAAGTTTAGTCTGATACAGATTTATCATCCAAAATTGTTACAAATGATATGTACAGAGTTTTCATTAATCATTGTCCGAGAAGGTCTAGGTGGAAAACTAAAATAGTTTTTTTTTAACAAAATTTTGCAAATTGAGAACAAAAAGAATGTCAAAATCATCGCTAGGAATTTCTTAAACAGAGTGACACGAATATTTTGAAAACTGAAGGCTTTCTTCACAAAACACAATAATTTGATCTTGTCTGTATTATGTTGTTTGTCCAATATTTTCTAGCCAGTCATGGTTGTTTAACCCTGTCTCTCTAGTCTTATCTTTCTGGTATTATCTGTTTAGTCTTGTCTGTCTAATCTTGTTGACAAAACTTTTTAGCCTTCTCTGCGTAATATTCTCAGAGCTCTTGTTTATCTAACTAAATTGGAGTTATAGAAAACAATAAGTTATTCAAACCTTTGGAAATTCATATACATTTATATTATTAAAACTTGGTTTGTATGTCATTACCTGAAGAAGCCAACGTTGCTGAAACATATATTGTATTTGTACAATAAATTTGGAACTTTAAACCAATTTATGTTTTCATCTTAAATATTGAAATGAAGTTTCAGCAAGTAACTTAAAAATCAATGCATGATTTAAAACTTAGTTTCACCCAGAACATTGTTTGTATTAATTTTTATAATGTATAATTGCTTATTCGAACGTTGTTAGTTTGTGTTTAAATATTGATTTCCCATTTAGTTTTATGAGAAAATATTAAACGCCGCAGTGAAAATACATCAAAAATTTGTTGTTCTTTAGTTGTTGTTATTTTATGTCCTCTATTTTATTGGCTACAGGTCCTTGCTGTATTATTTTTATGTTTATGGAAATTTTTATGCGTCCGCAGCTAGGAATATTAATAAGTTACTTATTTTACATATTTCTTGTGTTGTAATAAAAGCTTTCGCCTGATACGCGAGAAATTTTTGCCAATGTGATTCTTACAAGTTACGATCCATAAATTCGTTTTTATTTGTTCAAAGTTTTTAAAAACTGTTTCACATAAACTGGATTGCAGATGTGGGAATTAAAACAGAGACAGTATACAACTAATTACAAATTGTTGCGAAATTTTATAAATAATTCTTGATTTAAAGTTTTTTGGAACCTTGTCGATTTATTTAGCATCAAAAGAAATAAGACTAAATACACTCAGATGCAAAAAACCGGGTCAATGGGTCATTTTTTAATTTTGAAGTTGTTTTAGTAGGTACTTCTAATAAAACTTTTAGTGTTTTACAATCGAAGAGACCATCGGGATGTAGAAAAAAACAATATATGGTACTTATTAGTTTCTTTAATGAACATTAATAAGCTAAGATAAAAATTGAAGGTATGCGTATTTCACTACTGTCGAATGAGCAATAATTCGACAGTATGCACAGAGGATCAAGGTGGTTACTGGGTTTACTTGTCTGTTGTCGATTAACATTTTGTCGATTAACATTTTGTCTGTTGTCTGTTGTTCATAAACATCGATGTTTTAACATCGATGTTAGAACTCCTAACATCGACGATACATCGATTCTTCTATGAAAGATGTTTTATGAACGATATTTTCTTAGAAATTAGAAATTACTTTTACGATAAGGGCGTTGCTATAATCCCCGAACAATTTTTAGAAATGTTTTGTCTGTTTTATTATAGGGTTAATACTGTAATCACCCGAACGATTTTCATAAATATTTCGTTGAATATTTGATGACAGGGTCATTACAGTGATTTCTAAAAGATTTAATATTTGTGTTTTATGGTAGGATTGTTATTTCTTCGAACAATTTCTAAAAAATTGAATATTTGTGTTTTATGGTAGGATTATTATTACAATCTTCGAACGATACGTTTACGAAGAAAGATTAGTTTACGAAAGTAAAGAAGAAAACAATCCCTAATAAAACGGGTCCAGATACCTGAAGGGACATATAAAAACGCGCACCCCCGAAAAACAAGTCAGTCGATGATTCACCGTCAAGTCGATCATTCACACGTGAAGTCGATCACTTCACTTCAGTCGAAGTTCACCGGAACAGTTCAGTCTATAAGTTTACACAGTTAACTCGAGCTACAGTCAGGCCAACAAGTTATAGTAAGTTAAAGCTTCGCGAATCCGTTGTTATTGTGTTATTTAGTGTTTATAATTATTGTAAATGAATCTGTCATTTCAAAAACCACATAAGTCACATTTTTTGTAACTTGCTTTTTTTGCTGTAAACGCTTCCTTAAAGGGAGATGCGTATTCTGGGTATAAATCATGTCAGTCAATACATTCCTTCTTCTTCAAGTAACACTATATTGAGCTCAAAAAAGTCATTTAAAACTCGTTTATCTGTAAATAATTCAGTTTTTATTGATTCCTGAAAAATTCTAATTGTGTGACATGCGGTTTTTGAAATGACCGATTCAAATATATTTTCTCCTATAACAAAACGTGAGTGATAAATTTATTCTTAACCCTTATCACCCACATTACAATTACTCTTTTTTCAGATAAAATGCCACCTAATAGAAAAAAAGTAAAATATGGAATTATTAAAAAAAAAATGATAATGACAGAGAAGCAATTTCCAAATATTGCAATAAATGCCTGAAAACATCAGGAAATACCACTAATCTTCGGGGTCACCTGGAGAAATTACACGTAGATGTTGTTCAATAGTTAATAGCAGAGGAGCCAGTAAAAAAAAAAAAAATACAGTGACGAGACAAACAAGGAGGTTCAAAATCATCAACCTGTTATTGATGGAATGGATGTTGATTATTCTAAGGATATTTCTAAGAAACAAGCTAGCTAATCTGGTTGCAGTTCCAAAGTTAAGATCAAGGATACTCTACTTAACTCAACTGATACTCAACAAAACGCTCAACAAAATATCAAGGAATTATTCAGTAATAATAAAAGTACATATAACAAATGTTGAAGGTAACAAATATAAAAAAATAACTGAAGCAATAGTGAATTTCATTATTATGGACCATAAACCATTTTCAATTTTGGAAGGAAACGGAATTAAACAGTTAATAAAGCAACTGGTACCCTTGTACAAAATTCCTTCTACGTTAAAAAAACGTATAGATGAAAAATATGAGGCTATGGCAGAAATTTTTAAAAAATACTTAAAAGTAGCAGAACATTACTGTATTACATATGACATATGGACAGAGACGATGCAGAACAAGTCCTTTGTTGGAGTCACCATCCATTTGTTAGAAAAATCCAAACTTATGAGTGGAACTTTGGGAGTCTTTGAGTTGTTCGAAAGACATACAGCAGAGTACATACAAAACAGACTTTCAGATATCTTCGACGAATGGAATATTACTACCGATGCAGTTACTGCTGTAGTTACTGACAATGACAGCACGGTTATGAAGGTAAATAGAGACATGTTTGGTGGAAAAAAAAATAATACTGTGCTTCGCCCACACTATAGAACCGCGCCCACAATTGAATATAGTTGTCACTAACTCATTGGATAAAGCTAAAACTGCATCATTGATCGTCAGCAAAGTGCGCGAGATTGTAAAATTCGTAAAACGTAGTGTCAATGCCAGGGACGAATTGCGGAAAAAGCAAAGATAGGCTGGCAAGATGGAAGGCCAGACAAAAAAGCTGATACTTGACGTTCGCACTCGGTGGAATTCAACGTATTATATGTTGGAACGTTTTATGGAGCTAATTTCAACGATCGGTGCAATATTGTTATGTTGTTCTTATGCTCCAACAATGATAACTTCTAATGAAGTGGGCTGTCTGCGCGAAATGGTACAAGTTTTAGAGCCCTTTGAAAGATTAACTAAAGAAATTTCTGCCGAAAATTATGTTACAGTAAGTAAGGTGATTCCACTTGCTAGCTGTCTGCGGGGCATGTTAGAAAAATTCTCACCAACATTTGAAAGCACGGTTTCATTAAAAGCAGAAATTGAAAAAGATGTATCAAAACGCTTTGATAAACTAGATCATTGCTCTTTTCTGGCTATCGAAACCTCTCTAGATCCACGCTTCAAACTCATTCATTTCAAAGATAAGACTGCTAAGAATAAAGTCATCAGTTATATAAATAATTACTTAACTAATATGCAAGCAGCAGTTTTACTAACTGATTCTTCTGACGAATCTGAAAGGGATGAAAATAATGAATCCGAATGTGACATATGGAGTTACCACAAACAATTAACACACAACAATATAAAAAATAAAACAAAAGCAGAATCAGAATTTCACATGTTTATGTCGTCTCCTGTAACTCCTATAAAATCAGATGCTTTAGAAATGTGGGATGACATCAAAGGTTTATTTCCTGGGTTGTATAAACTGGCGATGATACATTTGCCTATCGTAGCAACGTCGGTGCCCAGTGAGCGGCTGTTTTCAGAAGCTGGGGCTACGATTACTCACGAAAGAAACCGCTTACTAGGCACAAGATTGTCAAAATTATTATTTTTAAACTCTATTTTGCCAAATAATTAACTAATAAACATTTTGAACATTCCTATGTGCTTTTTTTTCAAAACATCGAAATAATATCGATATATCGTTCATAAACATCGATGTTTTCGACATCGATATTTTACTTTTAAAAACATCGATGTTTTAACATCGACGTTTTTTATGAACGATGTACTATGCAAGATCCCGATGGTATGGACAGGAATATCAATGGATGCCTGTACCGAATTGGTTGTCATTGATGGAGGATCGCTGATTGCACAGCGGTATATTGAGGAAGTTTTTGGAAAGTTACTTAGCCCCTTTTGCTCTATTTATCGTCGATGACTTCATTCTAATTCATGATAACGCAAGATCTCATTTTGCGCGGTGCGTCACAGAATACCGAGATTGCGTTTGAAATAAGAAAATTCAACTGGCCTGTATGTACCCCAGATGGAAATCCTATAGAATATGTTTATGATCCTATAGAACATAACGTGCAGTTGCACCAACCGCAATGAACGAGTACCATATGTTGTTTTTTTTTCTACATTCTGATGGTCTCTTTGATTGTAAAACACTAAAAGATTTAATCGAAGTACTAAAACAACATCAAAATTAAAAAATGACCCAATGTACCGGTTTTTTTTTACATCTGAGTGTATTATTAGATAGTCCAACTAGCTCAGGAAAATTAGAAAACAGTATTGGCCTAGTTTTGCAAAGGTAGAATAAGCTTTAGGAAACAAATCGTAGTCAATTATTCTTATAAAATGATCGTTTTAGAAGTTCCTGAAATGCAATGAAACGAGTATTTTAGGAATTGAAGAATAGACATAATAATTTGAAATTTGTTTTGTTTGTATAATATTGTTTATTTAGACCTGTTTCTGTAGTCCTGCGAGGGTAGTAATATCGGTCTAGCATTGTCTGTCTACTTTTTTTGTCTAGTCTTGTTTGCCTTATCTTGTTTGTATGGTCTTGTCTGTTTAGTTTTGTCCGTCAAGTTCTGTCTGTCTAATATTGCTCGTTTGTATTGTTTATCTAGTCTCGTTTGCCTAATCTCGTTTGTCTAGTCTTGTTTGTCTAGTCTTGTTTGTCTAGTCTTGACTGTCTAGTTTTGTCTGCCTGGTTTTGTGTTTTCTGATTAGTTACGTTGGTCTACTTTTGGATTTATATTTTTGTCTCTGGTCTTGCCTATCTTCTCCAGATCTAGTCTTATCTATCTAGCCTTGTGTAACTAGTCTTCTTTATTAAGTCTTTTCTATGTAGTATTATCTATCTAGTCTTGTCTATCAATGTTCGTTTTTAGTTTGTTATCTCTAGTCTTGTCTGTAGAGTCTTGTTTGTTGGTCTAGTATTGTCTGTCATGCTTTGTCTGTGACCACCATCAGCCGAAACTTTACTCGCAAATTTTTTAAAGTGCTTTCAAGGCGTCCTGAATTCCGTATTCATTATTCGTTTGGGGCGCAATGGAGTATCTTGGAGGAGATAATTAGTTAAGCCACGTGTTGGAAATTCTCGAGCAAAAGGCAAGCAACACGACATACGGGATTGTTGCTCAACCGCAAAATAGTATCAGGATGTATGTATACTAATTGCGTTACCACTGGAATCGTCTTGAATTACCAAACCTATTCCTTCATCCAAACATTTATTCAAATGTGGTCAAGTTTGTTTAATACTAAGCTTTAGATAACAAATCGTACAAAGTATTGGTTTAAATTTATAGTTTTAGAAGTTCCTGAATTACCAGTAAACGAGTATTTTGAAAATTGAACATTTAACAAAATAATTTGAAATTTTTCTTATTTGTAAAACATTGATTATTAAGCCCTGCCTCTCTAGTTTGCCAGCCCAGTCCTGGCGGTATAATGTTTTTCTGTCTAGTCTTGTTTGTCTAGTCGTCTTTGTCTAGTCAAAATCAAATTTATTCATTCTGCGATGTACAAAGGAAAATTAATTATTGAATTTGTCAGTAAAAAAATCATTAAGGCTATAGTAGCACTTCTCTATTAACATTAGCTTAAGTTTTTTTCCAAAAGAATTTTGGTAGGTTTCTTGAGCCAGCATATTTGGTAGCTTGTTTTAGATTTGGATTCCAATCTTGTTCGGTGCAAATTGTTAAATTTGATATTGGAGTTCTTAGTTGCTTTTGACCTCTTGTATAATGTGTTGGTCCATGTTTCTTATAATTAAGGCCTTATTCCTGTGAATATGACATGCAGTTTCCCATATGTATATGGATGGTACAGTAAGGAGGTTTAGCTTCTTAAAATAGGACATACAGGATGTTGTTCTATCTATAGCTATGATTTTCCGAATTTGGGCTTTGAAAACCCTTTGAGAGGGTTTGTGGAGAGGGTCTCCATACTATAATCCTGTACGAGATGACAGATTGTACCTCCGCGTGGCATATACTTAGCAGCACAGATTGTTCTACTAAACCAGGGATGGGGAACCTATTTTCTGCCAAGGGCCATTTGGAAATTTATAACATCATACGCGGGCCAAACAAATAATAATAATAGTTTTTTTAGTTGTTATTGTTCAACAAAATAATATACTACTATATATTATAAATAAACAAATACAAAAATAAACAAACATAATATATATATATATATATATATATATATATATATATATATATATATATATATATTTATATATATATATATCCATTTTTAAACATGATTAACTCATCCTAATCCTAATGTGATGACTGGAACTGCCTTTCTTTGCTGATTGTGAGTCGTGTGATATTAGCTGATATTGATGATGTGGCTACTCGCAACCGATTTTCGAGGTTTACGTCTGTCAATCTGGAACGCAGTCGATTCTTTACGATCTTAAGTTTAGAAAAAAAACTGCTCGCAACAATAAGTTGTTCCAAATACCGATGCATATTTCAATGCATGTCTCCTCAAAATGGGAAATTCATCATTGCGTATGTAATGTTTATAGAACTCAAGCAGTAGAAGATAGTTGTATCTAGCTTTCAGCCCAACATTAGTTTGCAGCTGAATTATTTCGCGTTGGAGGTTATCAGCTGGTTCCACATTGAACGGTGTAGCAAATATGTTCTTTCATTAAATGCCTCAATTAGTTTCGTACATACACCAGCATACTCAAGTGTCGTCAAAGGCTTTTGTCCTGCCAGCGTAGGGAAATGCACCGTGTTATTCCTTTCTAGTTGCACATTCCACAGTTTTAATTTAGCTTCAAATGATTTTACGTTTGAAAGCAGGGAGCTGAGAAGCTGGTTGGGATCATGAACGCTAGATCACACAGCCACTTGCTATTACTGAGTTCCCTGACAGGTTTCCCCTTCATCTCCATTAACTGCTTGACATCATCACGCAGTTCGTAAAACCTCATGAGCATGTTCCCGCGACTCAGCCGCCGTACTTCACAGTGATAAACAAGATTACCGTACTCAGAGTCAAGGTCATTCAGAAATTCCTTAAATTGGCGACTACTAAGCCCTCTGCTTTGATAAAATTAATACATAACACTACCGTTGACATCACATTGTCGAGCTGCAACGACTGTGCACAGAGGCTTTCTTGATATGTGATGCAGTGACATACAATTAAATCATTTGGGTCAAGACTACGACGATTCATTTTTTTCTTTTCAAATGCAATTAACCCTTTCTGCGATCCAACCATGGCTGGAGCCATGTGTAGTATTGCCACTAAACTTTTCAAAGGTTAGCTCAAGTTTCTTTATTGATAGAACAAGTCTCTCATACAAGTCCTCACCTGTTGTAGTGCCATGCATGGCTTCCAGTGACAGCAGTTCTTTTCGCGAGTCAAACTTTGCATTTATTCCACGTACGAAAACGGCCAGTTGAGCAGTATTTGTTATGTCCCTTGTCTCGTCACAAGCCAGATAGAAAAATCGGAAATCTTTTGCAGATCCCTTCGAATAACGTTGTCATTGTCACCACGAAGCTTAGTGAAAACGGCTTGTTGTGATTTCAAGCTCTGCTGAAGAGCTCTGATTTTATCCAGGCGCATTTGGCCTCCCAATTCATTCAATTTTGCATGTTTTGTGCTGCAATGACGGTCCAAATTAGCCTATTTCATAACAGCTAACGCATCCCCACAAACTAGGCACACAGGCTTGCCTTACACCTCAACAAAAAAATAATCATGTGTGCATTTTTCTTAAAAAGACCGACATTCTGCATCCACTTTTCTTTCCTTTATACTAAATCACTCACGTTTGCGCACGAAGAACCAAAATGAATAACGAACAGTCACGCATGTGCAACAAGGGAAAATTCACAACCCCCTCACGTATTGCAAAATACGTACGTCAACACGATGTCTGTCAGCAGTCGTCGTTATTATCACCAACATGAACGTATTCACCCGTGGGCCAGATCAAATGACTTCCGGAGGTTCCCCACCCCTGTACTTGAGAGTGGATATTTCTAATGCGATAGGCTTTATAATTTATTTTCTTGGTTATTCGATCAATATGGATATTCTAGGTTAGATTTTCTTTAAAATTTACTCCAAGAAATCTTGTTTTAGTATAGTTTTCCTAGTCTTGTGTGCCTAGTTTTGTCTCTCTGGTCTTTTCTGTAAAATTTTGATATTTATGTTTAGTTATGTTCGTCTACTTTTGTATGGCTAGTTTTGCCTTTAGCTTTGTCTATCTAGTCTTGTCTATCTAGTATTGTCTATCTAGTGTTGTCTATCTTGTCTAGTCTATCTAGTCTTATCTATCTATCCTTGTCTATCTAGTCCTATCTATTGTTTTGGCTATCTAGTCTTGGATCTGAAGCCTTGTTTCTCTAATAGTGTATGTCATAACTCGTCTGTCGGAATATATCTTCCTGGTCGAATATAATTACTATAGTATTGTTTGTCTAGTTTATGGGTGAACAAATCTATTAGCTGTCCGGCCACATTACGTATAAAATTTGACGGCGGGCCGCATTAATTTTTTTCTATTTAAATAGTTATTTACTTATTTGTATACCACAACCGTTTCATATATACTCGCCTAGCAGAACAATGTTGTTAGGTTTCTTCATAGTGGACAATATGTACTTTTATATCGAAACATTTTCAAAGAACACCCGTAAATTAACAGTATCTATAAAATAGTGGCAGTTTGATAATAAAGTAAACATCTGACCTGGTAAACATAATAAGCATGTCAAAGGTGTGCAATTAAAGTAGTTTATAAAATGCTTCGCCGGCCGCATATAACGTCAACGCGGGGCGCCATTTGCCCAGGCCTGGTCTAGTTCTATTTGTCTTGTTTTTCTAGTCGTGCATATTGAGACTTGCCTTTATAGTTTTGTAAGTCTAGTCTTGTTGCCTAGTGCGTACTGTAGGTTCTTTTTAGATATTCTGCAAAGAAATCAATTGTGTTACATGTGTTTTCGAGTTTCGGTTTAACAAATTTGGTGAAGTTGCCAGGTTTTTGCAAGATTTTTCAAATATATGTTGTAATTCTCCAAATGTTACTAGAATTTCTCACAGCATAAATCAAGATGTTTGTGTTGTAATATACATATTTATACAAAATAGACTAAAGTTATTTGTAAATATGCACAAACTATTATTTTTATTTAATGTTTTAATAGAAATAACTATAACTGAAATTTGTTTGAAAAAATAAATTTGAAAAATATTTAATTGCATTTGAAATCAAACTTCATGTTATGGAACTGAAATAGAGATAGTCAACCTTGAATGGCCATTCCGTATATTTAATTAAGTAAATTTGGGTGATAGAAACTAATTACCTTAAAAGGTTGCGTTTTGGGTAAAAAGTTTTTTCCCCAGAGCAATTAACTAGGTGTGAGTTGTTAAGATTAAAGTTTTGTGGAGGAATTTCCTTTTCGTGTGAAATAAAAGCCAAAAACAGCAACAAAATTTCACGATTTCCACCGAATTTCTTAAGTTAATAATAACAGTTAAGGATTATTTCGTCTTGTTAAGAAACCTAGGTTTGTAAAAAATATTCCATTTCTTTTTCTTTATTTGTTTCACCCAACTTTGGGGTACATATAATCAATCATTTATTTGCCACATCATATTGGCTCATCCTTTGAGATCTAGCTTCCCTTTATTTGGCAGATTTGTGCATCGTACGCTTTTGTTTGATTTTAACTTGGAACCGTTGCTTCTTATCCTAGGTGATGGTTTTGGCTTTGTTATCTTTGAGCATGGTGTCTGTACTTTGGAGTTCTACGAGGTTTTTCTCAGTCTCCTTAAACCAAAGAGCTTATGTTTTTTTATTACGAAAGTGGTCGAAGATCTTTTTGTCTATTTGAATTAATTCGGAGGATATGCCCATAAAAATCAATTCTCCGTTTGTTTATTGTGCCTGAGAGTTTTTCAGTCTTCTAGTAAAGAGTTTCGTTCCTGGCATGGATGGATTTGTTGTTATGAAATTTGGGGCCTAAGATTTTGCGTAATATCTTTATTTCCGTGACCTCCAGCCTTTCAAGCGGGTGGCAAGAGACAATGTTTTGGCTGCATACAAGGCTTCTGGTTTAATTACCGTGTTATGATGTCTTATCTTGTTATTCCAGGAGAGACACTTCTGGTTATAAATGTCCTTCGAAAATTGGAAGGCCAATTCAACTTTCCAACTCTCTTAGATTCCATTGCCTTTTTCTCTAGCGCATTCATCCAGCTAATACAATGTATTGGTTGCCCACTTGAAGCTTTTTAGGTGGGTTTTTATGTTCTTCATTAGTTTGGTCTTTTCAACTGGGACTTCAACTGGGTTTGAGACCCATTTTTAACGCTAGCCTCTCGAGTTCGAGGATCTGTTACTTGACTTCTTCCCATGTCTCAGCTAGTAAGGCCATGTCATCAGCAATAGCTAAACAATTGACCTTAATGCCTTTGTTTTTAGGTCCTATTCTGATTCCACTGTGGGTCTTTACATTCCACTCTCTGACTATTTTTCTAGGGCACAGTTAAATAGCAGTGGAGAAAGTCACCTTACCGTACACCTGTTTTAATCTCAAAAGGGGTGGACAGATCCGCCATGAATTTAATTTTGGAGAATGTATTAGTAAGTGTTTCTCTGATTAGGTTTGTTGTTTTGTTATCGAGGTCTAGTTCTTTCAGGACCGTGAATAAGGGTTCCATATCTATAGAGACGTATACCTTTTTGAAAGTCAAGGAACTTACGAACTTATGTACGACTTAGCTCATGATTTTTGGTAGTTCATGATATGTTTGAGGTTGATAATTTGTTCCGGACAGGATATCCTTTTCCTGAAACTCGTTTGGTATTCCCCAAGTTGATGTCTAGTTGAGGTTCTGCCCTGTGTAGTAGGATTTTGGAGAATATCTTGCATGTTACGTCAAGGAGAGATATCCCTCTGTAGTTGTTAAGGTCTGTTTTTGTACCTTTCTGAAAATGTGGATGTATAAGGGTTGTTTTCCAGTCATCTGGGATTCTTTCATGTATACCAATTTCTTCATAGATATTTCTGAGAGACTGTATAGCATTTTCATTAACATTCTTCCAAAGTTCAGTTGTGATTTGATTTTCTCCCGAAGCCTTATAATTCTTAAGATTCGAAATTATTGAATGGAGTTCCTAAATGGTTGGAGGTTCTGAGTCAGGTTTGGTTGATGTGGATATATGAAAGTCCATCTTTTCTATGGGTTGCTGAGAGCTAAGGAGATTTTCGAAATATTCTGCTAATACTTTGCAGTTGTCTTTGTTGTTATGTTCAACATTCCTTCTTTATCCTGGATTTGTAAAGTTGGGAGATTGTACTTATTCAATTTCTTCAAGTTCAAGTTTCGTACATTGTTTCTATGAAAGTCTTCATTAATTTGCTTAAGTATGTGATCATCTCGAGCTTCTTTGATTCTCTTCAGTTTTTAGTCACTCATTTTTAGTCACTAATAGTCACTAACTTTTTTAACATTTAAGAAATTTTGTCTACTATGGTCATTTTTCTGTGATTGCCATTGGTGCCATGCATTCCTTCTTAGGTCAATGAGACTATAAGACTCTTCCGTCCATTTATTGTGACACATATATATCATTTATTATGATAACAATTAGTTTTCGATTTTGTGTTGCACCACCGATTTAGTCCACGAATTATAAACATTTCCTTTGATTACCGCAGCTACTCGAATATAGATTAACAAAGTTTTAACTAAATTAACTGAAAATCACACAATAGTATATTACGAAACGAGAGTTACGCACTACGCGTGTAGCGGGGATTGCGTAATTCCGCGAGTACGTAATTGCCTTACAATTCGAGTTATATACTATACTTTATCTACGACCACACTAATTTGTTTCTGTTTAATAAGAAAAACTGAATTTAATAAGAAAAATCGCTGAACGTATGAGCACGTAGTAGCAGCTCTCAACCAATCATCGAATCGTTAACCAAACGCACGTGTGTGTTATCAATCATAACTGTGTGTGTGTGTGTTATTAATCATTAATCTAGGACTGATACATACGTGTGTGTTATGATGTGTTTACATAGTCCACGAACTGTACAATAATGGGCATTTACAATAGTGGTCGTAGATAAAATAATAAAAAGATTCAACAAATATTAGCACTAATTACAGAAGAAAACAACATTCATTCAAAACACAATTATAAACCGTTTGTTCTAAACTGAATTTACAATGTAACAGAGTATACAAATTCACACTATTCTAGATCTCAAAGTTCCCTCATTACATAACATTCTAATATGCATAATCCGAACTGTTCAAAACTCATCTAGACTACACGTTAAAACTTCCCTCAATTATTATTAAATAACAATGACATTAATTAATTTTAATTGCAGTAGTTGCATTATAGCAGATTTGCAATAATTAGTGCTAATTATAACATAGATAATTGCATTTGCAATAGTTAATAGTTGCGTGTTCTAATTAAGTGAAGCATTCGTGCGGGATGAAACAGTTTTCGCTAGCTTGCGAATTTTAATAAACTTGCAAATATGTCGTGTTTCTTATTTGGGATTTATGCAGTTTGGGAGCTTGAGATTAAATTTCTGCAAGTGTAAATTGTCTGGCTAAACTGGAACGGCCTCCGAGGAAAAGTTTTCATAGAAATTTTATGTAATAGTTAGTTTTCAGATTAAATAGTTCCAAAATGTTTTAAATTTATTACCAACGTTCATTAAAGTTTATTTTTGTAAAAACCTATATAGTGTGAATATTCCAAATTTCTCAACTTATTGTGCAAATAACTAAAAAAATACTAAATATTAATTACCTATTATTATTATTAGATAATATATACTTTTTATAATAATTTCAATGTTTTAAACATAAGTTCGTAGCGTAAATTAACTTAATGCTTTTCTTCCAAATAAATGTAGATTTTATAAACTGTACATTTGTTACGCTGCAAAATATATTTAGTTAAAGGCAAAAATAAGATTTAGATGTTTCATATTTATTATTGAATCAATTTGAGGTTACTTGCTGATGTAATTCGAATATAATATAATATATTTTTTATGTGTATCAAGTTTATGGTAATACTGTGATGCATTATCCTTGAAAGCTCTTCATCCCTCTCTATAAAGCTATTAAAAGTAACTTTGTTATCCCTTAAGTTATTTCATCAATCAATAACTAATTACGTAACTGGATGGAGGGAATTGTGTAGTGTGTGCTGCTTTGCGTCACGCAATTAAATATTTATAAAGTGATTATGCTGAAATTGGTGGTAATTATTTTTGTGTCAGGGTTGATTTGTTGTTGCTTTTTTTAGCTGGAGGTTAAGTGAAAATTTGATATTGATTTCGATCTTTGTGAAAGCTTAATTAATAATTTGTTTTATTTTTGCTTTTAATTACTTTTGTTGTAAGAATTCTTTTGGATTTCGTATAAATTAGGAAATCAACTGATGTGGACGTAAATTACTAGACTGGAATGAACTGGATTATTTATTAATCATTATTTAATTTTTGTTTCAAACAATTGTGGGAAATTGATTAATAGAAAATTAAAAATTTAAATTTTCGTTTTGTGTTAACATTACCAATTATGTAAGTATTGAGAATTATTCAAATATTGAATGAAATTATTTAAATTTTTTTGAGAAAATAAACACGCAAATTCTTGTAAGGAGGGGTAAACCTTTAAGTTACTATATATGGCATTAACAAGTATTATAAACTTAATTCCATAACAATCTTAAGCCTTAGTCCCTCTTCTATAAGTGTTGAGGTTATACATGTCATTTATTTTAATTTGCTTGTTCATTCACTTTGTGTCTCAAGGTGTTTCTGTCTTCAGCCAGCACTTCCGTTTTTCTTGTGCTTAAGCCTTTTCGTTTTAATATTTCCTCCAATTCTTTATCCCACTCCCTAAGTCTTCCCTGTTGACTCCCTTCGTCTTTTGCCACTTTACTTTGCTTCCCATACTTTCCTGATTTGCTGGTTTCTGTCTAGCCTTTTTAGATGTCACCACCATCTCAGTTGTGCCTTTTGTATGTACTTCCTCGCACTTTGTACTTTTAGATCCTCCTGTATTCTTTCGTTTTTATCTTGTCGAGTAGTGGGACTGCTGTTCTCAGATATTTTATTTCTGCTGCTTTCATTCTGCTGCTTGCTTATAAAAAATACAAATTTTGTTTTGTATTTTTTCTGTAGTTAGCCATGATTCACGTCCATAGAGTAGGATAGACATGTAGACTCATTTATATACCGCGAGCTTTGTTCTTGGTTTATAAAACCATTTCTCATGTTGTGATATAGTTTGCTCGTGGTTGATATTCTACTATTAATTTTTGTTTCATAGTTTCATGCTTGGTTAATTGATATTCATAAGTATTTGATGTTATCTATTTGTTCTATAATTTTTCCTTTTAATGATGTGTTGACTTGTTTTGGTACGTTGGAGATAACCATAACTTACCGTTTTCTTTTCAGGTCTTTTTTACCCTTATTTTCATCCGTTTTTCTTCTAATGCCTTTGCTCATGTTTCGACAATGCGTTGTAATGTCTATTCACTGTTTGCAATTACTAAGATGTCGTCTGCAAATACACATTAGCTGATGCTTAGAGATTGCATTATGTTGTGCCCAGAACTTATTTTTCTGATTTTATTACACATTCTTTTATTATTTCGATCAGCTATAGGATGAATAACAGTGGACTAAGCATCACTTCTTGTTTGACCCCCTGTCTGGTAATGAATTCATCTAACTCATCACTTAATACTCTTACTATATTTGCATTATTTTTGTACATTGATTTTATTGCCGCAATCAGGTTATCGTCTACTTCGTATTTTTCTAATGTTTTCCACATGTGAGTCGGGGAATTTTGTCAATATCCTTTTCGAGATCTATAAAACATAGATCTTTCTTTGTTATAGTCCTCTTCTATATATTTACCAAAATTAAATTTTATATATAGTATAATGCACAAGTTGTAGAGAAAACTGTATCTACAAAAAAATTAAATAACTTTATTATTACTCATGCATTAAAAGTACTATCTTGGCGCACGTTTTTTAGTACGAGAAATGCCACTTTTGGTTGTATTACTACATAACTTGGGTAACGCACGCAAATATTCAATATCCCTAGGTTGCATATAAAAAAAACAATTAAATAAATTTTAAAAAAAACACAATCAAGACCTCAATATTAAAAAAGTGTGCCTTTTTGTGGACTGTGGTGCACTGTGACTTTTTTTCATTACAAAATTGAAATTATAGAAAACGTTTTAAAATAGGTCTAAATTTTATGGTGATACCGGAGACTGAGGAGAGTTGTTATGACGAATCCACACCACCGGAAACAATTGAAAAAGCAAATTCTTCACTTTTGATTCTATTATTTTTATGACACCTGGATCCCAAACTTTTAAGATACATCCCCTCGCTTGAGTAATAAAAAATATTGTTTGCAACACGGGCGGTATTGTCAATTGCCCTCTCGAGCGAATGTGCGCACTCACTTCGTTCGTGCTCTCAATTTACCGTCCTAGTTGCAAAATATACTATAAATTGGCGTTGTCTGTAACAGCCGATTTTACAATTTCCGAATGTTTTAGGATTATTATGATTTAGCAATTCATCGTGAATATAATAAAGCCGGAGCAGCGTTTGAAAATTGTTCAAATTTATTTTGATAATCATGGTTAAACTCGAAAAACTTTCTTCGGATATTACGTGCATATTATTGTGCTCATAATCCATCAGTCCATCAGCATAAGTCCATCAGCGCGATTTAGTTGAGAATATAGGTGTCGTTTTCGCAATACGTTTACTCTAAACAATAATACGCATCCCGTAAGACGTCTTACAATGCGCACACAACAAGCGATTGATGGTGTGCAAATGTGTCATTTCGTTATCGTGCTGAACAACTAAACTTGTGTACTTCCACTTTATGGAAAATTTTGCGTAAACATCTTGGTTTACGTGCTGAAAACATTCAACTTGTGGTGTGATACGCGGTAGAATAATGTAATTTGTGGTGTGATACGCGGTAGAATAATGTATCACTCACGGTTTGCAGAGGAATTTATTTATATGGACGATATATACAAATGTACAAGAGATACAAACACTGTTGAGGGAATGAGTGGAGCTGGACTCGACTGGTCTGGTTGAATGACTGCTGGTTGAACTGGCTGCTGGCTGAGTCTGGTTCAACTGGCTGGACTAAACTGAACTAGTGTCACTCGCTGACTGAACTGAACTAAAATCGACTTCTGACTGTCGGCCTGTCCGCCTGACTGTTTGTTTATTTAGGGGCTCCAGGTATTTACATTATGTCCAGGTATACTGGTCCCTCATCTGTAGGTGATTATTTTTGTTATTTTCGCCTATTTGTCGCTTTGGTGATTACCGATTCTCGGGAAAAACATCTTGTCGTAATTTCCTCGGGGATTATTATACCATTGACCCTCATCAAATTTTTTCGTAAATTCGTCCGAAAATATTTGGGTAATCACCGTAATGTCCTCGTAAAACTAAAAATACAATTATTTCTTTATCTGCTCGAGGATGACATTACCGACCCTAATAAAATATTTTCGGAAATTGTCCGAAAATATTTAGGTAATTATTGTAATGCCCTCGTAAACTAAGAAATAAAAATGGAACGGCTCGCTACAAACTTGTATGGGAAGTGAAGTCACATGATCATCGCTCGCGCCGTACATTTACTGAAAATTTTGTTCAGCGATCAAACACACTTTTGGGTAAATATCTATGCCAATAAGCATAATTGCTGCATTTGGAGCTATGACAAACCACAAGCCATTGTCGAAACACTATTAAATACAGAAAAAGTAACCGTGGTACGCTTTATGGCCCGCTGGAATCATTGGTCCATACTTCTTCAAAAATTATGATGGTCAGAACGTTACAGGCAACGGTGAGCGTGAACCGAGACTTAATTACCAACTTGTTCGTGTCTGAATTGGAAGGAATTAATGTCGCAAACATGTGTTCATCAGCAGTAAGGCACTACATATCATAAAGCGCGATACAAGTAATTTACTGAACGAAACATTTGATGATCGATTAACTTCACGAAATCAACCTGTCAACTGGCCACCTATTTCGTGCGATTAGGCGCCATTAGATTTTCTTCTGTGGATATGTAAAGTTCCTTGTCTACACTGATAAACCAGAAACTATTGAGCACTTGGAAGCCAACATTCGACACGTTATTGCCAAAATACAACCTGTTTTACTGCGATGAGTGTATGAAAATTGGATTACCAGATTTTATATTTACCCGGATTTTATAACATTAATTCCATAAAATCATCTTTCAAATAAGGGAAACTTCATGTATATTTAAAACATTTAATATGTTTTGTTTCAATTTAAAATGCTCCGCCTATAAAAAAAACGCACGTTATAAACTAAAAACACCCGTTATAAACTTAATTATATTATTAATTTAAGCCTTCCTCTACGTATGTACTAAAGTTTTAATGTTTATCTGGTCAAATGCCAAAGTTATAAACACTATCGCAAGCAATAACATTACAAAAAAAAATATTCAAAAAATTTGAAAATTTCATGACTTAACGAAAATAAGCACCAAAAACTTAATCTGTCAATTTTGTAATTCCTAAAATATTTCTTCTACATATTTACTAAATTACAACTCTTTATGTAGTCTTATAAAAAAGTTATAGACAATATGAATACTTATAGACAATATTAGAATCACAGGAATTGTACCAAAGTTTAATAGTTCAAGCAATATAAACAAGCTTAACTTTGAACATTATTCCGTCACTAATTAAATCTTTAATGCTCCTTCTACATATCTATCAAATTACAACTTTTTATGTATTCGTATACCAAAATTATAATTAATTGTGAATTATAGCCTAAATATATAAACATATTCATCCCGTTCGTAGTTCTATAATATTAAGTCTTACTAAGTCTACAAGACAAATCTCGTGTTGAAACACGCAGGTTATTAAATTTTACATCATATATTTAAAAGTAGATAAATTAATGAATTATTAGGTTCCGATTCACACATGGCTTAGTAATTCATTAATTTGTCTATTTTTATTAATTAAGATTCACATAGTAACGTCTCCCAATGTTATTATAACGTCTGCCAGTACAGCAAGCTCAAGTGGGGGGCCCAAAAAGCGACTGTCGTGGTTTTCGATAAAGTTTATAATGTCAGATGTCGCCAATTGCCCTGGGAGCAATTACAGAGTGAGTTGTAGTTTGTTTTTAATTTTAATTTTATATTGAGATTAATGATAATTTCATACTGATGAAGCCAAGAGGCAGAAACGCGTCTATGAATGTTTATTATTATTAATTTTTATCAGGTTATAGTATTTTAAGCAATCCACATGGTTATCTCGTGGCACGAAAGTGCAGGAAAACCAAATTGTACTTACAATAATATTTAAATTTATATTTCTCAATTGGAAAGAGAGACAAAATACAAAAGCATAGTGGGCAATTATCCGGCGCATAAGCGAACCAACCGCAACGGAGAACGATTGGTAGATCTGTGTAGGACTGTTGGGTTGCTCATAAAATCTACAGCCCTGAAACACTTGCCAAGGAAGCAGAAGACTTGAATTTCACCTAATTCAAACCTGGGTGAATTCCAGATAGATTATGTGGCCATTTCACGAAAATCTTAAAAGGAAATACAAAACGTAAAGGTACTAAGAAACGCCAATCTGGACTCAGAATCTAGCTCTCAAAGATCAAAATTAGACTCCAGCCTAGAAACACTGGATTACACAGAACCTCAAAAATGATAAGATTTGACGTAGAGCGACTCAAGAACAGTCAAGAAGTAAGTCAGAGACTAAACAATACAGATCTAAACCGCTGGGACCAACTGAAGGAGACTCTCAAGGCGGCCAATAAACTCGCTTCTCTCGCTAGAAGAAGGAAGCATCCGTGGTTGACTGAAGACTGTGACAATGCAATAGCCCAAAGACAGACAGCCTGGGTGAAATGGGATTCTAAAATGACCAAGGTAAATTGGCATAAATTTTTGGAACAAAGAAAGGTTACAGCCAAGATAATTCGAGGAACCAAAAGAAACTTCACACAAAACCAACTAACCAAAATCGAAGAGAGCTTTGGTAAGAATAACTCCAGAGATTTCTTTGGAACCTTCAAGCAGACGCTCGGAAAATACGCTCCGCCAAGCCTCCACTTCAGAGACTCACAAGGCAAACTGGCTTATAACGACAAGGACCACTGCCTCCTTTTGGCTCAGTACTTTAAAAATCTACTCCCACCCAGCGAAGACTTCGACTATAAACAAACCACACCAAACCTGGACTCGCTGCTCCCTTTATTGGAAGAAGTTGGCCAGATCATTCAACTTCTTAAGAATAATAAGGCAGCTGGAGAGGACTCTATCGTTGCTGAACTGTGGATAGGTGCTAAAACCAATGCTGTGCGCAAGCTAACCGAGATCATTCAGGACATCTGGGAAACAGAGAAATTACCACCCGATTGGAAATCTTCTCTGATCTATCCGCTTCACAAAAAGGGAGATTTTACTGATCTAAACAACTACCTTGGAGTTTCTCTCGTCCCAGTAACATACAGGATTCTCTAGAAGGCGGTACAAACAAGGGCAGAAAATCAGCTGGGTAGTCAACTGGGAGAATACCAGGAGGCTTCAGGAAGACCCGATCCTGTGTTGAACAGATCCTCAATCTTAAAACTGTACTTCCTTACTCCAAGATGCGAAACCGCAGGGTGGTCGTCACCTTTGTTGATTTTAGGAAGACCTACCATTCCATTGATAGAAAAACGCTTAACAAAGTACTTCAGGAACTAGGGCTTGACAACGAAGCTCGTAGACTCATCCAAGAAACTTTGAAACTTTGCCCATTCCAAGGTAAAATATGGAGGCGCGACTTCAGAAAGCTTCGAAATAAAAACTGGAGTGAGACAGAGAGATGGACCTTCCCCAACTCTCTTCAACTGTGTGCTTCAAAAGGTTATGAGAGAATGGCGCAAGTAACTGACCAATTTGGATGCTCACAGTGGTATCTACCTGGGACGTAAGAACGATGGTCTGGTTGTAGATTATCTGGCCTTTGCAGACGACATGGAACTGATTGCTAATTCTCTTGATATGGCAACAATGCAGGCAAATTGCCTCAGAAAATAGTCTGCCAAAGTGGGTTTGCAAGTGTCGCTGGTGAAAACAGAATTCTTCAACAAGTAATCAGAGAGATGTTACTAGACCACGGAAACTTCACGAGGACTGAGAAATTTAAGTATCTCGGCGAATGGATTGAACCCAACTTATCAGAAAGAGCATCATTATCCAACAAGTTAGAACTAGCCTCTCGACTAACTAAGAACAGTTACAACAAGAAATGCCTGTCACGCAGCCTGAAACTTAAACACTACATATGAATCTTACGACCAGAAGCCCTTTATACCATGGAGTGTCTTTCCTTGAACCGAAGAGGTCTGGTAGAGAAATTGGAAATCAGAGTATGGAGAATCAACAGGAAGATCCTAGGCCCAGTAAAGGAAGATGTGGAATTCCTAAGGCGGCATAACTCTGAGCTCTACGAACATATTGCGATGCTTTCTGACTGTGCAAGGAAAAGAAGGGTAGCTCTATATGGCCACGTTGTCTACAAACCGATAAACCAACCGTCTGTTCACCTTCTGGCAAAACAAGAAGGTTCGTACCACTTGGTTGACAGAAACCTAGAAGGATATTAAAGAATTGGGAATAACATCTCCAAAACAGACAAAAAAATAAATCATTATTTTATCTACGGCCACAATTGTAAATGCCCATTATTGTACAGTTCGTGGACTATGAAATACATCATAGCACACACATATGTAACAATCCGCGATTAATGTTATGTAATAATTCAAAATCACCTTTGCTCGTTTGGTTGATACTATTTTAAAATATAGTACTCTGTGATTTCCAAACAATCATTAAGCGTCACATCATTCACATAGAAGCTGTCATTTATTTCGTTTTTTCATATTTAAATCTAACGAAAACTTCAAATAAGTACTAAGTAAAAAGGTATGTAACTGTTTATGAACTGGTTATGAATGAATATATTTCTTTTCATTACTATCTAGTTAAATAAGGTCGAAGGTGTTACATCAAACATATTTTTCTTATTAAACAGAAACAAATTAGTGTGGTCGTAGATTAAGTATAGTACATAATTCACAATTGCGTACTCGCGGAATTACGCAATCCCCGCTACGCGGGTCGCGCGTAACTGTACCGCTCGCACGTAATATGCTTCTCGCTTAACATAACTCTCATTACGTAATATACTATTATATAATTTTATTATTGAAGATTCACAAAGTAACTTCTCACAATGTTATTACAACTGATATTTGTATGTGAATTCTAGCCCCAGTTCACTTTCGTAGCACTGGCACTTTAAGATCATTTCTACTTAAGTGAATAGCCATCTACAGAGGCGTTTCGAGATTTATTTCTCATCCGTGCAGCTTTGTTGTTTAGAATTATAAATTGAAATAACCTTATTTGAACACCTTGAACTCCTTGAGCTACGAACGGGTTGAATATATTTATATATTCAGGCTATATTTCGCCTTTTATAAATTTATATAATTATCTATAATTAGTATGGTTTCACGAATAGAAAATTATAAATCATTAACGCTATTTACAACACTATCGATAATTATTAGGACTCTTGAAAACTCGCAATTTACAATTCAAGCAGTATTAGAACTACGAAATAAATTCTTCCACTTGCTTAATACCTTATACTTCTTTAACTTTCACAGAAATGCAGTTAGAACTTGCAGAAATGCAAGTTTAATAAGATTTTTTTTAAATTAATAAATATTGTCGTTTCATAAACATATGTTTATGTAGTACTACATTATTTTATTGTTAGTTAAATCTTGTAAAAATTCGGAAATATTTTAGGAAACAATTTTTGTTGATTTTTGACAAAATTTTTGCTGAAATTTTAAAAATAAGAGAATTAATCGAAAATTAATTTATTTTTAATTTATAATAGTTAAAAGATATTTAAAAATTTGCGATATATATTTATTATCATTGACACTTAAATTTCTGAAAATTTTCTCCATGGGAATTCAAATAATTGTTTTCAAAATTATTACTTGTAAATTTACATTTATTTATAATAAATAATATAATTAATATATATTTTATTTAAAAATATCATATAAATTAGTAGGAGGCTCTTCAAATTTAACATTTGTAAATAAATCGAAATTTCTTTTAAATTTGGCTATTTATTCTAACATTTTCAAAAAACGATGGAAACTTAATAAAGTCTGAACACAGCCTGAATATATAAATATTTTCAACATTTCTGGAGCTCTATAATATTTTTGAGTTTTTTTAGGACTACCAAAACAAATCTAATGTGAAATTTGCCAGTTATTTACTAGATTTCAGTCAACCTTCGTGGCACAGAAACCAGAAAAATAACATTTATAACATGATTTTTAAAAACATGTGTTTCTATTAACTTAAGTGAATAGCCATCTGCAGACAAGTGCAGCTTTACTTTTATGAATAATAATTTGTAAAACACTTACTTGAAACCCACATGGATGACTAGGGGTTAGATATTTTTATTTTGACATTTCGTGAGAGAGGTATGAACTTATCAGATTATTGATTTAAATGATAATTTACTATAGGTAAAACCGTATGGTATTACCAATAGTGGATTAAAACTTCATTTTTTAGACAATGTATATTTCATAAAATTGTAAAATTGCAAACTTAATGGCCATAGGGGGATAAGCATGGTAAAAATGCCTTTTACAAATAACTTAATGATATTCTATGGATATATAGATACTATAGATATATCAGGATCCTGAAAATGTAAGACCTTAATTTATATCGGTCTCTTCAATAAGTCAAAATAAATAAAAATTGGAAAACATTTTTTTTTTCTTTGGATTGAGTGAACCGATTTGTTTGAAAATTTATTATGTTATGCAGACGATAGAGAGCTTTTACGGACACCATGGACCAATTTTTGCTTAATAAATTGATGATCAAAAATTATTTTATCTTACTTTTTTAATTTTTATTATGATACTTTTTGAGCATAATTATGATTCTATCATTTTTACATTTCTTATAAGATGTATAATGACTCAGAATTTTTTCAAAATTTTCCTAATAGTAATCCATAGTAAAAAAAAAAAAACTATTTTTATTACCAAAAAATCGAATTTTTCAACAAATTCTACCTAAATAATTACAAATTATACTATTAATATTACATAAATAGTACGCTGAAATAAATCACTTGCATTAGAGATAATAAAAATTCATACATTGAAATATAACACCTATTAGAATTTAATACAAATATAATTTGAAATAATTTGTAACTCAACTTTATTGAAACAATAATGTTGTTAATAATTTTATAAATAAGTACAGTATACTTAGATACATTAATAGAAAAGAAAAAGAAATATTTTAAATCTTGAAAATGTTTTAAAAACCTTTGTAACTTTCTTGCGACAAGATGTTCAGTCTTCGTCACTATCTTCTTCAATCACAACGTAAATATTATCTTTAATAAATAATTGACTTAGTATTTCAGCTGGCTTTGGAATCCGTGCTAAGTATCTCCCATAAGCCAAATAATAAAAATTGCTGCGACATGCGAGCAGCATCCAATAGTGCGAGATCCATTTGCACACTCACAGCAATATCTTGTCACCCCGTTGTATCCAATGCTGTGTGGTGTATATTCCACGAAACATTTGTACACTTTCCTGCTCATGTGACGTGACTGGACTTGAGCTTTCAATACATTAGTTTCTTCTTTTACAAACTGTATGTAAATCTTTCCGGGCTCATCCATCATTTCTGCCAAATATGAAATTGCTTGTTTGTATTGATTTGAACCGGTGTACAAAATCTTTTTCTGTCATCTCTGGAAAGTCATCAAGGTCATCAACAGAAATCGTTTGAAAAATAAGTTTCTAAAAATGTTTTGCGCAGCCAACCCTCATTTTTTACTTGTTCAGCAATAGAATTTTCTAGATCTTTTCTTGAAATAGTCCTATTAATAGCTTCGTTTGAACGTTCCACATCACAACTAGACGTTTATCAAAGCGGTTATGTAAAAATGAAGCGATTCTATAATAACTTCCAACTTTTGGGAGTGATTTGTTGTCTATTTCTTGGCCAAGAAATTTAAACTTTGCCTTAATCATTCCATGGGTTGGTTCGACTGGCCATCGGATTTTAGTAACAAAAAAACCTTGATTCATTTGATTCAGATGTAGTTGGTTGATTCCGTTTTCCTTTTAAAGCTGGCACAAGCACTTGCAATTTTTAATTTTCTAAGTATTCTTTGACGTCCCGGAAGCCACAATCGACAACAAAGATATCTCCGGATCTTAGTAGGGAACATAAACCATTAGGTACATTTATAACTTCTCTCATGATAGAAGCATCATTTTAATTCGCATAATATGGTCCTAGCATTTCCAGAACATATCCATTAGTCGTGCAAATGGTGAAACGTTTGCACAATGAGGTCTTTTTTGACCAGAATATGATTTCTTTTGATATTCATTATTGGAACTTTTTTGATGATAAGCATAGGTACCGTCACAAATCAAAATAAGCTTCTTATTGTTTTTATCCTGAAGCTGCTGCGCTATTGCTGATGTTTGGTTTTGAATCAAGTCATCTCTAGATGCTGCAGAGAATCCGATATGATTCGGAAGAATATCATTTTCGAAACATTTGATAACTTGGGCCGAATAGTGAGAAACAAGCTGTTCTTGATCTAGTTGCAAGATAGATAATATGAGCTTATTTGAATTACCGGTTCGAAGCTTAAATAAATAAACTATAATTGCTTGTGTGATTGTTCGAGTGCATGTATTTCGCATCGACTTAAATAATGTTCGTAATTCAATCAGGTTTTCCCATGTTAGACCAGTGAAAACCTGAAGTTGTTCATCTGAAATACAATAGTCGGAATTACAAACACAACAATAGGAATGTGTGGAAACGGTTCTTTGAATCGGAATATTTACGTATTCTACATCATCGTGCTTAATATTTGAAACAAGTTAACTGGGGTAAGGTTGAATCAGTTTCTTCTAAATCTTCTTCACGAACTTTTTCTGACGGTTCGCCTGGACATTTTTCTTCATTAATTTTTCTTTTTTTTATATTTTAACATACGACTGGATCCACATATGGTATCACGGATAAAAATCTCTTTTGTGAAAATCTCTGAAAACTCATCTAGATCTTCTGTCGAAATAACTTTAGGAGTTCCTGCACTTTTCTTTATAAATCGGTCACAACTTGCACATTTAATATTTTTAGATTTTAGTGAAGACGTATTCGAAAACAATATTAACGAATGTTCATAAATAAAAACAATTATTTCATAAAATATTATTGTGTTTAGCACTTTTCTGAACAATAATCTCAAAACAACAGGTTAGAGAATTTTAACTTTTTTTTGGAAGCGTCTGCTAGCGATAGCAGGAATAATTTTTATAGCTACATTCATGTAAATTGAATGCGACTGTGGTGCTGTCGCTTACGACAATTTTATGAACTATTTGACGCGCCATTCGATTCGAAATGCATTAAAAAAATCTATTATAAGCAAAAACATATTTTTATTAAATTTCTAATAGGCGTTATATTTAATTGTAAGAACACATTTTTTTGTAATTATCTTTTATGCAAGATCATTTATTATTATTATCATTTATTCCAGCGTATTATTTATGTAATAATAATAATAGTATAATTTGTAATTATTTAGGTAGAATTTGTTCAAAAATTCAATTTTTTAGTTAAATAGTTTTTATTTTTTTAAACTATGACGTACTATTAAGAAAATTTTGAAAAAATTCTGAGTCATTATAGATCTTATAAGAAATGTAAAAATGATAGATAGAATCATAATTTTGCTCAAAAAGTATCATAATCAAAATTAAAAAAGTAAGAGAAAATCATTTTTTGATCATCAATTTATTAAGCTTAAAATTGGTCCATGGTGTCCGTAAAAGCTCTAAATATTCAAACAAATCGATTCAGTCATTCCAAAGAAAAAAAATATTTTCCAATTTTTACTTATTTTGACTTTTTGAAGAGTCCGATATAATTTAAGGTCCAAAATTTTCAAAATCCTTATATTTCTAAATTATCTATATATCCATAGAATATCATTAGGATATTTACGAAAGGCATTTTTACCATGCTTATCCCCCTATGGCCTTTTTCTAACACGCAATTTTTTGGGCATTTAACACATAAATAAGTTCATTCACCAAATTAGCAAAATATATACAAACAAATAATATCTTTTAAAATTATATTAGAAAACAATAATAATACATATTTATTGCTGTACTTATAATGCAGTAAACGCAACAAATGGCTATCGACCTGTAGTCTTTCAGCCAGGAATAAACATGGGAAATAAAAAAAGGAATTTGATATACGGATGAACATGAAATGTGGATCAGTCGTCGTTTAAAGATTCATGAAGGGTTCTGGAGGGATATTCTCTGTTCGAATGACTAGTTTGTCGTTTTAAACCGAGTTCGTCAATGATGTTATACGTCGTGGAGTTGTTTTTAAACTTTTTGTCTCTCGGTTAAAGTCTGTCATGTCTCTCTGCAATTGATTGGACCTGTGTTTTTCTATATAAGAGTTCGTTAAAGGGGTTGTTGCGAGGATTGTTGGGATGTCCAAGTTTGGTGATGAGTCGTAATGCGGTTCGCTCAAGGACCTCGAGAGTTCGTTTGCTTTCTTTATTGACAGTTGTTAATAAATTTCTGAAGTCAAGTATAGGTCCACAGATGGATTTATATATTTTTGTTGCGGTCTTTGTGGAAATGCCCTGATTACCGAATGTTACGGCTCTAAAATGTTTGCAGCGTTTGATCATCTTGGCATACGTATTCTGCGTCGATTGTCAATTTATTTTTAGTATCGATATTTATTCCGAGTTATGTAATATTGATAGTCTATGGTGCATATGCGGGTATGAGGGGAGTTAAAGGGGATATGGTGGTTTGGAATGTGGATTTGGAGATAATCACCAAATGTTAAGCTATGTAAGAGTCTTGTTGGTGAGATTACGGAGTAGGTCGAAGGTTCTTCTTTAGGGCGTTGTTGTGGTAAATCAGTGCAGTGTCATACGCGTATTGCAGTATGTAGGATGATCATTCAAGTCAAGTCAATATGGGATTTGGCTAGTTAGTTGTAATTATAGAAGATGTTATATAGGAGAGGGGAGAGCCTTAAGGGAGGCTCTGCAGAGGGCTGAATGTGGAAGATGTGGAAGTATTGAATTTTACCGTTAAGGATCTGTTACAAGGGAAAATTTAGATTATATGGGGTAAGTGAGGAGGGACATTGATTAAAGACATTCTGTACGGAAGGCCGACATGCCAAACACTACCAAAAGCCTTGTTAATGTCCAGGAAGAGGGGTGCAAATTTTGGAGATATGATGCTTGAATGTAGGACTCAAAACCAAATTGATATGTGGTGTGATACAGAATTCCTTAGTCTGCGTTTAAGAATGTGTTCAAGGATTTTGCCAAGGACAGGAAGGAGAGTTATTGGCCGGTAACTGCCGGATATGGATTTGTTGTGACCTGGTTTAGGGATTGTGATGGTGGTACCTACATGAGACATTAATCCGCAATTAATCACAACTTATTTTTATTAAAATTTAATATCATTAATCGCCAATACCATCAGATAATGTCGTTTATATAAATATAAAGACATTAACAAATTATATTCATTAATAGAACGACAGTGATGTATGGAAATTATTACATTATATAGCGCTACTTATTTAACCCGTTCGACACAAGGTGACCATCCCAATAAATTATATTAGTTTCAGATTAGCCATAATTACCATCATCAATATTGCAGACTATTAAATCACACAATTTATAGAGTATTTTGTTATAAACAAAATTATGCAAAAATTTGCATTTGTTTTTTATTAAAATGAAAACATTTTATTAGTTAAATTAGTAAATTACAAGTTTCTTGTAATTTACTAATTTAACTAATAAAATGAGTTACAGAAAAAAATCGGAAGTAGTCTTGATTTTACACTTAATATTGAAGCATAATTTCGATGTGATTCTCTAGTAAGATATTCCATAGATACTTAATTAATATTATATAGCGCTAATAAATATTTAGGATGCAGATGAATCATCAATATTTATGATTTCCCTCGCACAGGAAACAAATTAAATTTTACTACCAGTACATTAACTGCTTAGACTAAGTGAAACGATGTAATGTCAAAGTACAGTGACGACTTGTTGACATTTGATTAGTTAAAACCGTGTTACTACATAGGAGCTTTAACTAGCATTAAGTTGTAAATTATAGATTGATATAACTAACGTATACAGTGTTAGATTTATATCGCTTTATGTTAAACTGTCTTCTGTAAATTAATTATTAATAAATAATTAATAAATATTATATGCTTGATAAAGTTATTTGTTGATTATATTATGATTATACAAAAATAATATTAATATCGAAAATATGATATGATATGAAAATATGATAGCATTATAAAGTTTTGTGATTGTGGATTTAGAAGTTTAATTTGATTTGGATATTGTTGTATTCCACAGTTGAAAGTGGAATTTTCTGTGGAATTTATCTTAAAATTAAACAAAACAAATGATTGAAGCTTTTTCCAATTTCGTTTTGTTATTTCATTTTTTTTTTTATTTGAGAAGAGGCCTCGGCGCCGAAATGTGTGTTTTATGTGCGGCGTAAAACGCGGAATTGCTGTAGGTAATTTTTTCGCGAAAAAAATTGCAAATTTATTTTTCCCAATAGCGATTTATTGATTTTATCGGTTCCCTAGTGCAATGTTTTCACTAAAAAAAATACAAAAAATTGCGAGTATTTACCTGTTTTATTTCGCGTTGTAGCGTTTTTTGTTTCTGTTCAAACTTTTCAGTTTTTTTTGCGGTGAATTTGTTTAATGAAATACTGTTATTAGTTTCAATAGTTTCAGTCGACCATATTTCATAAACAAAAGCTTTCAAAAATTTATTACAAAATCTGCCTTTTATCTGCGTTAATACATAGTCATTAGCTTCTTGTCATAAACTCCTATTATCATTAGTTTTATCATTATTATTTTTATTACAAATTTTGTTATTACAAATACTTTAACATTATTATCATTGGGTTTGTCATTGTCATTAGTTTGGTCACTTCTAATATACTTAGTTTTATGCCTACAATTATAATTAGCTCTGTAATTGACATTATTATTTGTTTTGCCATTAGTTTAGGCCAATAAGCTATATTGATGCCTGTTTTCAAGATTTTAAGTTTTCTAATAAAACTTAATTTTCAATATTGAGAGTTATATGTTATAGTATGAATTATAATTCATACTATAACAAATAACTCTCAATATTGTTATATATGTTTTTCTATTTTGCGTCTGTGATGGACTCTTAACAGCACGTTATGGTTATGGTTATGGTAAGGTTATGGTTCGCCGAGTGCGATACAATTTTCTCAATACGTATCGGCGATTTTTTTATTTAGAAATGGCATAAAAGGGCACCAAATAGAAAAAAAAACTATAAAAAACTTGATCGTAAGGCGTTTTCAGCACTTGTCCATTAGAAAACTCCTCGCTACGCTCGTCGTTTTCCAAACTTGGAAGCGTGCTGTAAAATCGCGCTTACTGAACTCGTCCTTTAATATACTATTAATTGATATTGAAATGTGTTAAAAAAAACTTCATTAGAAATGAGTAATTGGGGCATAAATTGTTGTATTAATTAGCAACACTCCTGAAACGTCATCCTTTGTAGGAGTAAAAAAAAACCGTAATTTAATTACTCATTAGAAGAAAAGGAAAAAAAATACAAGTTTTTGACAACATTGAAGAAAATCCAATTATCTGAAGAACAACAAACGTCGCTGGCGTCACAACGGGGATCCATAGAAATAATTCGGTACGACGTCGTCTCCTGGCTCGAGCCGCCGTTATTTATTTAGCGCGAATCAAGCAGACTCCTAAACAATTTATAGTCTCAACGTAAACAAAAGGGACATGCCGGAGGAGCCGAGGATTCGGAGCCCGGATTGACGAAATCCTTGCACACGTACGCCCGATCAATGTATCAGGCGCACCTGGCCGTCTCAGGACAACGCCAGAACACGGACACCCACTTTATATATCCCACAGCTATTAATTAATTATGGAGCTATTTGAATACCTTACGGATTATTTTGGATACATATTCAGAATATTCAATCAGCCAGTAAACCTTTACCTAATCCACAAGAATATTCAAACTAATTAAACCACATAATACAAATTTAGACACTTATTTCCACTTATATGTATATTACTACACATCCCATACATATTGACTAACAATATTAATCCCTATAATCCTCACTGTTGGACATATTTAGTTCTAAAAATGACAGAGAAGATTATAGAGATTTAACTATTCTGACTAGTATTGTTCGTTTAGATTATATAGGATGTGCAGTATTATATATATATATATATATATATATATATATATATATATATATATATATATATTATGCTCATATTGAACATTGTAGATAGTCATAACTTTTTTATCTTGGATTTATTCTACTTGTATATATTAGATAGGACAGCAAACAAAAACTGGACAAGGAAGACAGCAAACAAAAACTAGATATATTATTGAAAATTGCATAGAAAATGTGTGTCGATATACAGGTGTCGATATACAGTCCCTATAATTCTCACTGTCGGCCATATTTAGTGTCATATTTTAAAATGCTAGTTATCTAGGGGCTTAAATTAAGGGTACAATCTTCAAATTTCACCAACTTTTATTAGCGCTTTTTAATTTGTCATGACCATCATATTTTGTATAACTTGGTAGTATTTTTAATTCATTTTTTGACCAATTTTTCCCGGCATTTCAATTTTTTTCGTTCATTTATTATCCCAATAGATTAATTTAAAACTCATGCCTTCGGCCACTAGTTTTGTAATAGCAAATGCGACAAATTCGTAGTTCGCTTCAGGAAATGCTAATTGGTTTTGCAAGCAATGATTTTTGAATTTTTGTTGTCGGTGCGATATCAGGGCAAAAAACTTCATCAAACATTCGTTGACAAATCTCAAAATTGTTAAACGATTTGTTCGTGTAATTGTTTGCATCTATTAAATGTGCTTTAGCAAATCCATCGGCATTTAATCCACCAATCAAAAGATTTGCGATGTGTCGCCTGCGAGAAGCAGTTGTTTCATCGATGATAAAGTACGCATAATTGTTCCAATATGCTTTCTGATGTTATTCATTATTTTTTATTACTCGTGCGGAAAAGTGCTTATAGACGCATGTTTTTTAATACGAGAAATGCCACTTTTCGTTGTATTTCCACATAAACTGGGTAACGCACGCAAATATTCAATATCGCTAGGTTACTTTAAAAACACAAATAAATAAATAGAATAAACACAATCAAGACCTCATTATTAAAAAAGTGACGTGAAAGTGTCAGAATTTCTCTCGATATCTAGATCTAGATTATCTCGATAATCCGACACATGTGGGACCAGACAACCGCCGGATTATCAAGAAGAGTGGTGGGAGGGAAGAGCTAGAGCGGTCTCCGGACCGCCGGATTACTGAACGTGTCGTCCGATTAACCAACGGCCGAATTTCCGAGATTATACTGAAATAATAAAAATTAAAGAAAACGTTTTAAATATGAGTGTAAATTCTATGGTGATACCGGAGACCGAGAAGAGTTCTTATAACGAATCCACACCACCGGAGACAATTGAAAAAGCAAATTCTTCAGTTTGATTCCATTTTTTTGGATGGCTCCTGGATCACAAACTTGCAAGATGCATCCGCTCGCATGAGTAATAAAAAATATTGTTATTGGCGGTATTGTCAATTGCCCTCTCTCTCACTTCGTTCGTGCACCCAATTACACTCTCGCGTCAAATTGGCAACTTATCGCCCTAGTTACAAAATATACTATTGTTGTACACATTAGCCACGTACGATTTTCGTAACGATTTTCGGTCCTCTTTCTCCAGTGACGGTTGTGTCTCCTTTGTCTGCATCGGACAAATTATAGTAAAAAACCTTGTGTTATGATGTTTACTACTTACAGAAATTGGCTTTTTACAATAAAAATACCAAAATATGCACAGATATGCCCAATTGAGTAAAATATGCGAAAATTATTAAAATATGCAAAATTTAATTATTACCAATCGTTAGTAATAGCCTTCCTTTGCATGCTCGTCAAATGATATGCGTATCATATCAAAAGTTACCAATATGCATTTTTCATATATTCCGCTCTTTATTAATAAATATAACAGTTAACAGTTAGCACTTATTTTTCAACAAATCAAGTAGTAATGGATTAAATAATCTATTAAAATAGACAAACAAATATGTTTTTGAACAGGTAAGGCAAGATTTTAATAATTCGGGTATTTCATATTTTATGCATAAATAATTATTCGCGAGCAATTTCGCAATGTTTTAAGCTGGAATTGAAAACTGCATCAACTACAAATTGGAAAAAAATAACAATAAACTGTTTTACCATTGCAAGAAATATGATTAGCTAAATTTCTTAACACTCGTAATTCTTACAAATAAGTTGTAATAACAGAAAATGTTATAAGGATATTCAATAGAACTCTAAGTGTTCTGCCGGGGCCTGCAAACAGAGCAGAGCATCGGTGAAGTCTATTTTTCGCATATCTTTCAAATTTTTAACTTTACAGAAAATGTTATAAGGATTTTCAATATAACTCTAAGAGTTCTAGTGGGAACTGCAAACAGAACCACAGCGCGATTTTTTATCTTTTTCAATCGTTGCATCGGTAAAGTTTATATTTTCGCATACCTTTCAAATTTTTAATTTTACCGAAAAATGTTATAAGGATTTCATATTCACTCCAACTGTTCTACCAGGAACTGCAAAGAGAATTGTTGCGTGATTTCTTAATTTTCATCTAAAAAAATGTGTCTTTTATTATTACAAATACAATATCTTTTGAACTAAGTTATTGATCAAAAACTGTCAAAGAAATGTTTATAGAACTCTTAGGGCTATTATACTGCTATTCACATCCGCAAATAGACCACTTTTTGCTATTCTTAAAATTCTATTATTCTGCAAAATATCAATTCTTGTAGAACTGTTTGCAAAATTGGTGCAGAACTGTGGTCGAGTTGCAGGAATTTGTCAAAAATACACAGTTTTTCTCAAGAGTCGTTACTACATGATTGTTGTATTCAATCATTATTGTTGTATTCAATTTTTTCGCAGACTCTAGCAGATTCTGCTACTATTGTAACTTTGCACAAAGTTCTCTAGAACTACTTCATACCTACCAGAAACTCTGACGAAATATTATATTTTTGCAAATTCGTATGTTAACTTCACAAAACTCGCAAGATCCAAGGACGTCTTAAAAGTTCTTAAACTTACAGTATTTAAACATTCCCTTTGAAGAGATTCCCCCATAAAACAATTTTTATTACAACAAAATATATACAAAAAATGCAGATATATTTTTAATTAACTTCCGAGAAAATTGAAGCAAAAAATACGCGAAGGGTTTGCGATTTTAATTAAACTTATGAATATTAAAAAAACAGAAAACCTCCTCGGTTATTCCCAAAAGGTCTAAATTTAAAACACATTCAAACAGCACTGCGAAAAGTGTTTGCGTAGAAAAGAAAAACAGAAAGAATTAAGATTGATTGAAGTTATTAACATAAAAAAATATTGTCGAAAAGCAAAGAGTTGGGATCGAAATAAGTTTATATGAATATTTATGGGCTGAACAATGCACAATCCATCAAGAAATGGTTCCGCTAGTTTTGTTTATTTAGATTATTCTCTTTGATTAAAATAATGAGCTATTTTGGTGAAATAAATGAATATGTGTTTTAATTAAGTTGAATATTTTTGTGGATCAGACAAAGCTACAGAGAATGGTAAAATAGAAGGTTGAATGTTCTGAAAATAACGTACGTTATACGTTTGAACAATCAAGTATAAAGTAGACGAACAAATTAGGACATGAAAGCAGGATAGTCAAGTATAAAGCAGAGGAACAAACTAGGATATGAAAGTAGAATAGTCAAGTAAATTCTGCACATTTTAACCCTCAAACGGTACGATGCGGGTTGGATCCGACCCAACGGTTCATTTCCCCACTCTCGTACTCTTGTATCTTCTTACAGGAGATCGAGTCTGCCAGAAACGTACCAGCCATTCTTGCGATAGCTATTGGACCGACTGTAGCTCTCAGGTAACAGACTCTGACCTCCTACTATCAGTTTTCTCGTGCGCTATTTTATTTCTCGGACGCTTCTAAGGCAGTTCTAGCTGAGTTTCATCGTCCGGAGGATGCTTTATGCCACGAGAACAGCGACTCGGACCTGGAGAATCTATCTCAGTATTGGAAGATGGGTAACCCAGGAAGAGTGATATTGAAGATGACGTTTATGGGGAGAATAAGAGCTCCAAAAGTGATGGAGAAGAACCAGGTGATAGAGTTTATGAATTAGGGAAGAACGATAAGGCAATAGCGACTGATAAGCCATTACGCTCAAAATACTCAGGAACCCCTGCTTCGAACATAATTACTCACATGTCTGCTCCTAAAGGGAATGCACGAGGGATGACAGACGAAAATACGTTATTTTAACTTTTTATGACTAATGAAATGATTCATCATTCACAAATGGAAACATCGTTCGTTATACTAATAACGAAATAGAGCACACAAAGTTCAAGTAGACTGACCGACCACCTCTATTAATATTTACATCCAACAGATGTGACTGAGATAAAAGCTCTCATTGGTCCCTTCTTCATGAGTGTGAAATATTCTTGTTTGTGCTAAGTTGATATGTGTTCCGAGATTTACCTATCTTTCGTTGTGTTATGTCCCTGAAACGATTTTCATTCCTTTACCTATCTTTCGTTGTATTATGTCCCTGAATCGATATTCCTTCCTTCTTCAAAAATTAAGACTTGATGATAAGAGTACTAGAGAGCCGAGAAAGGCTGTAGATAAATTTGTTGCTTTCAGAGAAATATGGGATGCTTTTGTAAACCACTGTTAGCAGTAATATAGACCTTCAGCGTACCTGACGGTGGATTAAAACCTCATTAATTAAAAAATCAAATAAAGGTCAAGTCGTACGCTGAGAAAGGTGCGGCATACGGTTGGTGAGAATTGTCTCCTCAATGTTTACCATGCCGAGATTCAATCTATTTTATCTTATGACATACTAGTGTGGGAAACTTCCTCACAAATTCAAAGAATGTTAGCCCAAAAACGAATAATAAGATCTCTGACAGAAATAAAAACCGCTTCATCCTGTAGGTCTTATTTTGTGAAGTTTTTTTCAAATTTTAACTGTGCCTAGTATATATATATATATATATATATATATATATATATATATATATATATATATATATATATATATATATATATATTAAAACAGAAATGTATTTGGAATAAGAGAAGATCGCCACGGATATAGTACAAGACATTTTCTGAGCCTTAGAACAACAAAGAGTAATTTAACTATTTGCCAAGGAGCACATGACAGATTTGGTTTCTGAATTTATAATTCCAAACCAAAGAAATAAATAACTATGTTACATTTAGAAGAAAGCTTAAACATTTTCTAATTGAAGAATGTTTTTTCAATGCAAATGATTTTCGTCAAAAGTAATCCCACAATTAGTGCCATATTTTATTTTGCATTATGACTTGTATATATTTTTAATTTTCTCCTAATTTTGACGTTATCTTAATCTAGATATTGCATTCATCAATAAATAAACCTTGAATTTAAATTTGAAATATAACTTAGTTTCCGTGATCGGTGTCCCTTCAAAATGTATGTACCATCGACACCTAATAAGTATGGTCTAAAAATATTTTCAATTTGTAACGCCAAGATGTTCTATTTTTCCAATATGGGTCATTCTTTTACAAATCGTACACCTATTTTGACTCCATGGTTTGGATTCGTCAGAAATTTTATTTGTCACTTGTTTACATGATTATATTGCAATACCATATATTTGCTGGGTCCCAATCCAAGAAACGCATGTTTAAAAAAGGCGGGGTCTCTATTTAATCAGAAGATATTAAATAATTTCAAGCGCGCGGATATAGTTCCAACGGATTCTTGATAACATTGGCGCTATTTATTTCTTGTTAATACGTCACGTCATGTGAATAGAATATACATTATTCATAAAGATAACAAATAAAAAGTGACCCTCATGATTTTACTGAATATTCTATAATATAATGATTCTATTTCTACCATGAACATTTTTTTAATATTAAGATAGATCAAGAGACGATATAATTATTAACATATTTATTTTCGATATACAAAATACTATTTAATCTTCAACGATATGTTACAAAGAAAGTAATTATTTCATAATTTTAACTTCGGTATCATGCCACGAATCGGTATCAGGCCAATGGTATGTTAACGTCCCTTTCACCAGTAGAGCTATTTTGCATAGAGCACAATATTTGTTCTTCTTCATTATATTCTTTATCCTCTACAAATTTCAATGAAATGTTAGGGAGTGACTCAGTTGCTAATTCGAATAATTCTTTCGGCGTTTGGATTAGATTGGTTATTCTTTGAAGACTAGTTCTAGCAACTAACCTTTTCAGTCCCACCCAGGCCATCGCATTCACCTTTGCCGTGAGAAGTTGGAAAAAACTGCTGTGCAGCTAAACCAAAGTCTTATAGGTGATGAGTGAGATTGACAATTTTTTTTCTGTTTTTGTACTGCGTACTTGCCCCATCAGAAAAATATGTATTTTTTTCAATTTTCTTATAGTTTTTCTTTATAAAATCTACTAAATGCTTTTGAAACACATGAAACGCAATTGTATCATGGTGCAAACATTCGGATATAATTACGAAACTTTTCAATTGAGTTTCGCCGTCAGTGTGCCTGTAGTAGATTGCAAATGGGTGCACTGTTGCCTGGTTATTATTCCAGTGAATTCCTTGTACGGCATTTTGAACAACAAAAGTATAGTCCTCAGAAAAATCACAGAATACAATGCACTCGTTTTCTGTCAACTCGTTTTTTTATTCTTCATAAAATCGTTTTGTTTTTTAACAAGGTATGAGTGCAGAAGTAATTTTTCTACACCGGTCTTTAATTTTTGTAAATATTCGTCCACTGGGGATATCATAACTTGTAAAGTTGTCCTATCAACGTTATCAACTCGAAAATGTTTTCTAATTCGTCGATCAAATCTGTTGCACCTGGACACTCGGAGCACAATACAAATAACAATTTGTTGATGCTTCGACGCAAATCATACGGCTCAAACAGTCATGATAAGTTTGCATTGGGTTCGGTGTATCGGCTGTAAGGTTTTTAATATTCGACCCTTCGATTAATAATTTTACATTTTTATGAATAGCACAAACACAGACTGAATACCACTTGGGTGGGTACCACTTGCACCGGCTAGCACGCAATGTTTTGGCCTCAAAGATGCGAATTTGGAAAAAGTACATTTGACTTCAGGATAATTTTCTTTGAATAACTGATGAACCTTTTTCAAATTCACTAACAATAATCGTTTTTGCACGTGAATGCATTTATTGTCTGCTTTGATCGACACATAGTATTTTTGTCCTGGCATCATGCGGCTATTCTCATCCAGTTCATAAAAGCTGATTATTAAATCAACTACTTCTTTTTCTATGGACGGATGACTCTTCGGGTTAGAATCGGCTAAGATTCCTTTTTCTTCGGCAGTTTTCTTCGCAATCGTTATTATGTGAACAGACGAAAAATGATAGTCAAAATAGTCTATTATAGTATATTATATTATAGATAGTCCATTCTTTAAAAATAGTCAAAATTTTAATTTGTATTGCACGTTCCGTGGGTGAGTTGAATCTGCCTGAATTTTGAATCTTGCAAAATATCATTACCATCATTTTCGTCAACGCTATCATTCACATTAATCGCAGTGTGGAAAATCCTGTTTGATATTGCTTCAGATATATTTTGCATTTTATTCTTTATACTCTTAATACATCATATATATTCTTAATACATCTTTTGAGAAACTTTTTTTTTTTAATTGGTTCCAATCAAACCCAAACCCTTGTTGATTGCTTCATCAATCGCTTCATCAATTACTTGTCTGTCTCTTTCGAACGATGCAGGACTTTCTGGGATATGATCCACGTCCCCATAATCCACATCAAACACTTTATCATTTGGCGAGGTGTTAGAGTTAAAATCATCAACTTCTTTGTGCTAAAATATATTCATACGCACATCAAACATGTGATCGTGAAATATAGATAATAAAGAGTAAAACATACCTTCTTGTTAGATTGAAGTAAGTTGTTATGTTCATTGTCTTTACGTAATTTCGACAAATTACGTCAGTACGTGTTGCAAATTTTTTGTCTAAGAGAGTCTTCTGTTATAGGTATATTCAATACCAATAAATGTTGCCTTAGGACTTGCCTGAGGCTCTGGTAATTCCGTACTGTCGGATGAGGAGACAAATTGAACGGGTTCAAGCATCTATCCGTTCGTATTTTTGTCGATTTCGATAATTTGGAGGATAATTTTGGCATTGCATGGTTCGAAATTTATGTAGTTTTCACTTATAAATTTTATTATCAAGTTTTCAGGTTATAAATACCACGCGAATGTATCGCAGCGTGCCGAGGAAGGCTAATAAAAACGTCGCTCGGAAGTGGCGCGCGCACTCAAAATTATTTAATATCTTCGGATCGAATAGAGACCCCAACTTTTTGAAACATGTGATTTTTAGATTAAGACCTAGCACATGTGGTATTTTTTTAAAAATCATACGTTTTGGGAATAAGCAGAAAACATTATTTGAACAATTTAATCCTTACTATTTTATATTAATTAACAATAAAAAAATATTGTTAGCACGCGACTAAGAAGCTAACATAATAAAGTATTAAATAGTGAAAAAATGAGAATGATCCGTTCAGTAGAACCGGAGAAAATGAATTTTGAATGTTCGAGAATCCAGCTAACCATCAAAATGCAAAATGTACATATTTCGAGAAATACACATTTCCGAAGAAAATCCCAATATAAGTGTTTTGAATGAATAAGAAGGTGCTGGAAAAAAATTTGTATGTCATTCAAAAATGTGATAATTTTTTTTTTCTTCAAATCCGTACGTTTTGTAAAAGAATAACCCATATATGGGATTCCTGGAATCCCATATAATCCTGTAAAGAACAGATAAAAAAAGGGTTAATTATCCATACCGACTCAGCACTTTCTTAGACTCACTGAAATAGTCACAGGGAGCAATCGAAATGTGACAACTGATAATTGGTTTACTTCATGACATACTTATGAGTTAGCAGATAAACCATATTAGTGAAAGCGTACGTTAGTCGTTACAATACGTAAAAATAAACGAAAGGGAGATTACCTATATCTATGTTATCAGCAGCCCCAGCGACTATTGTAAGGGACATCTGTCTATCAAGACAACAAAATGTTGGTTTCATTTAATCCTGATAGGAATAAAAAGGCTCTTCTTATGTCATCAAAGCACCACCAAGGAACAATAAGCGATGAGTCAAAAAAGCTACAGAATATTGAATTTAATAACTTAACAAAAGGTAGATTGAACGTGTTGGCCAAACTTTGCAAAGACAAGACTACCAATAGAAAAGCCAGAGGTGGTCATTGAGACACTTCTTCGGAATGCTAGACATCGCAGCTGTGAACAGCCTGGTTTAATTCAAATGTAATACGAAACAAGATTCCTTCCCCATACATGCAAGGGCCACTTTCCTAAATAATCTCGCATTGGCTTTGGCCAAACCCTTGGTCGAAAGAAGAAGCCACAACGAACGTATTATGAGGTTTCCTCGTTTGACAATTGTCAGAGTGTTAGAAAAAAAGAGGAAAAGAAGCGATTCGCGGTCACAGCCAATCGGAATTTATCAAAAAAAAAAAAACGAAGAAGATTTAAGTTTTTTACTCTAGAAAGATAGAAAGGGAAATTAATTTCGTGCCACATGCAATTCATGCATTTGTTGTGAGCATAAAACAGTATTATGCATTAGCTGTGCAACTGATGATTCTAGTGAAGAAATAGAAATGCGACTCTCACGGTTATAATAAATAATAATATTAATCTTTATTGTCAGCTAAAGGAGCAAATGGCTATAGACCATAAGGTCTTTCTGCCTCGCACGTTTATATTTGTTGAAAAATATTTCTCCCAATATTAATTTACGTTTTGTCAAACAGGACTAGAATTGCATTTCATTTTGTATAGGTATGTATTTTGATTTGGTTTTGAAGGCCACTAATGTGTAATGGTTATATATATATATATATATATATATATATATATATATATATATATATATATATATATATATATATTATTTCTACATTCTAACAATACATGTTATTAACCAATAAAAATGCTTATCGTGCACTTATGTCCACCAGAAATCTTATGAAAAATATATCCGACGTCGGATCCGACCCGACCGTGCCGTGTATTTCGTCTAGAATCACTGTACCGTTTGAGGGTTAACTAATCCGACTATCATGAATTACATTGAGTAATTTATCTAGTCTTGACGCCCTTGTAAAGTTATTATCTTAACTTTTATTTCTGTCTATTCTTAGTTTTAGGATTAGATGGGACGGTTATAAACGTAAATCTAGTTAGTCAATATTTGGTGAAAGATGCAATAAACAATAAACTGTTAAAGAATTCAAAGAATAACTCCCAAGACAAAACTAGATATGATAGCTAGGATAAGATAGAGTTAACATAGCTTGTCACAACAACCAAATTTAGATAGAATATTCAAGTATTCTACATAATACATAGAATAACAATTCGTCCTATTGCGTTTTAATTACTTTTCTTTGGTCCTGACTAATGTATTTCTAAACTTTTTTTTAATTTTCTTGATTACATACAACATATTAGATTTCTTAGTCAAATCTGGGTAAAACGGACAATACTATAGTAAACATTTAAGATTAAAAACAGCTATGACAAGATATGACAGTCAGAATTAGATAAAACAGCTTAAGGCGTCATACAACATTTTTGAGTAAATTATCGGTTTAAAAGAAGATTGAACGTTAGTAACTTTAATTCTAAATGAGACAACACAAGTCGTTATATCTCAGTCTAGTTCCGATTTATTGATCAATGTGGTCTAGACTACGTCATATAGTCTAGGATATCCTAAATATGAGTTAGAGATAACTATTACATTTAGTGATAGCTGTTATATATATATATATATATATATATGTATATATATATATATATATATATATATATATATATATATATATATATATATATATATATATATATATGTGTGTGTATATATATGAGCCGTTTTGAAAGTGGCCTAACTCCATTTATGTTCGAATCGAGATATTGAAGGCTTTGTGTTGGATAATATTTAAACATGTGGGTAACAGATAACATAGTAGAATAATGTTTTGGTGTTTCTAAGGGTGTGAAATTTAACACCCCAATTAGCATAATTAACGTTATTTAAGAAATGATGTTTTTTATGACTGGACTTGGGCCACTATCAAAATTTATGAAATCACGTTTTCAATTCTTTAAAGCACAAGTCCATGCATAAACTACAATTATTTTCCTAGATATAAAAATAAATGTATACACGTTTATGTTATAAAATCAAAAAAACCTTACAATTAATATTTTTTTATTGACATTATTTTTATTAACTTTTTTCTATTAACTATTATTCAGTCTTCTCCAGTTTGTGTATGCTGGAGGGATTTAAAATAATTATTGTGTGCAGTATACAATGTAATAAAAAATTCCTTGTATTTGAAGTTGTGGTCTCGATTTTTTTTTTTTTTTGTAGTTTTGCAATTAAATTTAAATTTTTGTATGTTTGCAATTAAATTCATATTCGACGATTCACAAGTTTTCTCTTATGATATTTTAATATATTCAGATTCGCATTCAGTTTTTTATCAATTTAATTTGTTATAAACAAATTATTCACGAATTGATGAAAATTACAATGGTATATCCGGAGACCCATATGAGTTCATTAGCAGATCGGAACTGAAATTTGTAATTAAATTGTTTATAGTAAATTCATTGCACATTTAGTTCAACTTCTGCTTTGTTAATTAAACATATAGAGATCATTACGAGATCGCATAAAATTTTATTGCATATTTTCCATATCAATTTGAAACTCTCACAATGGGACTTACCACTTACTCTACTAAAAATTAACTTTTTCATCACTTCATTAACCCAACAAATTTTCGTATTACAAAATCTTATTGATTTCAAATATATTATTAACAAGTTACATCCTAATAAAATGATCAAGTAAAAATCAAAATAAACAGCTCATATATAGTTTTGTCATATCTAGATATAAATAATTTATTTAGCCATGGATGTCCTGCTTGTTGAAAACTGTCTCAACATTCTTGATTATAGAGAACAGACTAAATTTTTATCCAAATCTAGCTATATCAGACAAGACTACATTGAACATTCAGGATGAAATAGAATATCTTAAACTAGATAGAACAGTCAGGATTGGCTAAAACAGCTTAATGTTATAATTACATAACTTTCATATGTAGTCTTGTTTATAAATGGTAGTTACGAATCACAACTATGGGAAAGAATTGAGGAACTAGAGTTCAGACCGACTCTACAACAGGCCACTAAAAACTACTATAGGAACAACTCTGCAAGAGTGAAGCTCGGAACAGGCCTGACATAGAGTTTTAAGACCTCCAATGGGCTCAGACAGGGGTGCTGTCTATCCCCTATTTTTTAATGTACCTTGAACGATCCCTTAAAGGGTGGACAAGAAAGTGTGCACAAATGGGACTGAGAGTGGGAGATGAAACGCTCTATAGTTTATACCTTGCTGACGATCAGGTTGTGATAGCAGAGAATCAAGAAGATTTGAGTATAAGGTCAGAAAACTGAAGGACGGATACGAAAAGCTGGTCTATCGACGAACATGAGTAAATGCGAATACCTAGCAAAAGGCACAAACAACCAGAATAATCTTCTCTTAGAAAACAAATTCATAATAGGAGTAGAAAAGTCCAAATACCTAAGGGTTGTATTTTACAATGAGGTCAATAACAGGGATTATATAACAGAAAGGAATAATAAAGGTAGAAAAATCATAGGAGCCCTAAATTCAATCCTTTGGGAAAAGAATATAAGGAGAACAACAAAAAAGCGACTATATGAAAGTATTGTTCAAAGTGTGATAACGTATGGAGCAGAAGTATGGAATATAACAGAAACACTGAAGAGAAAACTACTTACAACTGAAATGGATTTTTTAAGAAGCTGTGGAGTGTCACGGAGGGATAGAGTGAGAAACGAGGAGATCGGAAATAGATTGGGCAGGGAAAGGAATATTTCAGACGAAGTTGAGAAAAACTAACTGACTTGGTTCTTTCACAAAAGAATGGATGAGAATAGATGGCCTAAGAAAGTGTTAGAATAGATACCGCCGGAGAGGACAAAGAGAGAAAGACCTAGAAGAGCTGGAGGGATGGAATAGATGAAGCGATATAAACAAGAAACCTAACCGAGGAACAATCTGTTGATAGGATAATTTGAAATCTGGGGACGGAGAGGCGGTGACAGCCGTAGATATCCGCGTAAAAAAAAGTTACTAGGCAACTCGAAGTGTTACTCGTAAGTCTATCATCATTGTCAGTATAAACTTACGTTCAAGAAGGACAGCTAAAAATGTATTGAAGAGTTGAGACTAGATAAAACTAGTCAATATTAAATTGATCAGTCAAGACTTGAAGTAGTATCAGTCAAGACTAGTAGAATAAATTGAGTTCAATAAAGCAATCAACCAAGTGGTTAAATCAAAATGCGATCACATCAAGATTAAATATATAATTCGTTATAAGTCGATTAAGGGTAAAAATAGTAGATTAAATAGAAAAAAAGATAAGACAGACAAACTAAGTTTAACCATAACTATATGTGTGAAATATAGATGTAATAGCAAGCACTATTCAATATTTAGATGATAGCTACTAGACGACTCGTATTAAATTGTTTATAAATTGCAATTAGTATTTTTCATTATGAGTATTTTTCATGTTTTTGCATGATGAAAAAGTTATCAAGTCTCTAGTTTTACAACTTATAATTGTATATTTTCATTCAAATAAAACAGTCGGTTAATTTTAGGAATAAACTAACTGGTTTAACTTGTATTTCTTTACTGTCCAATAAAACATTGGGGTGCGATTGAAAGCATGTAATTTGTCTCGCGCAGGGAAATTTGCTTTAGAGGGACCAAAGGACTTCGACGGTCGTTTCGAATGTATTTGTCCCTTTGTTAAAAAAACTTTGCTCGACAAAATTTACATCACTTTGCGCAACTTTAAATGTTTTATTCGAAGAAATCGAAACAGGGAGATAAATAACAGTTGATGGAAAGTAAGTTTTCCACTATATTAGATTTATAAAAAAACTTTACAGGATTAAAAGTGCCTCTACTTTAATTTAATTAAAATTCTAATACTACATACGACAAGAATAATTGATGTGAAATTTATTAAAATTAAACTTTCCGTAAAATATTCACGCAGAAAATTATTCAGTGTCCGCCGGGCTAATTCCAAATGATACGGCGCAGAAAAAAGAGACTCCGAATTATGCTCACGATGAAAATTGATTTAGCTTAATATGCAAATTAGGGGTTGGAACCGCCCTCCGGCATCTCGGCTAACCATTTTCGAATCTCTGCCCGAGACCAGTGGCTAAAATCGATTCTATTTAAGATACTCCCAACACACTACATCTCATCCACAAACTAATTTCCACACCTTCAACAAACAAACAAACAAGAAAAATACAAATTTATGCGAAGATTTAAGAGATTTGTATATGCAAATTGCTAACAAAACATGGTTGTTTTGTTAAGCTGGACAAGATTAATTGGTAGGTAGATCCGTACTAAACGGATGAACTAGACTAAATAAACAATCCAGTTTAATCAGGTCATATTTTGATTCATTATTGACTAAATTATTGGAAATATCCAATTATTCTAGTTAAACCGGTAAATATTAAAATTGGACAACAAATTATAATTAAGCCGATACAATATTTATTTTGAATATTGCCCTCTCAATTTTATAGCAAGACTTAATTTACTGAGCAAATCATGATTTGTTTTAAATAACATTGAATAGACTGTAGTCTAAGTATAATAGTTTGTATGATCTCTTATAGATTTGTTTTAACTAGACTTGTTTTCACGAGCTTCATCTACAAATGTACTCTTGAATGGCTTAGTTTCATGTATACTTGACTACCCATATTGTTTTATGTTGTACATAAACGACTGTTGTATCTAGTCTTATGTGTGTTATGTAAGGTTTCCTGTTCAATCTAAACTCTATAGGAAATTCAATCTAATCTATTGTTTTATCTTATATATCATATTTAGCCTTAACTGTTTTACTGATCTGGTTTGGCTAATGTAACTATACTTTTATTTATCTAGACTGTCTGCTTTAATAATAATACTGTGCATTTGTTCAAAAATTACTGAAATATGTATTATTTAGTAATTGAGTTAATAATAATAAATCGTATTAAGTGTTCGAGGAATACAAAAGGTGCTTAAAATAGAATTTTTTCTCCTGACTCCCGAAAATTTCCACCCCAATCTCGATTCTCGTCTTCTTAACGATTCCATTTTTTTTGTGCAAATCAATTATTATTTAAAATTTACAAAGCATTCGAATATCTAATTCTCCGTCGAGTATATCTCCATCGATCGCGCTGTGTCATTCAAGCCTCTCGCTAGGTTAAAGCTTAATGAAGTATGGTAGAAGAAAAATAATTTACTCGGAATTAATTTTCAATTGCCCCGGGTTAATCGAACGTTAAAAATTCGTAAGGAAAGGTTTATGTTTTTTTCCGTCTGATTGATGGATTAATTACAAGAATGATGGGATCTAATTATATATTTTTTTCGGATATTTCTTGAATAAATATTGATTGCAAAGCTGTAAGATAATAATAATTTCTGGAACCATAGATTGTTTTATAAATTCAGTAATAAAATGAAAATCATTTAATAATTTTTCTTGGGAGAGTTTTCTGGTAGATTAAACTTGTTACAATCCATTTTACGTCTCCCTTTTCTCTGACATTCACATTTTCATTTGTCGGGAAAAGTTCGTTTTTCCAAAAAAAAAAGTTTTCCTCGTGCGATGGTTTAACTCGACTGGAATTTGTCAACCTTCCTCATCCCGATACAAAAACCACACAAAAAGTTATTTCCTAATGTTTTCCTTAGCAATATTAGATTATTAATCTTATAATTTATATTACCTTTAGGCAGTGGTTTTCAACCTTTCTGTAACTGCGCCCCCCTTTTACAAATAAAATTATTGCGCCCCCTCCGTTTTTGTAACAATTAAATTTCATATATCAAATTAAAAAATAGTAAATAGTTTATTTTAATTGTTTATCTTAATTTATTTGATGGGCTTTAAAATAATATACTATATTATGCATAAACATACAAACAAAATTTGAATTATTTTTAAAGATAAATCTTACAAATATACAAGGAACAGAATAGATAATTGTCAAAATTAGAACGTAATAAAATTTATCATTATCAATAAAATTTAATGCTAGGGTTGGGCTTGTTTTCGTTTTTTCGCTATTCTCAGTATCTTTTCAATCACTAATCGAGATCGACATTTTGTCATTAACACGGCCACTGCAGCAAAACCAGTTTCGCAGAAGTAAGATGTTACAAATGGCAAATTCCTAAAGATTTCTTGTCAATGTAGGAAATCTTTCTGTACTTACTGTACTGTAGCCAAAATGTAACAATATTTTTTCTTGTGGAAACATTTGCTTGAATCAGCCATCAAGATAAATCAATTATTATTTCTTGTTCTGCTGTCGGAAGGCCAAAGTCATAGTTTTCAATCAAATTGGGTTTCTTATCCATTCGAATTTCTGACATGCCAGGACCTTTAAAGTAAACCGAGAATTGCTTACGAGCTTTTGAAAATTGATTATTAATAATAACTTTAGCTTCTTCTATTTTATATGCAGGACAAGTGATTTTAAAATTGGGAAGCATATCGAAGTTATTGTTTTTCAAATTTAGTAATCAGAGTTACAATTTTTTTTTTAATAAATTATCAATCTTTTGAAAACTTCACTAGCTGTACCATTTCATTCAATAGTTTTACAGAATAACTTAATTATTTTCTTCAACATCAGTTTCTACAACATATCTTACATATGTAATCCGGCGGACATATTTAGTTATATCTACTTCCTACGCGAAAAAAATGGTTTTATTGTTTCAATTAATTGATCGCAAAGATCTTCAGATATATCGTAAATTCTTCTTCACACGTATTATCTGCAAGTGGAATCTTTCTAAGTTGATTAGCATATTTAATTTGAAGAGCATCCTAAATCCTAATCAGCATCCTAAATCCGAGCATCCTAAATCCTAAACTACCAAGTCAATAGTCGCTGGTAGCTTCAAAGTTTCTTCCATTGAATGTGGTTTTTTGCATTTGGCAATTCTTTAAGAAACCTTGGTACTTACTAACGCCACCGCAGTTACAGCTTTGAACAAAATAGATGGTTAGATTAGGTTATACATATAGCGCGGTAGCACGACCTCTCGATCCGAAATAAGCAAAAATATTGGATAAGGGGCTATATTAGGTTATATTAGAGCAGACAAATCCAGACTACATATCGCGCGGTAGTGCGACCTCTCGCTGTGGTGGCGTTAATACGTAAGTACCGGAACCTTATACAAAGCAAGCAATGTTATTGATATTACGGACATGGTGTTTAAAAACGTATTTTGTCGTTGATTTAACTCCTTTAACGTTGATTTAAATTTTCTTTGGAAAAATATTTTGTTTCTACCAACGTGGTCTGTATGTACTTTTTCAAGATGACGTTTTAATTTATTGGGTTTCATGCTATCTACGGCCATTGATGGTTCTTGACCATGAATAACCTTACTTATGAATCCCAAGTGATAAGCTCATTGGATTATTTGTTGACTATATTTCTGGTATTTTCATTATTTTCACTTGTACATAAGTTTTTAGCGAACGCGACAGAGCTTCAAAAATTATATTTTGGTAGCAGCTGTGCTCCTCCCTTGCAATGGTCTCGCGCCCCCTTATATTGGAAACCAGTGCCTTAAGGGCACTTAAAAATCGAAAATTGATAAATCTTAAATTTAAAGCAGAACATTATTAGATATTCACTAGATAATCCGAAATTTGTTAATGATTTGTCAACTTTCAATATTTTGAATTTGTAGTCACAGCCAAACATTTTAGCTAATTGTAAGTCATGGCAGAATATACAAAATATTATAGCCAAATTAGTGACGATATGATAATAGACTTACGTTCAAGAAAGACGGTTATAGGGCTTTACACGAGAACGATATTTTTCTCGTCCCGTCTCGTCTCGTCTCGAAAAGGCAAATTAAAATCTCGAAAAGGTAAATTTGAACTGCTCGTTCTGGCCTCGGGCAAGTTACATTTCATTATATATTTGACGATATTTAATATTTGACGAGATGAGACGAGACGCGACGAGACAAACGGTTACGAGAGCGAGAGCGAGACGAGACAAACTGTTCCTAGAGCGAGAGCGACACTAAGACGAGAGTAATTTTTTTCTCAACTAACGAGAGCGAGACGAGTTTTTTTAAACTCTCGCCCTATGTCGTCTCGTGTGAAGCCCTAGTTGGTTAAGTGTAAAAATAGTAATAGTATAGACTTTTAACAAAAAAGATTAAGACAAACTTAAATAGAACAAACAAAATAGGATAAGACAAACTTAGTTCTTAACTATAACTATACGAGCTAGTGAAATTTAAATGTAATATGATACACTATGTAGTATTTAGCCATTTTTTTACTATAGTAAAATAGGCTAAAACAAAGCTATATACACGGAAACAAGAATACTCTAAAAATTACAGTTTAAATAGTAGCAGCGGCCTTACGAATACAAATTTGTAGAGATTGCAGTCGCAAACTGTAATTTTTAAAACTTATTTACAAATAAGACCGGAAACTGTAATTTAAAAAAAGCAATTGTTAGTTTTTACAGTTTTAAATTCGTAAGGCCGATGCTACTATTTAAACTGTAATTTTTAGAGTGTACTTTTTTCCGTGTAAGATTGTTGAATCTAGATGAGAAAATTAAATTTATCAATTCAGTATAGATAAGACTAATGTCTAATATTGACTATCTTGACTTGCCTTCTATTCTTCCTACACAATCTAATGTTTCTAGTCTTGTCAATCAGTCTTAGGGTACTTTTGATTGAATAGTCTGTTTAGTCAGTGAGTATAATTAGATAGATTAGACCGGGTAGTCAAGACTCGGCAAGTACTATCAATTTAGAATAAAAAAGCGAATGTGACAACAGAGGGAGGACTGAATATGTCAGGACAATACTGTTAGTTAATTGTGGTCAGATAAGCAGTCAGGACTGGAACAGTTTGAACTAATAAGATATTCAAGATTAAATTATAGTCAAGACTGGATTACACAGGCAATAAGACCAAATAGGAAACTTTAGCGTAATATATCCGCTGCTTTTCACGTTGTTCGTAAACGACCAAAAAATCCATACCCGTAAATCCAAATTATATATAAAATACAACTTACTTGGTGTATTGTTCACAGCAAAAAGTTCTACGCCATTTGACATTAGCATATTTATAAAGCTAATAAGGTCTTTTCTTCTTCTTCACTTCGGATTTTAGGCACTTTGCCTGTCACGCTGCCCTTTTTTTCTAGGCCTTCCGATATCTCTTCTTCCATGGCATTGATAGAATCTGACTGGCTGGTATCCTCTTCTCGTGCATCCGTTCTACGTGTTCTTTCCATTTACTTTTATTTTTCATTATTTTCTCGCTTATATTAAAGATGTTTAATTGCGTTCTTATAACTCTCTTTCTTAGTCTGTCCAGTTTTGTACAGCCTTGTTTTGTCACTCTTCTTAGAAATTCCATTTCGTGTGCTTGTATTTTAGTAGCTTTTTTTTTCGTTGTTGTCCATGTTTCACTACTGTATAAGAGGGTTGGTACAGCTATCCTCTTATAAAATTTTATTTGTGCATCTTTTCTTTTTTTTTATTCTTTAATGTTCTGCTGATAGTTCCGCAGATATGTGTGAATTTATTAAGTTTTTCTTCTATGTCTTTGCTTCGGTCATAAGATATATCGCAGCCTAAATATTTATATTTATAAAATGTTTTGCCTGTCCCAATACTATATTATTTACGACGACTATCGTCGCTATGACTAGATATTTACCTGAGAAAACCATGAGAAAGCTTTCTCGAATTAATAAGGTGAATAAGCTAAATAAAGCTAATTGTTAAACTTAATAATATTCAAGACCAACCGGAGTGTTATAGAGCAGTGGTGCACAAGCTTTTTGCATTGGCAACCCACCATTTTGTGTAAAATTTTGTCGCGACCCCTGCGTCGACAGTAGACGTTTTTTAATCGTAGGTAAAGTGAATTTTTTTCTAGGATTTACGTTTATAGGGTGTTTTTAAAGGAGTTTTGGTGACGTCATTGATTAAATACAGCCTTTTTAAAATAGCGCAGCAAACTTAGACACCATCATAAAAATGCAATAAAAGTTTTGACACCATTAAACTTCAGATAATGAATTGCATATACGTGCAGATATTAGTAAACTTTAGTATTAGTATGAAGCGATATATTTGTATTTATAAATTAAAATTTGATGTAAATATATAAATATATTAATATTACTTAAATATATTAATATATAAATAAGTATATTCAACCTTTCCGGAGCTCTATAATGTTAATGAGTCTTTTTGGGACTACCAAAAACAAATCTCATGTGAAATTTGTCAGTCATTTTATAGCTTTCAGTCCACATTCGTGGTACTCAACAAAAACCAGAAAAATAACATTGTTTTTTATGATCATGTCCATCTGTGGACGCGTTTCGAGATTTATCTCTCAACAAAACAGCTTACTATTTTTTTTCTACTGTCACTAAAATAAAGTTCACTATGAAAATACATTATAAAATACAATTGCAACAAAAAAATAATAAAAAGACATAAATAGATACAACATATTCGATCGAAATAACTTAAAGATTTCCTAGAATTGGTGAGACCATCCTACGTTATAGATAAACATACAAACTTAAAACAAACGGAACACAGCCTGAATATATAAATATATTCAGCCTTTCCGGAGCTCTATAACAATTATTGAGTCTTTTTAGGACTATCAAAACAAATCTCATGTGAAATTTGAAAGTTAATTTATAGCTTTCAGTCCACCTTCGTGGATACACTCAACAAAAACCATAAAAATAACATTGTTTTTAAGATCATGTCTTTCCGATACGTTAAGTGGAATTTGAAAGTTATTTTACTGCTTTCAGTCCACCTTCGGGGCACACAACAAAAACCATAAAAATAACATTGTTTTTAAGATCATGTCTTTCAATGATCAAGGACGCGTTTCGAGATTTATCTCTCATCAGCACAGCTTTGCTTCCATGAACATCAATTTATAAACAACTTACTTGAAAACCCATGTGGGTGTTTAGGGTTACATGTTTTTAATTTAGACATTTTGTGAGAGAGACATGAACTTAGCAGGAGTTGTTCATGGAAGCAAAGCTGTGCTGATGAGAGATAAATCTCGAAACGCGTCCTTGATCATTGAAAGACATGATCTTAAAAACAATGTTATTTTTATTGTTTTTGTTGTGTGTCCCGAAGGTGGACTGAAAGCAGTAAAATAACTTTCAAATTTCACACGAGATTTATTTTGGTAGTCCTAAAGAGACTCAGTAATTGTTATAGAGCTCCGGAAAAGTTGAATATATTTATATATTCAGGCTGTGTTCCGTTTGTTTTATGTTTGTAAAGATTTCCTTATGAAAAAAAATAGGGAAATTAACTAAATACGCAATCCATTTAACGTATTGGTGTGTGCAGTACATATTTTTACGCTCTCGCACGAATGACAACCAACCGCAACGCACTGACGCATTACTGTGCGGAGACCTTTATACAAGTGTTACCTTCTACGATAGCTAGAAAATAGTATATTTTGTAACTAGGGCGGTTAGTTGTCAATTTGACGCGAGAGCAAAAATTGGTCGCACATTCGCTCCAGAGGGCAATTGACAATACCGCCCGTGTTACAAACAATATTTTTTATTACTCATGCGAGGGGATGTATCTTACAAGTTTGGGATCCAGGGGCCATCCAAAAAAAGGAATCAAAAATGAAGAATTTGCTTTTTCAATTGTCTCCGGTGGTGTGGATTCATCATAAGAACTCTCCTCAGTCTCCGGTATCACGATAGAATTTACACTCATTTTAAAATGTTTTCTTAAATTTCTATTCTTATTTTTGAATGAAAAAAAATTCTGACATTTTCGCGGCACTTTTCTAATATTGAGGTCTTGATTGTGCTAATTTTATTTATTTATTTGTTTTTTTTTTTTAATATAACCTAGCGATATTGAATATTTGCTTGCGTTAACCAGGTTATGTGGAAATACAATGAAAAGTGGCATTTCTCGTATTGAAAAACGTGCGTCAAGAAGTACTTTTGGCGCATGAGTAAAAAAAAATTATTGGCATCACATCAGGTTTACGAACGCGGTTGTGAAATAGTTTATAATAATACTTGTAGGTTTTTCATAAATTTCAATTTATTTACATCAGTAGATTTCGTTAATTTATTTTATAAATGTCTACTTTAAATATTTCCCGAGAGCGCCAAAAGCATTGCTATGGCTCTGTTTAGGTATTAAAACAGAAATTGTTTTCATAAAAAATATAGTTCTATTTTTATATATAATATATGTAATTTAATTTCACTATCTTACTGATAAATAAATTTCTTTGAATTATGAGACCCCCAAAATTTCCCTCGCGGCTCCCCGCGAATAATATGGGCGAATACTGGGCCGCGGTGGCTCAGCCTCATTTTTTTTTCTAGACTTAAATACTAAGATTTAATTGTCTACTAGTCTTAAAGATATGTATTTGACTAACCTAGCACATATGATCCAATCTAGTATTATCAATTCTATTTAGTTTTGCTTTTCTATCTCTAACTGACCGATCTAGCTTTGATTGCCATTATATAATATAACCAGTCATATTTAGTTGTGACTAAATATTATAGTTTTACCTAGCGAATTGAACTAATCTTAACTGGGTTATTTATGACTAACTATTTTATCTAGGCAAGTTTATTGACTATTTATTTATTATCTAATTTATAATTTTAAATACAATTTACAAGAAATGTTTAGAAATTAAAAAAAATTAATAATATTTTCACAAATCTGTAAATATACCTTACAATTTGTAATATTTCTTAAATTCGGGGAAAGATTTTACGATATTAAAACATTCTCATTCTCATGAGGCTGAAAATATTTCCTAAATTTTAAATTAAAAATGTTGGTGGCTTCTCGTAATTTAAAAGCACATTTTAGCAAGCCACTCACAGAGACACTTTGTATCTTATGCATAATAACATTTTCAAGCTTTTTCTTCTTCTTCCCGGTTGAAATTTAAAGAGATATTAATGTTTTTTTGATAGAGATAAAGAAGGCTTTTTAGTTAAAGGATGTGAGTTATTTCCTCGACAAAAACCACTCCGCCGGAGGAACACTATTAACGTTCACATCCTATAGACACTATATATACCTAGCCCTGCTAAGAAAGTATCGCTCTTAAACATTTTCCTAAAGATGAAGGCTCAAACCCTTTCGAAATTATTGCTGCGAATTAGTTTTAAACTCAAATAACAGACGCAAAAAACCTACAAACCAACAAAAAAAAGCCTTTGATCTTTTTCGATTAGGGAGACAATTACTTTTTCAATGAAGTTTTCTTCCCCCGGGATTTTCATTTTTGTTTTGTTATAAATTTGTTTTTGCTTGAATAGATTCTGGAGTAATCTTGTGATTAAGGTTTTTGGACGTGGTCGAAGTTGGAAAGGGAGGAATTAAAACCATTAGTCATTGAGATATAATTACAAGACGCTCGAAACTACGCGACGACTTTCCAAAGTAAGAGAACTCTAAATAGCACACAAAGAGATAAAACGCTCTCTGAAAGGATCGCTAATTCCTCATCCGTTTGCTACTTATCCAGCAAAAAAATCATCGTTTATTTAACAAATTTCAACAAAATTTCCTGTTAAAGAAGAACCGAAGCTTTACATCGTTTTTTGTATAATTTTAGTTACCTTATACAATATATAATATCGAAATAAATATATTAGGGTTTGTTGGGTTTTATAACGAAGAAATTAAATACTTTGAGTCTTTTCTTCGAAAGTTATATTTTTTTAATATATATGTATACATTGCATTAACAATGTTCAATATAACTCTACCTTAACATCATCAGTATTACGTTAAAATCATCAGTATACAACATATGTTTAAAGAGATATTTTCTGTGAACAATTTTCCTTTGCAGAAATGAATCTTGTTTTTAATATGAAATTCTCTCGCAAAGATGAGAAATGTCGAGGCGACAATAGGGTGTGATGCAAATATTTTGCTTGATTAAATTTCTTTGGTGCCTCACTTCATAATTCCTAATAAGATTTCCTTGTTTCGTGTTTTTTTTCTCTGTTTGTTTGCAATTTCTGCAGGAATTAATTTTGCAACTTAACGCATAGTGGAGCAACTTTCTCGAAACTTTAGTCGCTCGAATTACGTTTTCCAAATATAAACTTTAGCGCAAACTACTATCCTCAGACACTAATAACACTTTATTAGCAAAATAAATTCTACACAGGTTGTATTACTTCAACATTAATCACCTATCATATTTAGACAATATATGTTTCTGCTGTCTTAGAACTTTAATTAATGAATTTTGTAGTTTCAAATAAGACAGGATCATCAATTTTAAGTTAATAATAGGAGACCAATAGTACCAAGCTATAGATTAAATTATTTGATTTTTGAGCTCTTTACCGACGAATCAGTCTCTACTGTGAGTCTACAAATATTAAACATCAACTGCAGTGCCTGTCCCATAAGTTGCATCATATTTTCGTCCGTTTGTTCAGACACCTAACCATTTTAGTTATAAAATTATGGCATAGGACCAGACAAGACCAGGCAAGACCAGGCAAAACCAGACAACACCAAGCAAGACCAGACAAGATCAGACAAGACCAGACATGAACTGAAAAGTTCAGACAAAACCAGACAAGCCCAGACAATACCTGATATGACCAGACGAGATCAACCAAGACCAGGCAAGACCGTACAAGAACAAAAAAACCCGACAAGAGCACACAAGACCAGACAAGACCACATAAGACCAGACTAGAACAGACAAGACCAGACAAGACCAGACAAGAAAGACAAGTTCAGGAAAGATCAGACAAAACCAGAAAAGACCAGACAAAACCAGACAAGGCCAGCCAAGACCAAACAAGACGAGCAAGTCCAGGCAAGACCAGACATGACGAGCCAAGACCAAAGAAGACCAGACAAAACCAGACAAGACTAGACAATTCCAGACAAGACCATACACGTCCAGAAAATACCAGATAATGTCTAACAGGACTAGACAAGACCAAAAAAGACCATGCTGGTCCAGATAAGACCTGATAGGACCGGACAAGACCAAACAACAACAGACAAAATGACTAGACTAGGCCAGAAAAGACCATACAAGACTAGAGACCAGACAAGACTAGACAAGACCAGACAAAATCAGACAAAGACCAGATAACGCGATGCAAGATCAGAAAACAAGAGAGAAGACCAGACAAAGGCAGAGAAGACCTAACAAGCCCAAACAATACAATACCAAACAAGACCAGACAAAACTAGACATGAGCAGACTCAACCAAACAAGACCAGAAAATACCAGACAAGACTAGACAGGACCAGACAAGACCAGGCAAGGGCAGACAAGACCAGCCATGACCAGACAAGAGCAGACAAGACCAGACACGACCAGACAAGACCAGACGAGACTAGTCAAGACCAGACAAGACCAGGCAAAACTAGTCGAGGCCAAACAATACTAGGCAAATTCAGACAAGACTAGAAAAGACTAGACAAGACCAGAGAAGACCCGACAAGTCGATACGAGATAAGACTAGACCAGCGAAGGGCAGACAAGACCAGACACGACCCGATAAGACCAGACAAGACCAGACGAGATCAGGCAAGACTATACTAGACCAGACAAGAAGATATAAGACGAGACACGACTAGAAAGCGCCAAACAAGACCAAACCACCAGACATCACCACAAAAGACCAGGCAAGACCAGGAGCAGACCAGAGAAGAGCAGACAAGAGTAGACAAGACCAGACAAAACCAAGCAAGATCAGACAAAACCAGACAAGACCAGAAAGGAACAGACAAGATCTCGTGGGAGCCAGATAGTTCCAGACAAGACTTAAATTGGCATAAGTAGACAAGACAAGCCAGCTTTAATTAAGACAAGACTAGACAAGTGTCTTGCGTAGACAAGGGCATGTGTTTAGGCAACTTTTTTATTGAAGAATTATCGTACTGCTACCTCATCCCCTATATAAACTACATTCTCTAATAAATGTTGCTCTAGTAATTTACTAATAGTTGTACCAAGTAATCTAGTTCGTTCAAAATATATGAATTTTTTCGTAAAATTTGCACATTTTTATAATTAATGTCACATGTTGTTGTTGGTCGGTGGAAAGTTCTAATTAAAATGCGTATAAATTTGTAATTATCACTATATTTATTCGATATAATTGAATTTAAGTTCTACTTAATAAATAATAAATTTTGTAAAATTTCGCATAATGTTACAGCATAGAGTGGAGCACATGTTTTACATCCCCTTGTTCATTTAATACATTTATTATTTAAATCTGATGGATTGCTATTAAGTTAACTTGTCAACACAGTTACTGATCAGAGAGATCAGTGTCTCCGGGTAGTTTATAAAATATAATATATAGTCATATATCCGACTCTGTTAAGTGTCATTCGTGTACCGAGCAATGGTCGGCGCACCTGGTAGTTTATACCAAGTATATTCTAGATACTTTAACTTCTTTTTTAAGAAATATTTCTTATTGTTGGGAGTAATTGTCGATTTGGGTGGAATAGTTAAAAATAAATTTATATTCTTATATGAACTTTAATATATATTTTCCTGGTATTGATAACTATTGATATATTTAGGTCGGTCATTATGTATTTTGCTTGAATTCTGCATCCCAATCTTTCTTTTAATGCCTTCAAAAAAACTTTTTGAATCACCGGATCCAAACTATTGGAGAGCAAAAATGCCACCGGGAATCCCATATTTCCATCATCCTTAATTAAAACAGTCGTCAACTCAAATTTCTATCGATTATACCGTCTATACAAATGACATGTACTCCGTCAATTTCTTTTCCATAATTTTATTCATATACCCCACTGCAAAATCTTCATTGTAAAAGTTGGGGTGACTTTCACCTACAACATTATTATTATTTCCACCACCACACCGGCACCATATGAAACCCTTCAAGTTTACATTTTGAAAAACCCAAATAAGCTAATTAATACCAATACCTTCCAATACCTTCCAATAAATAATACCAATACCTTCTAATTTATGAAAGAGGAAAAAAGATTATATAAAATGGAAAGTACGCAGAGCTTAGAGTAATAGTAGAGATAAATTTTGTAAAATTTCGCATAATGTTACAGCATAGAGTGGAGCACATGTTTTACATCCCCTTGTTCATTTAATACATTTATTATTTAAATCTGATGGATTGCTATTAAGTTAACTTGTCAACACAGTTACTGATCAGATAGATCAGTGTCTCCGGGTAGTTTATAAAATATAATATATAGTCATATATCCGACTCTGTTAAGTGTCATTCGTGTACCGAGCAATGGTCGGCGCACCTGGTAGTTTATACCAAGTATATTCTAGATACTTTAACTTCTTTTTTAAGAAATATTTCTTATTGTTGGGAGTAATTGTCGATTTGGGTGGAATAGTTAAAAATAAATTTATATTCTTATATGAACTTTAATATATATTTTCCTGGTATTGATAACTATTGATATATTTAGGTCGGTCATTATGTATTTTGCTTGAATTCTGCATCCCAATCTTTCTTTTAATGCCTTCAAAAAAACTTTTTGAATCACCGGATCCAAACTATTGGAGAGCAAAAATGCCACCGGGAATCCCATATTTCCATCATCCTTAATTAAAACAGTCGTCAACTCAAATTTCTATCGATTATACCGTCTATACAAATGACATGTACTCCGTCAATTTCTTTTCCATAATTTTATTCATATACCCCACTGCAAAATCTTCATTGTAAAAGTTGGGGTGACTTTCACCTACAACATTATTATTATTTCCACCACCACACCGGCACCATATGAAACCCTTCAAGTTTACATTTTGAAAAACCCAAATAAGCTAATTAATACCAATACCTTCCAATACCTTCCAATAAATAATACCAATACCTTCTAATTTATGAAAGAGGAAAAAAGATTATATAAAATGGAAAGTACGCAGAGCTTAGAGTAATAGTAGAGATAGGAACTAAATGGGTAAGTACACCAACAATTAGAGGAAGAGGTTCAATAGATCTATAAAGGTTGCAGTACAACAAGACACTACCAAAATCTACAATAGAGAAGTAAATTAATATCTACTTAATTTTAATATCTGCTGTTAACAGTTAATTCTTTATTTAACCTTTCTTTTAAATAAAAGTTCATGATTTTTCCCTTCTTTATTCCATTCTTCAATTTTTAAAGCTGTAGCCACCATATCATCCGCTTGTCTTTTCTTATAAATGTTAAATTTGTTCAATAAATAGTTTAGATCCCCTCTTCTTCTCCCATCCCATCTTCTAATTAAATTTATTCGCTTCACTTCAATCACCTTCGTTTTCCTTGCATCATGTATATTTCCTGTCCGTTGAAACTCCAGCCTGTAAATGATCCAATATCACTGCCTGTTCCTGTTTCGTCAATTTATTTGCCCCAATTTATCTGTATGTTCTCATGTGTTTCCACAAATTTTCCAATTACTATATCTGAAAAATTTCAAAGCAGTCTACTTTTGGAAACACTTGATCCAAAATTACCATTTTCAAAAATATTTACAATTATTCTTGATGGACACACTCCTGAAATTTTAATACTGCCCATTGCCTTCTCCGCCTTTTCGGTACAATGGCTTTTAAATCCTAAATTAACATATTTGAATTATTTTTAATGATCATCATAACATTATCACCAGCAAACCTCTTGAGTTGCTTCGATTGCAATTGTAATATACATCTATGTTGCCATTTGGGTTTCTGTTTTTTGTAGGTACTAAATTAATAATCAACTTTACTATTTTCCTTTGATCTCCATGTTTCAAATTCCGTAATCTTCGTAAAACTTAAATCAAATTGTTTAAAAGTTACACCATGTACATCTGTTAAATGCTTAATCAGGATATCATACTTTTGTAGAGCTTCTTTTTTTACCGGACATAACGAGCAACGAATTGGCATTTGTGGCATTTTTTTCTGGTTTCTTATTATGAATACTCTTCAACTGTTTATTCCTTATATAAACATTCCCAAATGCCATCCCACATAGATCACAGATCGGTTTACTGACACTGATACATGAAAGTATAATCTCCAAACAACATTTTCATCCCTTAAAGCGTAAAAGATCGTATATTACCTTTCTATGCTCGATGTAACACTAATAACAGTAATAACCTAAAATTTTACTTAAAAAATATATGTCTATACATTTATATGTATAAATCTATATATTTATATGTATATATATAGGTAGCAATAAGAACTGCTAATTCGTAATAACACTCAAATGATTCAGTAGGAACGTAAAACAGTAAATAGTGAAAATGTAATGTACCAATGTCTCTTCCACAGTTTCAGCACTTCGCACAAAGAAAGTAACGGAAAAAGCACAAAGCACGCGTAAACTGCCCGCGCAGATACAGCAGGCGCCGCGAAGCGCCCATTATTTGAACTAGGTCTACTTTGTAAACTAATGTATGCTTTCCGTCACAATGCGGCTGTCTGACTTTGTGTGATGCGCGTAGTGTGGGGAACGTCGGTACGGTGGTTTGTCCGTGTCGTTGGTCTTACAATTAATTGCGTTTGGATTGTAAGGGTTGTTGGTTGGTGTATTAGAAAATTGTATTTTATCGTTGATTAAACGTTGGAGCAAGAGGCATGTTTGATTATATAATTATAACAATTGTAGCAGGAATATGTGAAAAATAATGTACTTGTATGTACTTTGTCATGTCAACTTGTTTGAACAAAAACGAATTTAGTAGAAATTTAAAACTGTATTTAATATGTTAGCCAAGCTAATGTTAAATTTAAACTACGAAATTAGTTTGACTTTGCGCGATAAGATTCCCCTGTTAATATTTGACTAGCGTTCCATTCGTTCCGCATATTAAATAGGATTTTCTTTCCCAACGAAAACAAAAATCGTTTTTTTCGCAACAATACTTGCGCGCGACGCATTTCCTGCATACAAAATGCAAATTAATCACTTTAATCTTGGAAAGTGCACCCTTAGGACAGAAAGTGCATTAACAAAAACCTAATTATACTATTTTTGAACATCACATAAACAATATAATATGCAAACAAAACCACAATATTTCCTGCATATATTATTTTTTTATATTATCTACAAAACTCTAGTATATCTATTAATAGCTTTCTAGGTATTTTCTCTTCTTTTCGAGTTTTCTGTTGTTGGGGCGCGTTAGAGTTGGTTAGGGTTTTTTAGTTACTGTTCGCAGGATACCGGAAATAATTTATGAATGGCTCGCTGGGGAACCAGTAATATTGTGTTTGCAGAGCTGCAGTTCTTTTGTTTTGTCTGCACATGCCTCAATTATTGATCCGCTTTGCAAATCCTTATGAAAATTAAACGAAAATGAATTGTTAAAAATCGCGTGTAATATGAATGAATACATGTAAAAAGTTTGTAATTATGATGCTAAATTTTCAGTTGAAATATAGTAAAACTAAAAATATTGGATATTTTTAAATAATAAAAAATCTTAAACATTGAAAATGATACAAATTTCTTCAAGATTTATTTTTAAAATACTATAATTTTTTTCGAATATTTCGTGATTTATAAATATGAATAATATAATATATGATCTCACTATATAAGAATAATTAATTAGGTCAATTTTATCTTGGATTTTAACAAGAAATCAAAATAATTATTAAAATTTTCACAAATTTCGCCAACATTACAGAAGAAATTTTTACACGGGCTAGATAAACCTTGAAACCTAATACGCTAGGTTTAATTTGTAATAAATAGTTAATATATAATACTTCAAAACCCGGTCATGGCCATTCCCTCCCAAGTAGTTACCGCCCTATCACCATCCTCTCTGTTCTTGGTAAAATCCTGGAACAAATCCTAAAGTCCAGACTCCCAAACACACCACATTCCCAAATACCAATTCGGTTTTAAGCCCTTTCAATTTACTATCCACCCATTAGATACTCTCAACAGCAATTTCCAAACTACCTACTTACAGAAAAATTATCTGCTGGCCTTTTCTTTGACACCAATAAAGCATTCGACAGTGTCTGGAATGCCGGATTGTTATATAAAATGCACCTCCTTAACGTCCCCCCTTACCTACTCCACAGAGTCAAAAATGTCCTCCAATACAGATTCTTCCTAATTAGATTAAACAATAGCTTTTCCTCAGAATTTGCACCACTTTAAGGGCTCCCTCAAGGGTCTCCCCTGTCTCATCTACTTTATAATATATTTTGCCACGACATTTAGAACTTCCATGTTAGCGATAAGTCCCAAATCAACCTACACTCTTACATCTTTCAATACGCCGACGATACAGCACTTATATCCCATAACAACAACCTTAAACGGACAATAGACGAACTACAAACAACGAACTACAACTACTCCTGACAGATTAGACATCCCAATAGTTGAACCTTTGGAGACTCTCCGTAAATCGCTTCAAATGTCAATTCCTTATTCGAAATCATAGAATTTCCCCAAACTCCCCGCACCTCTACCTAGGCACCATGGACATTACGCTGAGAGCACACATAAATTACCTAGGGCTGACTTTGGACCACAAAATCATCTTCAAGGCTGACGTAACGTTTGGTAAGAAAAATACAGCCCCATGGTGCAAATATTTCCGATGTCTGTCCTCGGGAAACAAGTTAATTTCAACAAAGAGTGCAACAAAAAACCTATCTTAGACTATAGACACATAATCCGGACTAACGCACGTTACTCGACAAAAAAGATATTCAAAATAGCCGAAAGTACTGCATTACTCGTTATAACCAAATTAAGGCACCCAAACAATTCTCTCTACAATCCTTCCAAGGACCTCTTACACAGACTGACTAAAATTCCATATATCTCAGACAGACACAAACAACTACTAGGCGAATTTAAAGACAGGTACATTAATCGGACCATAATCGACACACATTGTTTAAAACTGGAGACTATTTACACGCAAGCATCCTACAAAGATATTATACGAAACGTTATACGACGACTAATCACCGCATATCATCACATATCTCCTCCATCTTTTTGTTTAATTGTCAAATTACCTAGAAAATTGTTTTATCCCTGGAAAAATTACCTAGAGGTCGGTGGCCCGATTGCATCATTTTTTTATGTTACAATAAATATCATTAATTATTATATAATACTTAAAAAAATGTTGAAAATTATTTTTTTAATTTGTAAATATGTATATGGGAACATGAAACCTGACTATAAAAACATATCTATAATTTAGAATAATAAAAGTATAATTTTCTATAAAGAAATTTCTAAATAAGAAATATCTAAATTGTTTAGCCTAGTTTAGTCTTCAAATTTTATAATTCCTTATCTAATCTATACAACAATAAGTTTTGTTTAGTTTCATAAATAAGTTTTGTTTAGTTTCATAGTCTTCTAACACTTTCTATAATCTAGAATAATTTTTGCTAGTGTTCTAAAATTAGTAACTGATTAATGACCATATATATGATAGTAAGATATATACGATAAGATATCTTGAAATGTATGATTAATTATACAAAGAGATGTTACAGTAAAGAATTGTCTTGGAAAAGATGAAGATGTCCTGGAAAGAGATTTCTAATGTAGAGTTGTTTACAATTCAAAAACAACTTTTCCTAGTGCCCGGGGTATTTTGTCATTTCAGCATGAATTAAAATGTAAGGAAAATCCATATCCCCTTTTAATTTTCGCATTATTGGTAGACAAATATTGGAGTGTTATCATTTCGCACTATTGGTAGTGATTACACTGGTCAACAAAAAAAAATTAAATTGTTTGTTTCCTGTGATCTTTTTTATGTTTCTGTATCAAATTGACGCGTATTTTTTTAAATATTGCAACAATTTTTCTCTAACAGCTTTTGTTTTTGAGTTATAGCTACTATTTTTACTTAGATTTTCTGTTTTTTATTGGGCATTAAAATTTATTTTGTTGTATTTTTCGATATGGCTTCGTCAAGAAGATGTTGTTAGCTTAATCCCGATTGTTTTTGCTACATTTGTGGTGAATATATATATTTGCAAAATATCGAAAACCTATATCGAACTTTGCGAAAACAGCGTATCATCAATACTTTACTTGCAATAATACTACATCAGCTAGGTATCGCATTTAGACCGATTTCCACAAAATCTGAGTGATTTTATTGAGGAGCAGGGTGAAAGATTTCATCAGGATCTTCGGACAATGGAAGAGTGTTATCAGGGGCGGTGGGGCTCTCATATGATGGTAGACTGACTACTGCTGGAGTTTGCAACGAGATATACCTAAAGTCGTTCATTCAAGGAAATCTTATAAAAGATCAATTATAGTATTCAATAGAAATTTTAATAACATAATGTATTATTTTTCTGTATTTTTTTTGTTAAAATAATAAAACTGTATATTTCAAAAGGTAAAGCTGTTAGCAATCTGCCAGTATTTTTTTCATAGTCAGAGCTTAGAAATACCCAATAACAGAAAAAAAAATAAAGGAAACAAAACTTGTGTTGACCTGTGTTATTCATAATTTGCTTCACAATTTTTAAATGATTTAATACACTTCAAAAAATGTGCAAATAACTCGAGAACTAAATCAGATATAAAAATCTTTAAATAAAACTTTCACAAAATTAAATTTTATATAAGAAATCTTGTTGTCTAGAGATTTTCTGTCTGTCAATGTCAAGTTGGTAGTAATTTAACTTGAAACAAAGTGAAAATCTTATTTTACATGTTTCCTGTTTCAAACATAGCTATATCAGCTATTTTATTATTGATATATTTATTGATTATATATATATATATATATATATATATATATATATATATATATATATATATATATATATATATATATATATATATATATACTTTTTCAGATAAGTTTCCTATATTGATTGCATACTTTCACTTAACTCAGTTATTTGTTAGTGTTCTTTTAAATTTGTCTAAAATTCGGAAATAATTATTTCCGAATATATACAAAAATGAATAGTTTTCAGAAAAATACATTACGAATTTAAATTGAATATCATTCTAGTTCTATCTATTCTATCTTAGACAAATAAGGAAAGGTTTCGTATACTCTATCCTCTAAACTCTATACACTATACTCTATACTTTATACTCTACTGTATACTCTATACTCCATACCGGTGGTTCTTAACCGGGGGTGCCCGCACCCCTGGGGATGCGGGAAGGTATTTTGGTGGGTGCGGGAGAAGCCCCAAATAATATAAATTATTAAATATCATTTATTAAATTTTTGATAACCAAATATTTCAAAACTATAGTAATCCCCAATCACGCGAAAGTCGGGACCGCGTTATTAGAATAGCGCGTTATTGGGATTTTGAAGCTTTTACAAAAATTAGGGTTATGTGTTTTTCGCAAAAGTGCAAATATACTAGAACTAAGAATACTGTAAAAAATGCGACACTTATATATTTATTTGGAATAGTACTAAATAAAAAATTACCAGCTACTTTCATAGCCTTTGCTTCTTTTAAATGGGCGTTAAAATGACAAACTACTATGTGGTGAAATTTAATAAAACTGTTAGTGCAATATCTGTTTACGATAACATGATTTTTTTTTAAGAAACATCGTTTTTTTAGGTATCTGGAAAAGTACCGCAATTGTTGCTTTAGTTCGATTATTCTCCGCCCCTGGTACGATCTGCGCAACATTAATTCTAAATAATCGAATTGACTATAATAGTGCTATATCAAAGACAGACAGCCTGGGTGAAATGGAATTCTAAAAAGACCAAGGAAAATTGGCATACATTTTTGGAAGAAAGATAGGTTACAGTGAAGATAATTCGAGGAAACCAAACGAACCTTCACACAAAACCAACTAACCAAAATCTAAGAGAGGTTTGCTAAGAATAACTAAGAAAACAGGCTGCCAAAGTGGGCCTTCAAGTGTCGCTGGAGAAAACAGAATTCTTCACCAACATCAGAGATGCAAACAGAGATATGTTACTAGAGCAGGGAAACATCAAGAGGACTGAGAAATTCAAGTATCTCGGCGAATGGATTGAACCGAACAAGTTAGAACTAGCCTATCGACCGACTAAGACCACTTACAACAATAAATGCCTGTCACGCAACCTGAAATTTAAACACTGCACATCAGTCTTACGAACAGAAGCCCTGTATACCATGGAGTGTCTTTCCTTGAACCGAAGAGGTCTGGTGGAGAAATTAGAAATCAGGGAGGGGAGAATCCTCCGGAAGATCCTAGGCCCGGTAAAGAAAGATGGGGAATTTCGAATGCGACATAACTCTGAGCTCTACGAACATTTTGAGATGCTCTCTGACTGTGCAATAAAAAGAAGGGTAGCTTTCTATGGTCACGTTGCAAGATTGCCTCCAAACCGACTAACCAACCGCCTGTTCACGTTCTGCCAAACAAGAAGGTTCGTACCACTTGTTTGATAGAAACCGGGAAGGGTATTAAAGAACTGGAAATAACAGATCTCCAAAACAGGCAGTTTGTGAGACGCACCCTGAAGAAAGTCCGTGGATTTCAGGAAAAACCCCGAAGGAAAGGCACCTCTTGGACAGAAGAGAGAAAGGAGTTACAGCGGCCGAGATGCGACAAAACTGAAAGAAGAAGAAGAAGTGTTATATCATAAAAACGCCAATGGAACGACAAGTATGCTGCCTAAGGATTCACTTGCACGACAGAAAAAGAAGGTACTCTACGACCTCAATGCATCTTATGTGCCAAGATATTTTCAAACTGCATTCTCAAACCAAAGTTATTTTCATTTCTACAATCTGCAAGTCTAGGAAGAGTTGTACATCTGAAGTGCTGACACTCACACAGCATATTGAAACTAAACTGTTTCATACGAAACCTTCTTGAAAATAGGACATTCTTTGTTAAATTTCAGGGTCGAAGAAGCAGATGGTGATCACAGAAGAACGGATCACCCCAGGATAATGTGGTAATCCGTGCCTGCTCCGGCGCTATTCAATATCTACAGAGAATTTCATTTATGCAGATAACTATTCCATTACTGTCCTAGGCAGTTGCTTCGATACTGTTGAATGCAGAAGCTGAGCAAAGCATTAATAGAACTATCAGCCTACTACAAAGAAAATCAGCTGAGACCAAATACTAGTAAAACACAAACTTGTGCTCTTCACCTTAAGAACCAGCACGCAGCCAGAACTCTCAAAATTACCTGGGATGGAGTCATGCTAGACCACTGTATGTTTCCAACATACCTAGGATCTAGCTTACAGGAAACATTGCTTGAACACCAAGCAAAAAGTGGCTGCCAGAAATAACATCATAAGGAAGCTAACTGGCACAACATGGGTAGCACACCCTGTACCGCCAGAACCTGTGACCCAAAACAGTACCTGTCGCCGGGGCACAAAATCAATCCCGTGTGGATTTGTAGCGAGCAAGGTTTAATAGCTCTAAAGGATTACCAAAGCCAAGCGAGAAACTACCTCCTGGCTACAGAGAGAAATGGAGTACATGGAGATCACTCAACAGACTACGGTCAGGAGTAGCAAGATCTTAAACCACCTTGGTAAAATGGGGCTTCCAAGTGGAGTCCTTTATGTGAATGTGGGGAAATCCAGACTACCTCCCATCTGCTCCAGTGTAAACAGTGTCCTGCAACATGTACTGTGAATGACTTACTGCATGCATCACCAAATGCACTAGAGGTTGCCAATTTCTGGGTAGCAGTAACCTAAATAAACTATGTGTTATACTGTGTGGGATCTCAAATAACTACACGTCTTTTTTATATCTAATGTTTCAATTGTATCTTTCATGCATCTTAATTTGCAAATGTAAGTGTTTCTGACAAGAATAAATAAATAAAACAATCTGCATGGGGATGAAGGTGCGCATTGCATGAACAGCTTGAAGTCAAGAAATGTTGGATTTGATACCAGAGGTGATATCCCTAGATTATCCGGGTCAGAAATTCAAAAGCCCATGTTAGAAGCGTTCTATCGAGTGGAATATCTGTGTGCAAAGAAAAAAAAAACCTCATATAATCGCTGAGGAACTGATAAAACCTTGTGCATTAATTATAGCTGAAACTGTATTAGATTCTGAAGCACATAAAAATATGCAGCAGATTCCGTTATTGAACGATATAATTCGATCGCGAATTTAAGATCTCAGTAAAGATATTTTACTGCAAATAATAGAAGACATAAAATACAGTCCAGTAAAATTAAGTATACTATTGGGTGAGTCAACTGATGTTGATAATTGCAGCCAGCTCTTGGTATTTGTGCGATATGTAAAAGAAAAAGAAATGATAGAAGAATTTCTATTTTGTGAGCCACTGGAGTTGACTTCGAGAGGAATTGATGTTTTCAATCACATCAAAGTTTTTTTTTTTAATATCAATTACCTATGAATGTGAGTCATTGGCTCAATATGCACTGATTGGGTCCCAGCATTGTTGGGCAAAAAAAATTCAAACAAGAAAAGAGAATTAACGCAAGTTAAAATAACGCATTGCATGTTGCTTCGCCCTGCACTTGCGTCGTAAGCTTTGCCGGAAAGTTTAAAACAACACCTAATTACTGCAATAAATATAGTAAAATATATCCGTGGACGAGCGCTTAATCATCGCATTTTTCGTGCCTTTTGTGAATAAATCGGTGCTGCTCATTTCGTACTTCTATATCACACAAATACGATGGCTCTCTAAGCGCCGCATGCTAACAGAGTTTTTGAATTGCGTGAAGAAATTATTCAGATACTGACTAGTCGAAACTGTGATTTTGTAAAAGATTTTGAAAGTAAGGATGTAATTTATAGTACTTAATAGATATATTTAGCCACTTGAATGAATTGCACATATCAATCCAAGGATTTGGTGAAAGTATAATAATAACTAGCGAAAAATTATCTGCATTTTTTTAAAAATACGAAAATTGGATACTTCGAGTTGAAAATGGAAATTTTGCAAACTTTCCCTAACAAACAATTATACCCGACATTGCAATACATTTGATACGATTGAGCGAATCATTCAATGGATATTTTTCTATTGGAAATATTACCAAAACTCGGAGATGAATACTGGATCCATTTCTATATAACCAAAATTCGATGGATGATATTGATTTAAAAAAAATACGATTATATTGAAACGCGAGACAATGGGCATATTCAAATGGAATTCGAACAATTAGAATTACAACAATTCTGGTGTACACAGTTAGAACGTCATACAAAGTTTTCGAAAGAAACATTGCAATTACTTCTACAATTTGCCACCATCTACCAATGTGAAATGGGATAAAAAAACTAAAGCGAGAAATCGTTTAAATGCAAGTGGTGACTTACACGTGTCTCTTTCAAAAGAAAGAGCCTCGCTTCACTAGTATTATAATAAACAAGCAACAACATCTAAGCCATTAATAAAAATAATATTGTTTTGTATTTGATATATAAAATGTACAATTTTGTTGAAATAAACAATAAATTTTGCAAAAATGTATTTCTACAACAAAAAAATGAAACACATCTTTTTTCAAAGGGATGCGGAGACCTATTTTCAGATTCAAGGGGATGCGGCTCCCTTAAAAGTTTTAGAAACACTGCTCTATACTCTAAACTCTATATTCTGCAGTATTAATATTATTTTAATACTTTATGGTCAAATTATGACCTTGTAGATTATGGCCTTGTTCTATACTTATCTAGTCTTCATGCAACGTGTATAATTTGAATTTTTACAAGCCAGATGTTTAAATTTCTTTATAAAAATTATTCAATTTGTATCCAAAAATGTTTCAAAATTTGTTTTACCATTCCAAAATTCAAAAGATCTAAATCAATACTCGCGTGAGTGAAAGAATTAAATGTTCAAGAGAAAATAACAAAATATATAGTTTTGTAAATGTGCAAGACTTTAGTTGAAACTTCGCACGCACGAATTTGCAACGTCGTTTATTAAATAAAGTGGTTGTTGACTCGTGGCATCTTAAGTTGCTCCCTCAAACTAAGATTCCGTGAGAACTACACATATTAAATATATTGCACAATTTTAATACATTGTATGCAGTATTAATACGTAAAATAGATTTTTAATGCATATAAATAATGCAATATTTAGATCATTCAGAATTAGATTAAAACACAGATACGCAAGGGAAATTGTTGTATGATAAAATTATAATGTATAAATTAAATATATATCAATATTTCTGTGCATCGGTAGAAAAAGGGCCAATGTCCTCATTTTAGTCCTTAATTTTCTGTTTAGTCTAACATTGACCAATGTTCTGATTTTGCAGAAAAAGGGCCAATGTCCTGCTCTAGCATTTGTCATAGGCCCTTTTTCTGCGCAAATAATTGAATAATGACAACAATGCTAGACTTAAACCGAAATAGTAAAAAAAATCCCTTTTTCTACCAAGGTAGGTACATAATTAAAATATTTCATAAATAGTGTTATTTATACACAATCTATTTTTGACAAATAAATATTAGACAATAAATTGTCGCAAAATTTAAATGTTGCAACAATAATTTGAGCAAGAAATTATGCAAATTACAACTTTAAAATTCTACACTGATTGATTTTCTCGTGCAGTTTGGATACCCGCCAAGCAAGCGATCATCCTTACGCCATCAAGGATATTATTTACTAGCAGGCAAAACTTCCATAAATCTATCCACAATTATCATTTCCCTACTCCCTGCTTATTTTGCTTCTTTTCTCTCGCGACTTCTTCTAAAAGCTTTCAAGAACTCGAGCAGCAAAATTTTAAACGGCTGAAATATCAAAATTAGATCTCACAACAAGCTTTTATGACTCGAGTTTATTGCCGTTTCAAATGCATTGCGCTTTCATGTGAATTGTTGGATGTGCAGTGGAATTTTATGGATATTACAAAAGTTAATTTTGAACTGAGACAATTTTCTGATGGTAATTGTTATTTACATTTTAAATGCTTTTGTCCAAGAAAATGTTACTAGAAAAATAAAATATAAAACCTTTGATTTTACAGAAAAATCTATTTTTGAGTCAGTCCATTAAATCTCTTTGAAAACACTACAGCAATTACTCGTCTTTATTATTTCATAACAAATTGCACTTAATAAATTGCATGCATTAAATGCAAAATGCATTTAACTAACTTCATACTTTAAACTAACAAATCATTTATTTATTTTACTTTATTTTACAGTAAATATTGAGATTTAATTAATATAAAACTCAATATTTTCCAGTAGATTTATCTATTTTTTCTGCGCAAATAACGAAGATTTATCCGAGTTTGATGGATGTGAAACACTTTTTTGTTTGTTTTGGGACGGAATTTTTTCGGTTCATTTTTTCATGGTTTCGTTTGTTTTATTATCCTTTTTAGAACTGCGGGGTTTATTTCGAATAAAAAAATTCTCTTGAATATGCAAATTTTATGACGGGAGGAATCATTTAGATTATGTTTATATAAGAAACAAGACCTACAATTTTAGATTTTTTATTTTAAATAACATTTTTATAAAATTTTCAACTTTGTAGTACAATGTATTACAATACAATATATATCTATATATATATATATATATATATATATATATATATATATATATATATATATATATATATATATATATATATATATATATATATATATATATATATATGAAACTTTGTTCTTCTATTCTTAATCGACGATTAATAATTTTGTCAATCTGTAGAATTATAAAAAAATTGTTTGCTTTATTATCAATTTATTATGAACATTTTAATTATGAATTTGCATTAAAATCTACTGGTTCAGCTAAGTTTTTTTTTAATATATGAACAGAATTTTGCGAGAGAACTGCAGAAATCCGCAAATTTGCTCACTTTTAATATTTTTAACAATTCTGCAATATTTCAACATTATTGAGAAATAAATGACAATTTTTTGGTTTGCAAATTGGCACACATATCTAATGGTTAAGTTTATCGCTCCAATCTTGCATATCATTTCTTCTCTAAGCTGGATAAACCTTAATATAAAATACAGATGGTGAAGAAATTTTTTTACACAAAACTTAATCAATAAACAAAACAATTTTGCACTAATCTAGATAGTTAACCTTAATATTTATATTAAGGAGGAACAAATTCTATATATTATATATCTTTATCGATCTAATTTTGTTTTTTTTTTGCAAAGAGACCAAATTATTCATTTTGAATTAGAAAATATTTTGATTTTATTCTCCAAACAAGACTGCTTCTACTTCTTCTCTACCTAACCTGTTTCAAAGCTAAATTTGAAATCTATAACCTATTGATGAAATTGCATTATCTATTCTTGTGGTAAAAATATTTTTCCATATTTGTATTGAAATCCGCTTCGGTATTCATCATATTCCATTTCGAAAACGTATTCCGCGGCGTCTATTGAAATAATGTAATGCCGGTACAGCAATCTCGAAACCCAGATAAAATCATTTAAGTGCAAACTAGGAAAATATCGGCTGCACTAGCGAAAAATTACACCGCTCTGCATTCTGTGTAGAAAACAACAAAACGATGGGTATAATATCAGGAATGCATATGGCTACTTATTGCTTGCAATTCTATTCTATATATGTGGTTTTGTTTATTTTATAAGCACATCTTAAATAAATTGCTAATTTCTCATAAATATCTAATTTACAAATATTTAACTTTCAAACTCAATTATATTTGATATGCAAATGTTTAATTTGCAAGAATTGAAAGTAAATATTATATAATAGGTATATTGTATATTTTTCGTATTTTAAAAATTGTTAACATCAAATGTAACATCAATTATAACATCTTTTTTTTTTAGTTTAAAATTGTTGTATATTTTGGAAGTTATTAACCAAAGTTTGAATTGGAAACTCCAAAATTTGATAAATTCGTATATTCATTAATATTTTGTGTTAAATAAATTGTGCGGTAATGGTTTACCACGAATTTCAGAATTTAGTATATGCAAAATCTTCTCACTCAAATTAAGTGTATAATTTGAGAAATAACTATAAATTATTTGATATTGTTACAAGCTTTAATATTTATGTAAGGCATTAACCTGATTGTAGAGCATTAAATATTTACCGAATGTTTGTAGATAGAACAAACGCAATTTACTAGACACATATTTAATATTTACCTTGTGCTGGTGCGTAGATATTGAGATACAGGCAATCCTCACTTTGATCCTTAAGATACGGCAGTAATCGCTTGAGGTGTTCCAGCCTACCTCTAGGCATCCTCATTAGAGCGGCAGTTTCGTTTCTGATATCCGGTAGGCGTTGGGGACAGACGGGACTGAACCTGTCGGCGATTTTAACGCCGGACCAAAGGGCTCCGGTGACCGGAGGCATGAACCGAAGGGTTCCTAGCGGAGGGGTCGCGTAAGGTATTCCTCGGAAGACTTCCACGGGCTCCAAATGTTTCGCGTCTAGGGTTACAATAATTCCGCTCACGTCTCCGTATTTTGTCCTCACTGTCCTCGAGGTTAGAGGGCTTCTATCCGAGGACGGTTCGCCCCCAACGTCCACAATGATTAATACGTAAATTAGATATTTTAGGCAATCGATGGGTTTTAAAGACATCGTGCTTTAAAAAATCCAATTTAACAAAACAAAAATCGTTTTAATTTTCCAGATTTAATCCAAAAGAAACCCAAAATTTCACAACATACTATTTAAGTTTCCCCCTTAAATATATATTTTTTGTGATATATCAAACTAATTCACTCCGAAAAATAAAAACACATCAAATCAAAATTCACTACATAATTTATGCGAGACACTGAAATTAACATCCAAGAATCTCATTTTAATTCATAATTTCACCGCCGGAACGATATTAAACCCCCGAGTTTTTCCTCTCCAAATATAAACTTTCTTTTTGAATTTAATATTTGTTTATTTATTATTTTGCAACGTTACACGCCGGATTCTGCAGCCCGACTGGTGGCGGAGGCGTCGCGACGCCTTTTGCGCGCCAGCGCCCCCTCTGCGCACCGACGGCAACTCTCCCAACTAAACTTCGATTTGTTAATTTGCAAAGAACAGCGACACACGACTTTTTGATGTGTTCTCTCGATTATGGAATTATTTCACCCTATAGGCTTTACGACCCCCAATACAAAAAACCAACCAATAAACATTACTAAACATGAATCACAATAAACAAATCCAAAATTAAATCTTATACTTTTAAAGGTAATTACAGGATTGCGCAATTTATAAATTTGTCGGTTTATTTGGGAATTTAATGGGTTACAAGGAATTTGCAGGATTATTTTGGGGGACATTTCGTGGTGTACGGTGAGCGGTTTTTCTGCATGCATGTGTGCATGATGGAGGTTAAACGTTTATTGTACATAGATTAATGCAAAACAATTACTGTCCATTAATATCTCCTGAAATTCTTGGACAAACATTTCTCACAATTTCCCACCAGGAAAAACAATTAGGAATTCGGTTAGTTTACATTATTATGGAAACGCACCCAAAAAAGCAATTAAAAGGCCGCAGTTTATGATAATTTACCCAGACCAAACTAATTAATAGAAACATAGTATCTAACAAGTATAATCTTATTACAAACAAAACTGTAAAATTAAGTCCGACCTTTGTATATTAAGCTATTTGAAATGATTAGAACAAGTTATTTAAAACTTAGAATATTTAATTTAATACAAACTTAATATTTTGTTAAAACTAAAATGAATTTGACAGTTTTTTACTCTATGCAGGAATTCACTAAGTTTCCATCATTTCAAATTTGGATTTAATTCATTCATAAAACAAATTTGTTAGTCTATCTTGATTTTTTTTTTAATTTTAATTATCATTATAAATGAATTAATAATGTGACGCTCAATATAAGGAAGTTCTATTGAGTATATTCCTACTATTTGCATATAGAATGTATGGTAGAATAATGTAAATATAGATAATATAAGTTTTGATGGTAGTTTGTGAACTGTTTTCAATATTTTAGATGGAACATTTTGATTGTTTCTTTATGTCCTAATAATATATTTCCTCGTTTAAATATTTGGCAAAGAAAATGAAGCCGTTTCGGTCCTGAATAATAGCTTTTAGTTTGGAACTGATTCAGGGCCGGCTGTAAAGTCAAACCGAAGAGGCAGAACAGAACTTTCCCTCTCTCTCGCGCGCTCACACGCAGCCACCCTTGCACCCTAACCGTTTCTCTACGGCGTTTTCCACAACGGATTTCCATTTACGGTCAAACGAATAACTGACTGAGTACATGCAATTAGTGAATTAGTAAATTTCACGTTGTGTACGTTTTGCTTTATGTAAATTGCAGGATTCTGCAACTACCATGTAAATTGCAACTTAAATACATTTACATTTTCACCAATAAACTTACCTATTATAATACTAATACCTCAGATCCATAATGCAGCTAAACCAAGGTCAAAAGACAAACAAAATTTGCGACTGTATTGTGTTAAAAACTGACAGAGTTCAATTCAGTTAATACAAGACGGAAATGATAGAAAATATACTATAGACATGAGAAAATACATATGGTTTGGCTAGGGATCGGCAGACCACGGCTCGCGAGCTTTGCTTAGCTCTTTAAAGATCGTCCTTCGTTCAAGCAGTTTCGAGTTTTTTTTATCAATTTTTGTATACATTTAGTTATTTTATACATTATTTTTTTATTTATAACATCGAGTGAAATTTCAAGAAATTTTTTGCGGTTGAATAGAACTTGTAAAATAATGAATTTTCAGAATTTTCTGAGAATCAGAATCAGAAAAATGGCGATATTTTCGAAAATATTAGCTCTTTGACAAATTTGCTATCCGCTTTGCTTGACAACTTAACTCTTCTCTTACCTGAAAGTCTGAACAATCATATAGGTCTAAACAATCGACATTAAACTAAGTAAGTTAATAAATACAAGAAATGCAATACAATAATCTGTAGGTATTGGTTTTACCAGAATTGGTAAAACCAATTTACCAATTCTATCTTGTCATTTAAATCAATAACCTGCTAAGTTCATGTCTCTCTCACGAGTCAAATTAAAAATATCTAACCCTAATCACCATTTGGGTTTTACAAATTTTTATTAATAAAAGCAAAGCTGCACCGATCAGTGATAAATCTCGAAACGCGTCTGCAGATGTCTACTTACTTAAGTTATCGGAAAGACATGATCTTAAAAACAATGTTTTTTATGGTTTTTTGTTGAGTGCCACGCAGGTGGACTGAAAGCTATTAAATAACTGACAAATTTCACATGAGATTTGTTTTGGTAGTCCTAAAAAGACTAAGTAATTATTATGGAGCTCCAGATAGGTTGAATATACTTATATATTCAGACTGTTCCGTTTGTTTTAAGTTTGAATAATCTATCTAGTCACGTATCTAGTCATGTATATCTAGTCTTGTGTGTCTAGTATTGCCTGTCTGGTGTTATCTGCAAACACTTGTATATCTAGTGTTTTCTGCCTAGTCTTGTCTCTCTAAACTTGTACGTTTAGCCTTGTCTGTCTAGTCTTGTATATCTTGTCTTGTCTATCCAGTCTTATCTGTCTAGTCTTTTCTATCTGGTCTTGTCTGTCTACTCTTGTTCGTCTAGTCTTGTTTGTCTAGTCTTGTCTGCCTAGTCTATCTAGTTTTGTCTGTCTAGGCTTTTCTGCCTAGTCTTGTCTCTCTAGTCTTATCTGCCTAGTCTTGTCGGTCTAGTTTTGTCTGTCTAGTCTTGTCTGTCTAAACTTGTCTGTCTAGTCTTGTCTGTGTAATCATGTCTGTCTAATGCTGTCTGTATAGTCTTGTCTGCCTAGTCTTCTCTGTCTAATCTTTTCTGTCTAGTCTTGTCTGTCTAGTATTGTCTGTTTAGTCTTGTCTGTCTAGTCTTGTCTGTTTAGTCTTGTCTGTTTAGTCTTGTCTGTCTAGTCTTCTCTATCTACTTTAACTGCCTAGTCTTGTCTGTCAAGTTTTGTCTGTCTAGTCTTGTCTGTCTAGTCTTGTCTATTTAGTCTTGTCTGTCTAGTCTTTTCTCTCTAGTCTTGTCTGTCTAGTTTTGTTTGTCTAGTCATGTCTGTCTAGCCTTGTCTGTCTAATCTGGTCTGTCTAGTCTTGTCTGTCTAATCCTGTTTGTCTAATCCTGTCTGCTAGTCTGTCTAATCTTGTCTGTCTAGTCTTGTCTGTCTCGTCTTGTCTGTCTAGGCTTGTCTCTCTAGTCTTGTCTGTTTAGTCTTGTATGCCTAGTTTTGTCTGTTTAGTCTTGTCTGTCTAGTCTTGTCTAACATAGCCTATGCCGGGTGACACTCTTCTTTTTTGCAGAAGTAACAGCATTGTGGGACTAAAGGAGATCAACGATCGTGCTTTGGCAAGTCTTCAACAATGGTCAGCTGACTGTGGACTAAGTTTCAATCCCAAAATAACTGAAGCCCTATTCTTCGGCAGGTCATTTAGACAGATATCCTTTTTTCACTCTTGGGAACACAAAGAGAAAATGCCAAAATCATCTCAGATATTTGGGTGTCATAATTTATAAATCCCTTAACTTTAAAGAACGCATAAAGGTTGCATGTGGTAAGGTAAAACAATTTAGTCAACGATTGGGTTTTGCGGTGAAAAAGGAATGGAGTTTAGCGAGATCAGAAATATTTGACATATATTATGGTGCGGTTGAACCAGCACTACTGTATGGAGTTCCTATTTCGCACCGGTCTTGCGGTGTTAAAGGAAAGCTTAAGCTATTGAGAGTATAGCGCCTTACTACTATCCGAGCAGCCAAGGCATATCGCACAGCCTCTAATGAGGCAACCTGCGTGATTTACTGTATTCTTTTGCTCGACATCCCCTTAAAATAGTTTGCACTTTATAGCTCGCATTCCAGTGCAGATGATTTTTAATAAGAGACGTCTTGGGCTTAGGTCTAGCCTCAGCTGATTTCGAACTAATCATCGACACTCAGGAAATCCTCCACCCTTCGAAGCTGTCATTGGTTAATTACTATTTAACACCTACGAATGGCTTCCAAATTCCGGTATATACAGACGGTTCAAAATCAAACAGTAGTACAGGGGTTGCCTTTTTAGTTTACTTTGGCGGAGAGGAGGTACATTATAAGCAGATTAGACTAGAGTATTACTGCTGTATCTTCCAGGTGGAGCTTATAGCCATACAACACGCCTTGCGTTATGTGGATGAGCAATCCAACTGCTCTTGCTCAATTTTATGTGAAAGCCGCTCCTGAAAGCCGTTCTTGTCGCATTGGAGCACCTGAATTCGCTTACTGAATTGTTAATGGAAACCTGGAAAATAGCTCGGTTATCGAAGAGGTTCAAGCTTCGATGGCACTGGTTTAGCTCACGCTGGAATCAAGGGTAATGAGCGAGCAGACAGGCTCGCCAAACTTGTAGCAGACATGGATGATCTCCCCATCGCTTATAGCAGATTGCGTAGGCAAGCACTTAAATCGAATTCCAGGGAACACTTTGAGGAACTCTGGCAGGATAGATGGTGGACTGCTAAAACATGATTGTGGACAAAGATGTTTATATCATCCATCAAAGCCTGGAAAAGCTTTAACTTCAGTCTGTCCGACCACTCGGTTCTACTAATTACTGGACATGGTAACTTCGGGGCATATCTTCAAGATGACACTGCTGAACACGTTGTCTCTTCGTGCCCAGATTCCCCACAATGGACACAAACTCTGGAACGAGACTACAAACAAAATAGCCTTACCTGGCCCTATAACCAAAATCAGCTTAGGTCAATTAAAAAGAGTGGTGGCGTACCTTCGACAATACTACGAAAAAACTAACCAGACTAGACCACGACAGTCGGTTTAGTTAAAAAGAACAATCTGATATAAACTGATAATATGTCTTGGCATCTGTAGATTAAGAAACACAGCCAGCATAGTGTCGAGCTCGACGGAATGCTGACTTTCATATGCACATATATGAAAAATGAAACAAATAGGCTGTTTAGTCATGTCTGTCTAGTCTTGTGTCTAGACAAGACTAGGCGTCTGTCAAATTCAAATTTAGGTTTATTTCTCGAATAATGTTAACAATACATGTGAGAAACGTAAGAACAAAACAAAAAAGAAGATAATAAATTAATACAAAAATTAATAACAATACAAAATTAATTCATAGTGCATGCTAAAATATTATCAATTATTTTCAAAATACTTACTAACACTATAATAACATTTATCTATTAAAAACAATTTAAAGCTTCTTCTGAAGGCGGTATAGTTGCATTGATCTTTAATTTCCTTGGGTATGTGATTATTAGGGCCCGGATTAATATGTAAATACATTAATATATATATATATATATATATATATATATATATATATATATATATATATATATATATATATATATATATATATATATATACATATATATATATATATATATATATATATACATATATATATATATATATATATATATATATATATATATATATATATATATATATCTTGTTGAGTTTGAAGCTTTTTGATAATATCAAAAATTAGTGTTTGTATCTTAACTTCATAGATTATAATTTCTAGAAAATTGTTTTATACATATTGTCAACAAAGTTAACATCATTTGTATAACTAATCTTTCTTTAACAAACTTTCTTAAAAACAACTACTTTGATCAGGATATTGTTATTTTTTGGAAAATCACAGGTTTATGTAGAACCCAAAAAACTTTCTTAAAGTAATTCAATGTCAGTCGAGGTTTTTTTTAACTACTAAAACCACTAAAAACTACTAAAAACAACTACTTCATTGGCAAACAATGAAGTAGTTGTTTTTAAGAAAGTTTGTTAAAGAAAGATTAGTTATGCAAATGATGTTAACTTTGTTGAAGATATGTATAAAACAATTTCCTAGAAATTATAATCTATGAAGTTAAGATGTAAATACATATTTTTAATTTAAATTATTTTCGGTCTTCTATTATGTTTTCCAAGCAAATTATGATATTTGGAACAGGCAAATGTAATCTTTATTTCCAAATATCATAGTTTGTGTGGAAAACAAATAAAGACCGAATAATTTGAATTAAAAATATGTATTTACATATTAATCCGGGCCCCAGTGATTATATATCTGTATGCCTATACGATTTTGAGCTCCTTTGGAAATGGACAGGTTGCTTTTAACCGTTTTGAGATTATGACAATTTCGTGTTTTGTAACCATGATGAGTTTCGCTATTACCAATTATATGTCTATTTTTAAATATGTGACAGGCTGCTTCCAAAATGTATATACATGGTACAGAAAGAATTTTTAACACTTTAAAGTAGGGCCTGCAGGATACTCTTGTTCTAATGCAGTTTAATGCCCGAAGCAACATTTTTTGTGCATTTTTTGTCAAACGCCATACGCCAAGATGGAATGGATTTATGCATGATACACATTAAGAAGACCTTCTCCCACTGTTTGGCGCACTGGTCTCAACAAAAACGCTTTACTGTGACTCTTTTTGATTATTTCTTCAATACTAGTGTTCCATTTTAGGTGCTCTTCTACATATATCCCCAGAAATTTGACTTTCTTCTGTCCTTCTAGTCTGCAGTCACTAATTTTAAGTTAAATATCATTTGATTCTCCGACAACATTGAAACACTACATAGTTTGTTATGCTGATATTAAGAAATAGATTATTTGCGCAGAAACATTTGTAAAGCTTCTCCAATGAAACATTAGGTTCTATTCTTATCTGTCTAGTCTTGTCTGCCTAGTTTTGTCTGTCTATTCTTGTCTGGCTAGTCTTGTCTGTCTAGTCATGTCTGTCTAGTCTTGTGTAGCTAGTCTTGGCTGTCTAGTCTTTACTGACTAATCTGGTCTGTCTAGTCTAGTCTGTCTATTCTTATCTGTCTGATAAATATATTGTCTGACAGATATTCTTGTCTGTCTGACAAGATAGCTGTCTGTGATAGCGTACTGTTTGCTTCTCGAGCAGTTTCGCGGTTAAGTATAGCAGTTACCTCTCCGGGGAAAGAACAGTAGTGCGGCCTCGTCCTTAGCTTACTTGACTCACAAAATCACACGATTAAAAACCGCGGCAGTTGAGCCGTAGTGCGGCCTAGGCCTTAAACCTACAACAAAAACGGTGTCCTGATAAAACAACGACGCTATTTTACAGACGCTCTCTTGTCTGAAGTCTAGTCAAAATCAAAATAACAAAATCAAATTCAATTTGTGAAGCTCTTGTGAAAACTTTCTCAGGTTAGAACAGAGGGTAGCTTCTTATAGATTTTAATGCCATTATTGTTGGGAGCTTTTAAACTAAAGCCCCTCTTTCATAATCAGTTAAACTGATCAGTTGAACAAACGTACATCTAAAAACTGAGCGTGAGTGTGAAATCTTAACGTAAAATTTTACGGATTCACGGATTTACCGGGGGCACCATAAAATAAATAAGTTCGTTTTCATCACGCCAAACTGACCGCACATACACTTAGTGAGTTGTAGTTTAACCGCCATGGCGTCAGCACGGGCAATAACTGAAGAATTTATAGAAAAATAGCTTGAAATATGTAGATTCGTCCATTTTCAAATAATTACGCCAGTCACTCGGTTTCAATGGCAACTCATTTAACAAATGAATATGAGATAACTGATATTTCTTTTTTAACCATTCTCTCGTTGATTATTTTTTGTTTATGTTTTGATTAAACGGCTACCAGCAGCAGTCATAAGTAGAATAGCCTCTTCAGAATCCGAATCCATTTTTTAAGTTACGCGGTGAGATATTTTGTAGCCAGATACATCACGGGACAATCGAGAAATGATGGCCGGTTTTGAGCCAGTGAGTGAGGAAATCATTTTTAACTAATCAGTTTTAACTGATCTGTTAAAAGCGTCAGTTCAACTGATCAGTTCAACAACTGTGAAGCTGTTAAGCTGGCTTAACAATTCACAGCATTGTTAGTTTGGATTTTGGTGTCCGTAGTTGAATGTGTCCTCTTGTGTTGTGTTGGTGTATATCCGTTTTTTGTATAATTTTTATGGATGTAGAGGATTTATTTTTATGGATGTAGTTTGCATGCTACCTCCTATATATAGAAGCATGGTACCGGTAATTTTTAGGTATTTGAAGTATTGAATGCATGATTTTGTTTTTGTTATATCTGTGATTGCCCGAATGATCCTATTTTGGGCTTTGAAGACTATTTGCAATTGTGGAGAGAGTCCCCATACTATTATTCCTTATAATATTATAGACTACGCGTCTGCATGACATTTTTTTACAAACACGGATTGCGTTACAATGTTGCGTACATTTCTTATAGGATATGCTTTGTCGTTGATTTTGTTAATATAGAATTTATGTGGATATCCCAGAAAGAAGAATATAATAATCCCAGAAAGAAGAAAATAATATCCCAGGAAGAAGAATAAAAATAAGAATTTAATTGATTTTATCGTTAGAACATTATCATTAACTTTTCTTATTGAAAGGTCATTGTGCTCGCCTGCTTCGTGTTGTTTGAAAGATAATATATTTTGTATCGTCGTTATTTAGGTGCAGATTGTTGACAGAGAACCATTGGTACACATCACTAAGTAATTGATTTGTTTCTAATTCTGCTTTATTTAGACAGTGTTCAAAAACTATAAGGCTGGAGTAATCCTCGTATATTATGCATTCTCAGATCTTTAAATAATGCACCAGATCTGAGGTGTATGGAGAGAATAAGAAAGGTGCTAGTACGCTTCCCTGTGGTACCTCGCTATTTGTTGTGACTTTGTAGAGGCACTATTCGTATTTGGTTTTTTCACAAATTTGAACATATTGCTTCTTTTTATCTAAGAAAAATTCAAGCCATTTTGAAAAAGTTTTTCATGCGACATACAATCAAAGCCCTTTGATATGTCGCAAAATATACCCATAGTATGTTTCCCTTTTAATTCGATCATAGAAGGCACCGATTGCTGTTGTGGTAATTTGTCTGCCCTGGAGCCATGTTGTTGGGTGGAAATTAAGTTGTATTCGTCGATTAAACAGTTTTTTCAATACAGTACTCAATTATCTTAGATACCACTGATAGGAGTGATATTGGCCTGTAGTTGTTGAAGTCTATCTTCTTCCTTCTTGTGTATGGGCGTTAGCTTTGAAATTTAGAGTACCTCAGAAAATGTCTGTGATTGGAGCGGTTAATTCGTTCCTGAATGTTTTAAATAGTTTATATGGTAATAAGTCAGGGTCGCTGCTAGATTTGTTCTTTACCTTAAACATGATTTTGATCATCTCTGCTTTTGTAGATGTATCTATACATGCTGTTCGTGTTTTTTCTATATTTGCTGCTGCATTCTTGAAGCGACTATTAAATTATGTGGCTATTTGCTGTGAATCTTCTTGATGAATCATCTTGATGTGAATAGTCTTGTCTGTCTAGTCTTGTCTGTCTAGTCTTCTCTGTCTAGTCTTGTCTGTCTAGTCTTGTCTGTCTAGTCTTGTCTGTCTAGTCTTGTCTGTCTAGTCTTGTGTGTCTAGTCTTGTCTGTCTAGTCTTGTCTGTCTAGTCTTGTCTGTCTAGTCTTGTCTGTCTAGTCTTGTCTGTCTAGTCTTGTCTGTCTAGTCTTGTCTGTCTAGTCTTGTCTGTCTAGTCTTGTCTGTCTAGTCTTGTCTGTCTAGTCTTGTCTGTCTAGTCTTGTCTGTCTAGTCTTGTCTGTCTAGTCTTGTCTGTCTAGTCTTGTCTGTCTAGTCTTGTCTGTCTAGTCTTGTCTGTCTAGTCTTGTCTGTCTAGTCTTGTCTGTCTAGTCTTGTCTGTCTAGTCTTGTCTGTCTAGTCTTGTCTGTCTAGTCTTGTCTGTCTAGTCTTGTCTGTCTAGTCTTGTCTGTCTAGTCTTGTCTGTCTAGTCTTGTCTGTCTAGTCTTGTCTGTCTAGTCTTGTCTGTCTAGTCTTGTCTGTCTAGTCTTGTCTGTCTAGTCTTGTCTGTCTAGTCTTGTCTGTCTAGTCTTGTCTGTCTAGTCTTGTCTGTCTAGTCTTGTCTGTCTAGTCTTGTCTGTCCAGTCTTGTCTGTCCAGTCTTGTCTGTCTTGTCTAGTCTTGTGTGTCTTGTCTTGTCTAGTCTTGTCTGTCTAGTCTTGTCTGTCTAGTCTTGTCTGTCTAGTCTTGTCTGTCTAGTCTTGTCTGTCTAGTCTTGTCTGTCTAGTCTTGTCTGTCTAGTCTTGTCTGTCTAGTCTTGTCTGTCTAGTCTTGTCTGTCTAGTCTTGTCTGTCTAGTCTTGTCTGTCTAGTCTTGTCTGTCTAGTCTTGTCTGTCTAGTCTTGTCTGTCTAGTCTTGTCTGTCTAGTCTTGTCTGTCTAGTCTTGTCTGTCTAGTCTTGTCTGTCTAGTCTTGTCTGTCTAGTCTTGTCTGTCTAGTCTTGTCTGTCTAGTCTTGTCTGTCTAGTCTTGTCTGTCTAGTCTTGTCTGTCTAGTCTTGTCTGTCTAGTCTTGTCTGTCTAGTCTTGTCTGTCTAGTCTTGTCTGTCTAGTCTTGTCTGTCTAGTCTTGTCTGTCTAGTCTTGTCTGTCTAGTCTTGTCTGTCTAGTCTTGTCTGTCTAGTCTTGTCTGTCTAGTCTTGTCTGTCTAGTCTTGTCTGTCTAGTCTTGTCTGTCTAGTCTTGTCTGTCTAGTCTTGTCTGTCTAGTCTTGTCTGTCTAGTCTTGTCTGTCTAGTCTTGTCTGTCTAGTCTTGTCTGTCTAGTCTTGTCTGTCTAGTCTTGTCTGTCTAGTCTTGTCTGTCTAGTCTTGTCTGTCTAGTCTTGTCTGTCTAGTCTTGTCTGTCTAGTCTTGTCTGTCTAGTCTTGTCTGTCTAGTCTTGTCTGTCTAGTCTTGTCTGTCTAGTCTTGTCTGTCTAGTCTTGTCTGTCTAGTCTTGTCTGTCTAGTCTTGTCTGTCTAGTCTTGTCTGTCTAGTCTTGTCTGTCTAGTCTTGTCTGTCTAGTCTTGTCTGTCTAGTCTTGTCTGTCTAGTCTTGTCTGTCTAGTCTTGTCTGTCTAGTCTTGTCTGTCTAGTCTTGTCTGTCTAGTCTTGTCTGTCTAGTCTTGTCTGTCTAGTCTTGTCTGTCTAGTCTTGTCTGTCTAGTCTTGTCTGTCTAGTCTTGTCTGTCTAGTCTTGTCTGTCTAGTCTTGTCTGTCTAGTCTTGTCTGTCTAGTCTTGTCTGTCTAGTCTTGTCTGTCTAGTCTTGTCTGTCTAGTCTTGTCTGTCTAGTCTTGTCTGTCTAGTCTTGTCTGTCTAGTCTTGTCTGTCTAGTCTTGTCTGTCTAGTCTTGTCTGTCTAGTCTTGTCTGTCTAGTCTTGTCTGTCTAGTCTTGTCTGTCTAGTCTTGTCTGTCTAGTCTTGTCTGTCTAGTCTTGTCTGTCTAGTCTTGTCTGTCTAGTCTTGTCTGTCTAGTCTTGTCTGTCTAGTCTTGTCTGTCTAGTCTTGTCTGTCTAGTCTTGTCTGTCTAGTCTTGTCTGTCTAGTCTTGTCTGTCTAGTCTTGTCTGTCTAGTCTTGTCTGTCTAGTCTTGTCTGTCTAGTCTTGTCTGTCTAGTCTTGTCTGTCTAGTCTTGTCTGTCTAGTCTTGTCTGTCTAGTCTTGTCTGTCTAGTCTTGTCTGTCTAGTCTTGTCTGTCTAGTCTTGTCTGTCTAGTCTTGTCTGTCTAGTCTTGTCTGTCTAGTCTTGTCTGTCTAGTCTTGTCTGTCTAGTCTTGTCTGTCTAGTCTTGTCTGTCTAGTCTTGTCTGTCTAGTCTTGTCTGTCTAGTCTTGTCTGTCTAGTCTTGTCTGTCTAGTCTTGTCTGTCTAGTCTTGTCTGTCTAGTCTTGTCTGTCTAGTCTTGTCTGTCTAGTCTTGTCTGTCTAGTCTTGTCTGTCTAGTCTTGTCTGTCTAGTCTTGTCTGTCTAGTCTTGTCTGTCTAGTCTTGTCTGTCTAGTCTTGTCTGTCTAGTCTTGTCTGTCTAGTCTTGTCTGTCTAGTCTTGTCTGTCTAGTCTTGTCTGTCTAGTCTTGTCTGTCTAGTCTTGTCTGTCTAGTCTTGTCTGTCTAGTCTTGTCTGTCTAGTCTTGTCTGTCTAGTCTTGTCTGTCTAGTCTTGTCTGTCTAGTCTTGTCTGTCTAGTCTTGTCTGTCTAGTCTTGTCTGTCTAGTCTTGTCTGTCTAGTCTTGTCTGTCTAGTCTTGTCTGTCTAGTCTTGTCTGTCTAGTCTTGTCTGTCTAGTCTTGTCTGTCTAGTCTTGTCTGTCTAGTCTTGTCTGTCTAGTCTTGTCTGTCTAGTCTTGTCTGTCTAGTCTTGTCTGTCTAGTCTTGTCTGTCTAGTCTTGTCTGTCTAGTCTTGTCTGTCTAGTCTTGTCTGTCTAGTCTTGTCTGTCTAGTCTTGTCTGTCTAGTCTTGTCTGTCTAGTCTTGTCTGTCTAGTCTTGTCTGTCTAGTCTTGTCTGTCTAGTCTTGTCTGTCTAGTCTTGTCTGTCTAGTCTTGTCTGTCTAGTCTTGTCTGTCTAGTCTTGTCTGTCTAGTCTTGTCTGTCTAGTCTTGTCTGTCTAGTCTTGTCTGTCTAGTCTTGTCTGTCTAGTCTTGTCTGTCTAGTCTTGTCTGTCTAGTCTTGTCTGTCTAGTCTTGTCTGTCTAGTCTTGTCTGTCTAGTCTTGTCTGTCTAGTCTTTCTTGTCTGTCTAGTCTTGTCTGTCTAGTCTTGTCTGTCTAGTCTTGTCTGTCTAGTCTTGTCTGTCTAGTCTTGTCTGTCTAGTCTTGTCTGTCTAGTCTTGTCTGTCTAGTCTTGTCTGTCTAGTCTTGTCTGTCTAGTCTTGTCTGTCTAGTCTTGTCTGTCTAGTCTTGTCTGTCTAGTCTTGTCTGTCTAGTCTTGTCTGTCTAGTCTTGTCTGTCTAGTCTTGTCTGTCTAGTCTTGTCTGTCTAGTCTTGTCTGTCTAGTCTTGTCTGTCTAGTCTTGTCTGTCTAGTCTTGTCTGTCTAGTCTTGTCTGTCTAGTCTTGTCTGTCTAGTCTTGTCTGTCTAGTCTTGTCTGTCTGTCTAGCCTTGTCTGTCTAGTCTTGTCTGTCTAGTCTTGTCTGTCTAGTCTTGTCTGTCTAGTCTTGTCTGTCTAGTCTTGTCTGTCTAGTCTTTTTTTTTTTTTTTTATAGATTTATTGCTCAACAGTGTCAAGACCAATTACAGAGCATTACATAAATTGCTACATTTAAATCTAAAGAGATGTAAAACATGTGAAAACGTAAATCAAAATATATACAAACAATTTTGCACTAATAAAATAAAAACAGTAATACAGGAATACAGGTCTGTCTAGTCTTGTCTGTTTAGTCTTGTCTGTCTAGTCTTGTCTGTCTATTCTTGTCTGTCTAGTCTTGTCTGTCTAGTCTTGTCTGTCTAGTCTCGTCTGTCTAGTCTTGTCTGTCTAGTCTTGTCTGTCTAGTCTTGTCTGTCTAGTCTTGTCTGTCTAGTCGTGTCTGTCTAGTCTTGTCTGTCTAGTCTTGTCTGTCTAGTCTTGTCTGTCTAGTCTTGTCTGTCTAGTCTTGTCTGTCTAGTCTTGTCTGTCTAGTCTTGTCTGTCTAGTCTTGTCTGTCTAGTCTTGTCTGTCTAGTCTTGTCTGTCTAGTCTTGTCTGTCTAGTCTTGTCTGTCTAGTCTTGTCTGTCTAGTCTTGTCTGTCTAGTCTTGTCTGTCTAGTCTTGTCTGTCTAGTCTTGTCTGTCTAGTATTGTCTGTCTAGTCTTGTCTGTCTAGTCTTGTCTGTCTAGTCTTGTCTGTCTAGTCTTGTCTGTCTAGTCTTGTCTGTCTAGTCTTGTCTGTCTAGTCTTGTCTGTCTAGTCTTGTCTGTCTAGTCTTGTCTGTCCAGTCTTGTCTGTCCAGTCTTGTCTGTCTAGTCTTGTCTGTCTAGTCTTGTCTGTCTAGTCTTGTCTGTCTAGTCTTGTCTGTCTAGTCTTGTCTGTCTAGTCTTGTCTGTCTAGTCTTGTCTGTCTAGTCTTGTCTGTCTAGTCTTGTCTGTCTAGTCTTGTCTGTCTAGTCTTGTCTGTCTAGTCTTGTCTGTCTAGTCTTGTCTGTCTAGTCTTGTCTGTCTAGTCTTGTCTGTCTAGTCTTGTCTGTCTAGTCTTGTCTGTCTAGTCTTGTCTGTCTAGTCTTGTCTGTCTAGTCTTGTCTGTCTAGTCTTGTCTGTCTAGTCTTGTCTGTCTAGTCTTGTCTGTCTAGTCTTGTCTGTCTAGTCTTGTCTGTCTAGTCTTGTCTGTCTAGTCTTGTCTGTCTAGTCTTGTCTGTCTAGTCTTGTCTGTCTAGTCTTGTCTGTCTAGTCTTGTCTGTCTAGTCTTGTCTGTCTAGTCTTGTCTGTCTAGTCTTGTCTGTCTAGTCTTGTCTGTCTAGTCTTGTCTGTCTAGTCTTGTCTGTCTAGTCTTGTCTGTCTAGTCTTGTCTGTCTAGTCTTGTCTGTCTAGTCTTGTCTGTCTAGTCTTGTCTGTCTAGTCTTGTCTGTCTAGTCTTGTCTGTCTAGTCTTGTCTGTCTAGTCTTGTCTGTCTAGTCTTGTCTGTCTAGTCTTTTTTTTTTTTTTTTATAGATTTATTGCTCAACAGTGTCAAGACCAATTACAGAGCATTACATAAATTGCTACATTTAAATCTAAAGAGATGTAAAACATGTGAAAACGTAAATCAAAATATATACAAACAATTTTGCACTAATAAAATAAAAACAGTAATACAGGAATACAGGTCTGTCTAGTCTTGTCTGTTTAGTCTTGTCTGTCTAGTCTTGTCTGTCTATTCTTGTCTGTCTAGTCTTGTCTGTCTAGTCTTGTCTGTCTAGTCTCGTCTGTCTAGTCTTGTCTGTCTAGTCTTGTCTGTCTAGTCTTGTCTGTCTAGTCTAGTCTGTCTAGTCTTGTCTGTCTAGTCTTGTCTGTCTAGTCTTGTCTGTCTAGTCTTGTCTGTCTAGTCTTGTCTGTCTAGTCCTGTCTGTCTAGTCTTGTCTGTCTAGTCTTGTCTGTCTAGTCTTGTCTGTCTAGTCTTGTCTGTCTAGTCTTGTCTGTCTAGTCTTGTCTGTCTGCCTAGTCTTGTCTGTCTAGTCTTGTCTGTCTAGTCTTGTCTGTCTAGTCTTGTCTGTCTAGTCTTGTCTGTCTAGTCTTGTCTGTCTAGTCTTGTCTGTCTAGTCTTGTCTGTCTAGTCTTGTCTGTCTAGTCTTGTCTGTCTAGTCTTGTCTGTCTAGTCTTGTCTGTCTAGTCTTGTCTGTCTAGTCTTGTCTGTCTAGTCTTGTCTGTCTAGTCTAGTCTGTCTAGTCTTGTCTGTCTAGTCTTGTCTGTCTAGTCTTGTCTGTCTAGTCTTGTCTGTCTAGTCTTGTCTGTCTAGTCCTGTCTGTCTAGTCTTGTCTGTCTAGTCTTGTCTGTCTAGTCTTGTCTGTCTAGTCTTGTCTGTCTAGTCTTGTCTGTCTAGTCTTGTCTGTCTAGTCTTGTCTGTCTAGTCTTGTCTGTCTGCCTAGTCTTGTCTGTCTAGTCTTGTCTGTCTAGTCTTGTCTGTCTAGTCTTGTCTGTCTAGTCTTGTCTGTCTAGTCTTGTCTGTCTAGTCTTGTCTGTCTAGTCTTGTCTGTCTAGTCTTGTCTGTCTAGTCTTGTCTGTCTAGTCTTGTCTGTCTAGTCTTGTCTGTCTAGTCTTGTCTGTCTAGTCTTGTCTGTCTAGTCTTGTCTGTCTAGTCTTGTCTGTCTAGTCTTGTCTGTCTAGTCTTGTCTGTCTAGTCTTGTCTGTCTAGTCTTGTCTGTCTAGTCTTGTCTGTCTAGTCTTGTCTGTCTAGTCTTGTCTGTCTAGTCTTGTCTGTCTAGTCTTGTCTGTCTAGTCTTGTCTGTCTAGTCTTGTCTGTCTAGTCTTGTCTGTCTAGTCTTGTCTGTCTAGTCTTGTCTGTCTAGTCTTGTCTGTCTAGTCTTGTCTGTCTAGTCTTGTCTGTCTAGTCTTGTCTGTCTAGTCTTGTCTGTCTAGTCTTGTCTGTCTAGTCTTGTCTGTCTAGTCTTGTCTGTCTAGTCTTGTCTGTCTAGTCTTGTCTGTCTAGTCTTGTCTGTCTAGTCTTGTCTGTCTAGTCTTGTCTGTCTAGTCTTGTCTGTCTAGTCTTGTCTGTCTAGTCTTGTCTGTCTAGTCTTGTCTGTCTAGTCTTGTCTGTCTAGTCTTGTCTGTCTAGTCTTGTCTGTCTAGTCTTGTCTGTCTAGTCTTGTCTGTCTAGTCTTGTCTGTCTAGTCTTGTCTGTCTAGTCTTGTCTGTCTAGTCTTGTCTGTCTAGTCTTGTCTGTCTAGTCTTTTTTTTTTTTTTTTTTTTATAGATTTATTGCTCAACAGTGTCAAGACCAATTACAGAGCATTACATAAATTGCTACATTTAAATCTAAAGAGATGTAAAACATGTGAAAACGTAAATCAAAATATATACAAACAATTTTGCACTAATAAAATAAAAACAGTAATACAGGAATACAGGTCTGTCTAGTCTTGTCTGTTTAGTCTTGTCTGTCTAGTCTTGTCTGTCTATTCTTGTCTGTCTAGTCTTGTCTGTCTAGTCTTGTCTGTCTAGTCTCGTCTGTCTAGTCTTGTCTGTCTAGTCTTGTCTGTCTAGTCTTGTCTGTCTAGTCTTGTCTGTCTAGTCGTGTCTGTCTAGTCTTGTCTGTCTAGTCTTGTCTGTCTAGTCTTGTCTGTCTAGTCTTGTCTGTCTAGTCTTGTCTGTCTAGTCTTGTCTGTCTAGTCTTGTCTGTCTAGTCTTGTCTGTCTAGTCTTGTCTGTCTAGTCTTGTCTGTCTAGTCTTGTCTGTCTAGTCTTGTCTGTCTAGTCTTGTCTGTCTAGTCTTGTCTGTCTAGTCTTGTCTGTCTAGTCTTGTCTGTCTAGTCTTGTCTGTCTAGTATTGTCTGTCTAGTCTTGTCTGTCTAGTCTTGTCTGTCTAGTCTTGTCTGTCTAGTCTTGTCTGTCTAGTCTTGTCTGTCTAGTCTTGTCTGTCTAGTCTTGTCTGTCTAGTCTTGTCTGTCTAGTCTTGTCTGTCTAGTCTTGTCTGTCTAGTCTTGTCTGTCTAGTCTTGTCTGTCTAGTCTTGTCTGTCTAGTCTTGTCTGTCTAGTCTTGTCTGTCTAGTCTTGTCTGTCTAGTCTTGTCTGTCTAGTCTTGTCTGTCTAGTCTTGTCTGTCTAGTCTTGTCTGTCTAGTCTTGTCTGTCTAGTCTTGTCTGTCTAGTCTTGTCTGTCTAGTCTTGTCTGTCTAGTCTTGTCTGTCTAGTCTTGTCTGTCTAGTCTTGTCTGTCTAGTCTTGTCTGTCTAGTCTTGTCTGTCTAGTCTTGTCTGTCTAGTCTTGTCTGTCTAGTCTTGTCTGTCTAGTCTTGTCTGTCTAGTCTTGTCTGTCTAGTCTTGTCTGTCTAGTCTTGTCTGTCTAGTCTTGTCTGTCTAGTCTTGTCTGTCTAGTCTTGTCTGTCTAGTCTTGTCTGTCTAGTCTTGTCTGTCTAGTCTTGTCTGTCTAGTCTTGTCTGTCTAGTCTTGTCTGTCTAGTCTTGTCTGTCTAGTCTTGTCTGTCTAGTCTTGTCTGTCTAGTCTTGTCTGTCTAGTCTTGTCTGTCTAGTCTTGTCTGTCTAGTCTTGTCTGTCTAGTCTTGTCTGTCTAGTCTTGTCTGTCTAGTCTTGTCTGTCTAGTCTTGTCTGTCTAGTCTTGTCTGTCTAGTCTTGTCTGTCTAGTCTTGTCTGTCTAGTCTTGTCTGTCTAGTCTTGTCTGTCTAGTCTTGTCTGTCTAGTCTTGTCTGTCTAGTCTTGTCTGTCTAGTCTTGTCTGTCTAGTCTTGTCTGTCTAGTCTTGTCTGTCTAGTCTTGTCTGTCTAGTCTTGTCTGTCTAGTCTTGTCTGTCTAGTCTTGTCTGTCTAGTCTTGTCTGTCTAGTCTTGTCTGTCTAGTCTTGTCTGTCTAGTCTTGTCTGTCTAGTCTTGTCTGTCTAGTCTTGTCTGTCTAGTCTTGTCTGTCTAGTCTTGTCTGTCTAGTCTTGTCTGTCTAGTCTTGTCTGTCTAGTCTTGTCTGTCTAGTCTTGTCTGTCTAGTCTTGTCTGTCTAGTCTTGTCTGTCTAGTCTTGTCTGTCTAGTCTTGTCTGTCTAGTCTTGTCTGTCTAGTCTTGTCTGTCTAGTCTTGTCTGTCTAGTCTTGTCTGTCTAGTCTTGTCTGTCTAGTCTTGTCTGTCTAGTCTTGTCTGTCTAGTCTTGTCTGTCTAGTCTTGTCTGTCTAGTCTTGTCTGTCTAGTCTTGTCTGTCTAGTCTTGTCTGTCTAGTCTTGTCTGTCTAGTCTTGTCTGTCTAGTCTTGTCTGTCTAGTCTTGTCTGTCTAGTCTTGTCTGTCTAGTCTTGTCTGTCTAGTCTTGTCTGTCTAGTCTTGTCTGTCTAGTCTTGTCTGTCTAGTCTTGTCTGTCTAGTCTTGTCTGTCTAGTCTTGTCTGTCTAGTCTTGTCTGTCTAGTCTTGTCTGTCTAGTCTTGTCTGTCTAGTCTTGTCTGTCTAGTCTTGTCTGTCTAGTCTTGTCTGTCTAGTCTTGTCTGTCTAGTCTTGTCTGTCTAGTCTTGTCTGTCTAGTCTTGTCTGTCTAGTCTTGTCTGTCTAGTCTTGTCTGTCTAGTCTTGTCTGTCTAGTCTTGTCTGTCTAGTCTTGTCTGTCTAGTCTTGTCTGTCTAGTCTTGTCTGTCTAGTCTTGTCTGTCTAGTCTTGTCTGTCTAGTCTTGTCTGTAGTCTTGTCTAGTCTTGTCTGTCTAGTCTTGTCTGTCTAGTCTTGTCTGTCTAGTCTTGTCTGTCTAGTCTTGTCTGTCTAGTCTTGTCTGTCTAGTCTTGTCTGTCTAGTCTTGTCTGTCTAGTCTTGTCTGTCTAGTCTTGTCTGTCTAGTCTTGTCTGTCTAGTCTTGTCTGTCTAGTCTTGTCTGTCTAGTCTTGTCTGTCTAGTCTTGTCTGTCTAGTCTTGTCTGTCTAGTCTTGTCTGTCTAGTCTTGTCTGTCTAGTCTTGTCTGTCTAGTCTTGTCTGTCTAGTCTTGTCTGTCTAGTCTTGTCTGTCTAGTCTTGTCTGTCTAGTCTTGTCTGTCTAGTCTTGTCTGTAGCTAGTCTTGTCTGTCTAGTCTTGTCTGTCTAGTCTTGTCTGTCTAGTCTTGTCTGTCTAGTCTTGTCTGTCTAGTCTTGTCTGTCTAGTCTTGTCTGTCTAGTCTTGTCTGTCTAGTCTTGTCTGTCTAGTCTTGTCTGTCTAGTCTTGTCTGTCTAGTCTTGTCTGTCTAGTCTTGTCTGTCTAGTCTTGTCTGTCTAGTCTTGTCTGTCTAGTCTTGTCTGTCTAGTCTTGTCTGTCTAGTCTTGTCTGTCTAGTCTTGTCTGTCTAGTCTTGTCTGTCTAGTCTTGTCTGTCTAGTCTTGTCTGTCTAGTCTTGTCTGTCTAGTCTTGTCTGTCTAGTCTTGTCTGTCTAGTCTTGTCTGTCTAGTCTTGTCTGTCTAGTCTTGTCTGTCTAGTCTTGTCTGTCTAGTCTTGTCTGTCTAGTCTTGTCTGTCTAGTCTTGTCTGTCTAGTCTTGTCTGTCTAGTCTTGTCTGTCTAGTCTTGTCTGTCTAGTCTTGTCTGTCTAGTCTTGTCTGTCTAGTCTTGTCTGTCTAGTCTTGTCTGTCTAGTCTTGTCTGTCTAGTCTTGTCTGTCTAGTCTTGTCTGTCTAGTCTTGTCTGTCTAGTCTTGTCTGTCTAGTCTTGTCTGTCTAGTCTTGTCTGTCTAGTCTTGTCTGTCTAGTCTTGTCTGTCTAGTCTTGTCTGTCTAGTCTTGTCTGTCTAGTCTTGTCTGTCTAGTCTTGTCTGTCTAGTCTTGTCTGTCTAGTCTTGTCTGTCTAGTCTTGTCTGTCTAGTCTTGTCTGTCTAGTCTTGTCTGTCTAGTCTTGTCTGTCTAGTCTTGTCTGTCTAGTCTTGTCTGTCTAGTCTTGTCTGTCTAGTCTTGTCTGTCTAGTCTTGTCTGTCTAGTCTTGTCTGTCTAGTCTTGTCTGTCTAGTCTTGTCTGTCTAGTCTTGTCTGTCTAGTCTTGTCTGTCTAGTCTTGTCTGTCTAGTCTTGTCTGTCTAGTCTTGTCTGTCTAGTCTTGTCTGTCTAGTCTTGTCTGTCTAGTCTTGTCTGTCTAGTCTTGTCTGTCTAGTCTTGTCTGTCTAGTCTTGTCTGTCTAGTCTTGTCTGTCTAGTCTTGTCTGTCTAGTCTTGTCTGTCTAGTCTTGTCTGTCTAGTCTTGTCTGTCTAGTCTTGTCTGTCTAGTCTTGTCTGTCTAGTCTTGTCTGTCTAGTCTTGTCTGTCTAGTCTTGTCTGTCTAGTCTTGTCTGTCTAGTCTTGTCTGTCTAGTCTTGTCTGTCTAGTCTTGTCTGTCTAGTCTTGTCTGTCTAGTCTTGTCTGTCTAGTCTTGTCTGTCTAGTCTTGTCTGTCTAGTCTTGTCTGTCTAGTCTTGTCTGTCTAGTCTTGTCTGTCTAGTCTTGTCTGTCTAGTCTTGTCTGTCTAGTCTTGTCTGTCTAGTCTTGTCTGTCTAGTCTTGTCTGTCTAGTCTTGTCTGTCTAGTCTTGTCTGTCTAGTCTTGTCTGTCTAGTCTTGTCTGTCTAGTCTTGTCTGTCTAGTCTTGTCTGTCTAGTCTTGTCTGTCTAGTCTTGTCTGTCTAGTCTTGTCTGTCTAGTCTTGTCTGTCTAGTCTTGTCTGTCTAGTCTTGTCTGTCTAGTCTTGTCTGTCTAGTCTTGTCTGTCTAGTCTTGTCTGTCTAGTCTTGTCTGTCTAGTCTTGTCTGTCTAGTCTTGTCTGTCTAGTCTTGTCTGTCTAGTCTTGTCTGTCTAGTCTTGTCTGTCTAGTCTTGTCTGTCTAGTCTTGTCTGTCTAGTCTTGTCTGTCTAGTCTTGTCTGTCTAGTCTTGTCTGTCTAGTCTTGTCTGTCTAGTCTTGTCTGTCTAGTCTTGTCTGTCTAGTCTTGTCTGTCTAGTCTTGTCTGTCTAGTCTTGTCTGTCTAGTCTTGTCTGTCTAGTCTTGTCTGTCTAGTCTTGTCTGTCTAGTCTTGTCTGTCTAGTCTTGTCTGTCTAGTCTTGTCTGTCTAGTCTTGTCTGTCTAGTCTTGTCTGTCTAGTCTTGTCTGTCTAGTCTTGTCTGTCTAGTCTTGTCTGTCTAGTCTTGTCTGTCTAGTCTTGTCTGTCTAGTCTTGTCTGTCTAGTCTTGTCTGTCTAGTCTTGTCTGTCTAGTCTTGTCTGTCTAGTCTTGTCTGTCTAGTCTTGTCTGTCTAGTCTTGTCTGTCTAGTCTTGTCTGTCTAGTCTTGTCTGTCTAGTCTTGTCTGTCTAGTCTTGTCTGTCTAGTCTTGTCTGTCTAGTCTTGTCTGTCTAGTCTTGTCTGTCTAGTCTTGTCTGTCTAGTCTTGTCTGTCTAGTCTTGTCTGTCTAGTCTTGTCTGTCTAGTCTTGTCTGTCTAGTCTTGTCTGTCTAGTCTTGTCTGTCTAGTCTTGTCTGTCTAGTCTTGTCTGTCTAGTCTTGTCTGTCTAGTCTTGTCTGTCTAGTCTTGTCTGTCTAGTCTTGTCTGTCTAGTCTTGTCTGTCTAGTCTTGTCTGTCTAGTCTTGTCTGTCTAGTCTTGTCTGTCTAGTCTTGTCTGTCTAGTCTTGTCTGTCTAGTCTTGTCTGTCTAGTCTTGTCTGTCTAGTCTTGTCTGTCTAGTCTTGTCTGTCTAGTCTTGTCTGTCTAGTCTTGTCTGTCTAGTCTTGTCTGTCTAGTCTTGTCTGTCTAGTCTTGTCTGTCTAGTCTTGTCTGTCTAGTCTTGTCTGTCTAGTCTTGTCTGTCTAGTCTTGTCTGTCTAGTCTTGTCTGTCTAGTCTTGTCTGTCTAGTCTTGTCTGTCTAGTCTTGTCTGTCTAGTCTTGTCTGTCTAGTCTTGTCTGTCTAGTCTTGTCTGTCTAGTCTTGTCTGTCTAGTCTTGTCTGTCTAGTCTTGTCTGTCTAGTCTTGTCTGTCTAGTCTTGTCTGTCTAGTCTTGTCTGTCTAGTCTTGTCTGTCTAGTCTTGTCTGTCTAGTCTTGTCTGTCTAGTCTTGTCTGTCTAGTCTTGTCTGTCTAGTCTTGTCTGTCTAGTCTTGTCTGTCTAGTCTTGTCTGTCTAGTCTTGTCTGTCTAGTCTTGTCTGTCTAGTCTTGTCTGTCTAGTCTTGTCTGTCTAGTCTTGTCTGTCTAGTCTTGTCTGTCTAGTCTTGTCTGTCTAGTCTTGTCTGTCTAGTCTTGTCTGTCTAGTCTTGTCTGTCTAGTCTTGTCTGTCTAGTCTTGTCTGTCTAGTCTTGTCTGTCTAGTCTTGTCTGTCTAGTCTTGTCTGTCTAGTCTTGTCTGTCTAGTCTTGTCTGTCTAGTCTTGTCTGTCTAGTCTTGTCTGTCTAGTCTTGTCTGTCTAGTCTTGTCTGTCTAGTCTTGTCTGTCTAGTCTTGTCTGTCTAGTCTTGTCTGTCTAGTCTTGTCTGTCTAGTCTTGTCTGTCTAGTCTTGTCTGTCTAGTCTTGTCTGTCTAGTCTTGTCTGTCTAGTCTTGTCTGTCTAGTCTTGTCTGTCTAGTCTTGTCTGTCTAGTCTTGTCTGTCTAGTCTTGTCTGTCTAGTCTTGTCTGTCTAGTCTTGTCTGTCTAGTCTTGTCTGTCTAGTCTTGTCTGTCTAGTCTTGTCTGTCTAGTCTTGTCTGTCTAGTCTTGTCTGTCTAGTCTTGTCTGTCTAGTCTTGTCTGTCTAGTCTTGTCTGTCTAGTCTTGTCTGTCTAGTCTTGTCTGTCTAGTCTTGTCTGTCTAGTCTTGTCTGTCTAGTCTTGTCTGTCTAGTCTTGTCTGTCTAGTCTTGTCTGTCTAGTCTTGTCTGTCTAGTCTTGTCTGTCTAGTCTTGTCTGTCTAGTCTTGTCTGTCTAGTCTTGTCTGTCTAGTCTTGTCTGTCTAGTCTTGTCTGTCTAGTCTTGTCTGTCTAGTCTTGTCTGTCTAGTCTTGTCTGTCTAGTCTTGTCTGTCTAGTCTTGTCTGTCTAGTCTTGTCTGTCTAGTCTTGTCTGTCTAGTCTTGTCTGTCTAGTCTTGTCTGTCTAGTCTTGTCTGTCTAGTCTTGTCTGTCTAGTCTTGTCTGTCTAGTCTTGTCTGTCTAGTCTTGTCTGTCTAGTCTTGTCTGTCTAGTCTTGTCTGTCTAGTCTTGTCTGTCTAGTCTTGTCTGTCTAGTCTTGTCTGTCTAGTCTTGTCTGTCTAGTCTTGTCTGTCTAGTCTTGTCTGTCTAGTCTTGTCTGTCTAGTCTTGTCTGTCTAGTCTTGTCTGTCTAGTCTTGTCTGTCTAGTCTTGTCTGTCTAGTCTTGTCTGTCTAGTCTTGTCTGTCTAGTCTTGTCTGTCTAGTCTTGTCTGTCTAGTCTTGTCTGTCTAGTCTTGTCTGTCTAGTCTTGTCTGTCTAGTCTTGTCTGTCTAGTCTTGTCTGTCTAGTCTTGTCTGTCTAGTCTTGTCTGTCTAGTCTTGTCTGTCTAGTCTTGTCTGTCTAGTCTTGTCTGTCTAGTCTTGTCTGTCTAGTCTTGTCTGTCTAGTCTTGTCTGTCTAGTCTTGTCTGTCTAGTCTTGTCTGTCTAGTCTTGTCTGTCTAGTCTTGTCTGTCTAGTCTTGTCTGTCTAGTCTTGTCTGTCTAGTCTTGTCTGTCTAGTCTTGTCTGTCTAGTCTTGTCTGTCTAGTCTTGTCTGTCTAGTCTTGTCTGTCTAGTCTTGTCTGTCTAGTCTTGTCTGTCTAGTCTTGTCTGTCTAGTCTTGTCTGTCTAGTCTTGTCTGTCTAGTCTTGTCTGTCTAGTCTTGTCTGTCTAGTCTTGTCTGTCTAGTCTTGTCTGTCTAGTCTTGTCTGTCTAGTCTTGTCTGTCTAGTCTTGTCTGTCTAGTCTTGTCTGTCTAGTCTTGTCTGTCTAGTCTTGTCTGTCTAGTCTTGTCTGTCTAGTCTTGTCTGTCTAGTCTTGTCTGTCTAGTCTTGTCTGTCTAGTCTTGTCTGTCTAGTCTTGTCTGTCTAGTCTTGTCTGTCTAGTCTTGTCTGTCTAGTCTTGTCTGTCTAGTCTTGTCTGTCTAGTCTTGTCTGTCTAGTCTTGTCTGTCTAGTCTTGTCTGTCTAGTCTTGTCTGTCTAGTCTTGTCTGTCTAGTCTTGTCTGTCTAGTCTTGTCTGTCTAGTCTTGTCTGTCTAGTCTTGTCTGTCTAGTCTTGTCTGTCTAGTCTTGTCTGTCTAGTCTTGTCTGTCTAGTCTTGTCTGTCTAGTCTTGTCTGTCTAGTCTTGTCTGTCTAGTCTTGTCTGTCTAGTCTTGTCTGTCTAGTCTTGTCTGTCTAGTCTTGTCTGTCTAGTCTTGTCTGTCTAGTCTTGTCTGTCTAGTCTTGTCTGTCTAGTCTTGTCTGTCTAGTCTTGTCTGTCTAGTCTTGTCTGTCTAGTCTTGTCTGTCTAGTCTTGTCTGTCTAGTCTTGTCTGTCTAGTCTTGTCTGTCTAGTCTTGTCTGTCTAGTCTTGTCTGTCTAGTCTTGTCTGTCTAGTCTTGTCTGTCTAGTCTTGTCTGTCTAGTCTTGTCTGTCTAGTCTTGTCTGTCTAGTCTTGTCTGTCTAGTCTTGTCTGTCTAGTCTTGTCTGTCTAGTCTTGTCTGTCTAGTCTTGTCTGTCTAGTCTTGTCTGTCTAGTCTTGTCTGTCTAGTCTTGTCTGTCTAGTCTTGTCTGTCTAGTCTTGTCTGTCTAGTCTTGTCTGTCTAGTCTTGTCTGTCTAGTCTTGTCTGTCTAGTCTTGTCTGTCTAGTCTTGTCTGTCTAGTCTTGTCTGTCTAGTCTTGTCTGTCTAGTCTTGTCTGTCTAGTCTTGTCTGTCTAGTCTTGTCTGTCTAGTCTTGTCTGTCTAGTCTTGTCTGTCTAGTCTTGTCTGTCTAGTCTTGTCTGTCTAGTCTTGTCTGTCTAGTCTTGTCTGTCTAGTCTTGTCTGTCTAGTCTTGTCTGTCTAGTCTTGTCTGTCTAGTCTTGTCTGTCTAGTCTTGTCTGTCTAGTCTTGTCTGTCTAGTCTTGTCTGTCTAGTCTTGTCTGTCTAGTCTTGTCTGTCTAGTCTTGTCTGTCTAGTCTTGTCTGTCTAGTCTTGTCTGTCTAGTCTTGTCTGTCTAGTCTTGTCTGTCTAGTCTTGTCTGTCTAGTCTTGTCTGTCTAGTCTTGTCTGTCTAGTCTTGTCTGTCTAGTCTTGTCTGTCTAGTCTTGTCTGTCTAGTCTTGTCTGTCTAGTCTTGTCTGTCTAGTCTTGTCTGTCTAGTCTTGTCTGTCTAGTCTTGTCTGTCTAGTCTTGTCTGTCTAGTCTTGTCTGTCTAGTCTTGTCTGTCTAGTCTTGTCTGCTTGTCTGTCTAGTCTTGTCTGTCTAGTCTTGTCTGTCTAGTCTTGTCTGTCTAGTCTTGTCTGTCTAGTCTTGTCTGTCTAGTCTTGTCTGTCTAGTCTTGTCTGTCTAGTCTTGTCTGTCTAGTCTTGTCTGTCTAGTCTTGTCTGTCTAGTCTTGTCTGTCTAGTCTTGTCTGTCTAGTCTTGTCTGTCTAGTCTTGTCTGTCTAGTCTTGTCTGTCTAGTCTTGTCTGTCTAGTCTTGTCTGTCTAGTCTTGTCTGTCTAGTCTTGTCTGTCTAGTCTTGTCTGTCTAGTCTTGTCTGTCTAGTCTTGTCTGTCTAGTCTTGTCTGTCTAGTCTTGTCTGTCTAGTCTTGTCTGTCTAGTCTTGTCTGTCTAGTCTTGTCTGTCTAGTCTTGTCTGTCTAGTCTTGTCTGTCTAGTCTTGTCTGTCTAGTCTTGTCTGTCTAGTCTTGTCTGTCTAGTCTTGTCTGTCTAGTCTTGTCTGTCTAGTCTTGTCTGTCTAGTCTTGTCTGTCTAGTCTTGTCTGTCTAGTCTTGTCTGTCTAGTCTTGTCTGTCTAGTCTTGTCTGTCTAGTCTTGTCTGTCTAGTCTTGTCTGTCTAGTCTTGTCTGTCTAGTCTTGTCTGTCTAGTCTTGTCTGTCTAGTCTTGTCTGTCTAGTCTTGTCTGTCTAGTCTTGTCTGTCTAGTCTTGTCTGTCTAGTCTTGTCTGTCTAGTCTTGTCTGTCTAGTCTTGTCTGTCTAGTCTTGTCTGTCTAGTCTTGTCTGTCTAGTCTTGTCTGTCTAGTCTTGTCTGTCTAGTCTTGTCTGTCTAGTCTTGTCTGTCTAGTCTTGTCTGTCTAGTCTTGTCTGTCTAGTCTTGTCTGTCTAGTCTTGTCTGTCTAGTCTTGTCTGTCTAGTCTCGTCTGTCTAGTCTCGTCTGTCTAGTCTCGTCTGTCTAGTCTCGTCTGTCTAGTCTCGTCTGTCTAGTCTCGTCTGTCTAGTCTCGTCTGTCTAGTCTCGTCTGTCTAGTCTCGTCTGTCTAGTCTCGTCTGTCTAGTCTCGTCTGTCTAGTCTCGTCTGTCTAGTCTCGTCTGTCTAGTCTCGTCTGTCTAGTCTCGTCTGTCTAGTCTCGTCTGTCTAGTCTCGTCTGTCTAGTCTCGTCTGTCTAGTCTCGTCTGTCTAGTCTCGTCTGTCTAGTCTCGTCTGTCTAGTCTCGTCTGTCTAGTCTCGTCTGTCTAGTCTCGTCTGTCTAGTCTCGTCTGTCTAGTCTCGTCTGTCTAGTCTCGTCTGTCTAGTCTCGTCTGTCTAGTCTCGTCTGTCTAGTCTCGTCTGTCTAGTCTCGTCTGTCTAGTCTCGTCTGTCTAGTCTTGTCTTGTCTGTCTAGTCTTGTCTGTATAGTCTTGTCTGTCTAGTCTTGTCTGTCTAGTCTTGTCTGTCTAGTCATGTCTGTCTAGTCTTGTCTGTCTAGTCTTGTCTGTTTAGTCTTGTCTGTCTAGTCTTGTCTGTCTAGTCTTGTCTGTCAAGTCTTGTCTGTCTAGTCTTGTCAGTCTAGTTTTGTCTATCTAGTCTTGTCTGCTACGTAAAAAATTTTTTCTTGGAAAAACTAAAAGCAGTGCAGCTCAATTTAATAGACTTGACCATGATTAAACAAAGTTCTAAAACATATGACCATGATGACAGTATAGCCAGCCAGCATAGCGTCTTTTAGATGGAATACTGAATACATATGCTACAGCATATGTGGAAACAAATAAGCTGTCTGGTCTTGTATGACTGGTTTTTGCCTGTCTAAAAATGTGAAGTGAAGGGTGGTAGACACAAACTGCGCAGAAGTTAAAAAGACTTGATCAAGACTTTTAGAGTTTATGATTAAATTATTGTATAAATTGTAAAATTATTATTGTAAATAGCTGTTAAACCAGTATAGTGTCCATGTGGACGGAGTGCTGTCTATCTTATCTATCTTGTTTTGTATCTCTTACTTGCCTGTCCAGTCTTATCTGTTTAGTGTTGTCTGTTTCGGCAAGCGCCTGCAAACCAAATCTAAGCATAGTACGTGATCTGTAACGAAAGAGAATGAAAACTAAAAGGCAAACTGTAGACGTAATCTTAATAGTTTTATATGGAAATTTTTAATTAAATGTAGTTTTGTTTAGATTATTACTCATTCGTTACTCCATGTTAGAAATTAAATTAAAATGTTAATCGATATTTCCTCGAAGGAAGTGGCTCTAATTTCCTTTGAGTTCTCCACCTTCTAATACATATAGAAATTTTTTCCTTAGCGATCGTTTTTTTTTTTGCTTTCGCCTGCGATCACTTCTATATATTTTTTGCCCTCTCTCGCCATTATTTCATTCCGGCACTTTAAAAATGAAACCGAACAGCAATTTTTCAAAATAACGCCGTTATAATAATATCGACGGCAATCTTTCACGTCCGATTATTAATGGGCGCCGCGACGCTCGCCCGGAATACTCACAGGCGGCACCAATAAACTGCCATTAAACTCTGAATATTTAAAACTTGCTAGACTATAATGTCCCAATAATTTTCTCTCTGGTTTTTCCAACCAGATGCTCACAGATTTCCCAAAAACCATCAATAATTTAATTATCGAATAATTTCTTTTAGAAACTAAAGTTTATCCTTGAAATTTCCCTTACGACACGGAAGACCAAATAAAAAACACAGGTTTTCATTGTTTCCAATACTAAATTCCAGTAATTTTCCAAATAAATTATTGTAAAAATAAAAAATTACCCCACTTGTCTTCCAAACCAGACGTTCTCAGCCATCAATGCAATGTTAATTATCCAACATATTACTCCATAATTTTATATTTTCAAAAAATAAATATCTTCATGTATACGGAAAATGCAAAGGGTTTATCGTGTAGTTGCTATAGCGATGTCTTGTTTCCAACGGGCTTAGTTCATACGGAAATCCGTTACAGTCCCTAAGACCCCTCCAGATAAAAAAAGAACACATATAGATGATAAAAGGAGACGTTGAAATAGATTGTCTGCTATATTCGTCGGTGATGGCAATTTGTGCCCCAACAATAAATTTGTGAAAGAATTGCCGGTTGTATCTAGTTGTGCATAAAAAAAAATGCTTGGGTGGATGGGACAAAAACTGTTGTCTTCAATCCTCTTTTTCCTCTCATTGTCACTGAAAATGTCGTATCTTTCCAAAATAACACACGTAAATTTGTTTCATGAAACAAATCTAGACTTTTAAAATTGATACACAGATAAGATTAGACAGACAATACTGGATAGACAAAATCGTACATCTAAGACTAGATATACAAGACTATGCAAATAAGACTTAACAACTAAACTAGACAAATAAGGGTACTCTAGCCATATCCAGTGAAACTTGTCTAAGACGGAACCCGTAAAAGACGGAAACCTGCATTAATCGGAATTTTTTGCGGAAAATTTAAAACGGAAAATAATTCTCAAGACGGAAACGGATTTCGTCATATTTAATGGTAGTATTAGGCAATTCTCAATGCTGGAAGATTCGTCTACCGGAAGTAAGGGGTAAGAATTCTCGTAGTCTGATTGGTGTTTTTGAGTATCATGGTATCATCGGAACAAACAGATCAGCGATAACCTAATAAACATTCTAAACCGTTTTCCCGACAGAATTCCCGAAAGAAGATACCAACCCGTAGTGTTTATGTCAAAATTTGGACATTAAATTTGAAAAAAGGATTAGAAAAAAAAGTATTGTAATAGAAATTGAGGGATATAAACCTAAGGACATAGCAAACGGAGATGAAACGGCGTTTTTTTTTTTCGTGCTTTGCCAAATAAAACTTTTGCACTAAAAAATGAGAAGTGTCGGGGTAAGCATTCAAAAGAACGAGTCACTTTTGCCGATAGAAAATCAGAGAATTTCAAGAACCTTTGTTTATTGGCAAATCTTTGAAACCCAGGTGCTTTAATCGACTGTTTCAAAATGATTTACCTATTGAATGGAATACAAATAAGAAAGTTTGGATGACTGGCAGTATATTGCTAAGTTAAATAAAGGATTTCAATCCAGGAATGGAAAGAAAAAACTAAATTTTAATAAACCAAATGTATTACATACATGTCCACACATTAAAAATTGAGAATAAAAGAAAAAATGATTACCCGTGTAAGACAGAAACCTGTTTAAGACGGAAATATTTCCCAGTCCCTTGAGGTTCCGTCTTAGACAAGTTTCACTGTACAAGTATATTCAACTTGTTTTTGTAGTGTTTTCTATTTACTCTTGGTTATATGACCTAGTTTATTAGTTGTTACTTGCCCAATCTTGTTTTATTCTGCCTTATCTGTTTAATTTGATCTGGTCTTGTCTATGCAATTTCCTCGGTGTATTGTTATAATAAATTAATCTTGGAGATAATCTATGTAGTAAATTAAAGTATATTAGCATTGCGGGAGCTAAATAATTCCAGTTTTATATTAGTGTGAAAGTGTGCGTCGAGCTGGCCAGTTATAAAACTTAATCTGATAATCTACCTCGACTATTAAAATTACATTTTATAGTCACGAATGTGGGACAAAAATTGGAATGTAGTTGTAGTAAACTCGAGGGAAAATTGTTTAGTTTGTCAATAAACTGCAGTTGTAATGTTTAATATTGTTAATTAGCTAGTTTTTTCTACTGTAGGGGAAGAGTTAGCAACCTTATTTACATATAAATTTAACGCTAATAAACACGAAAGCTAAAACTGTTTAATTGGAGAAATAGTGAGAAAAATAAAGTTTTAGGTATTTTTACTGTTTAACACAAGAAATTTGTCTGTCCCATCCACTAGTAGACTGATAAAAAATCGCTTAATGGCCATGTACACACTTTTGGACGTTTTGTCCATTTTATTAAAATTATAGAAATTTCTTATTTTCATCAGGTTGCAATTCCCTGTAAAATATATAATAATATTAATAATATAAATAATATAATATTAATAAAATAAAAAAGTTTCAAATATCCGCTGGGCCTCGTTCGCCCTGGTTACAGTAAAAGTAGACAAGGCGTCTGTTACACTTAATAAAACAAACCAAAAATTCCGTAAATATTTAAAATAAATTAATCATCAACTATATTTGAGATGTTGGAACGAGGTTCCTTCATGCGGATTGCGGTAGGTGTGATTCGGAAGAAAATGTAACATCACGTAAGATTTTTGCGTTATACCCCCTCCATGCGCTTTTTTCTTTCTCCCTGTGTATCTTTGTATGAGTTGGCATATGCGCACACCGCACACTCTCTTTCTAGGGTGGCTGTATGTGTGTGCGTGCGAGTAGCGTAGTGCAAGCAAACCAGCAGACTAGTACGTTTCCGGGTGTATTGGGTGTTTTTTTTATGTTTGTTTTTCGACCTGGCAACACTTTTTCTTTAACACTGCGAGGAAGGGCCTAACATTGCACAGGAGGAAGTAGAATCAGCTATCAAACTACTAAAAAACAACAAAGCCCATGGGCCAGACCAGATTCGTGGAGAAGTCCTCGAAGTACTGGACCCAGAACAGATAAAGTTGCTGACCAACCTCTTCAACAAAATTTCTACAGGAGGTCAAATGCTAAATGACTGCTGTCGGCATTCATTCCGCTTCCCAAAAATGCTAACGCAACTAAATGCTCCGTCTACATAATAATCAGCTTGATGAGTCATATCCTAAAAGCTTTCCTTAACATCATTCAAGCACGCGTATATAGAAAACTCGACGAGAGAATAAGAGACACACAGTTTGGTTTTAGGAAGGGGCTTGGCACCTGAGAGGTGCAGGTTCTCCATACAGGTTCTAATTCAACGATCACGGGACGTCAACGTAGACATCTTTGCATGCTTCATAGATTTCGAAAAGGCCTTTGATAAAGTCCAACATAATAAACTCATCTCAATCCTACGTGAGTCAGAACACACAGATATAATATCAAAGCTATACTTGCAACAAAAAGCCATTTTTCAGGTCGAAAACGAAACATCGGAAGAGTTTAACATAAGGAAGGAAGTGCGTTAAGGTTCTATACTGTTGCCCCTCATATTCAACGTGTACTCAGAACATCCATTTATAGAGGCATTGGACAACATGGAGAATGGAGTTGTAATAAACGGAGATATAATAAATAAGCTAAGATATACTGATGATACCGTCCGTATAGCAGATATTGCTGAAGGACTTCTATGAAGAGTATGATTTGGACCGACGAGGTCAGTTGGTCCAACGTTTGGACCAATTTTGGGACAATAGAGTGATTTGGACCAACACTTTTTTATTTGTACCAGCACTTTAAGAAGAAGAAGAACACTGTTTCTGTTGGCAGTCAATTTGATAGGTGACAGCTGATTTCTGCTCAGTATGTTTAGCTATTTCATTATGAATAGACTTACGCCAGAACAATGTTTGCAAATTGTGCAAATTTACTTTGTGCAAATTCTACTTACACGAAAGTCGTGGTTCACTTCGCGAGAGTTACCGTGTGTTACGTTCATATTACGGTAGACGTAATCGTCTATCCGAACAAGTTATTCCAAAACCATGGATTGTTTTCGCACTACGCATAGCCTGATTGATAATGAGACGTCGTACAGTGCGCACAGTTGTTGCAGCTGTGTAGCGTAGTGTTGAGCAGGACCAGCATGATTCGATTCGTCATCGTACATAGCAATGTACGGGGAGCCGTGTTCATTCGCCTTATGAAAGATTTTGCGAAAAGATCTCGGTTTACGAGCTTACAAGATACAGCTCGTAGATAAGAGTTGAAGTCGTGCGACCATCATACGCGTTGAACGTTCAAAGAATGGGCCAAAAACAAGATTGTTCTTGATCCTCATTTTCACCAAAACATATTGTTCCGCGATGAGGCTAATTTTTGGCTCAATGGTAAACAAACAAAATTGCCGGAGTTGGTGCGAGGAAAATTCAGAAGCCATTATTGAGACGCCGTTACATCCGCAAAAACACACTGTTTGGTGTGCTTTATGGGCTGGTGGAATCTTTGGCCCACATTTCTTTAAAGATGATGCCGGCCATCACGTGACAGTGAATGGAGAGCGCTATCGATCCATGATTGCTGCCTTTTTCGTTCCCCAGTGGAATGGCGTTAATTTGAAGGAGCTTTGGTTCCAGCAAGACGGCAGCGGCGCAACATGCCAGACAGCGCACGACACAATCAATTTACTGCAGAAAATATTCGGTGACCGCATAATCTCCCGTAATGGACCCGTGAATTGGTCCCCACGGTCGTGTGATATCACACCTATGGACTACTTCCTGAGAAGATATGTGAAGTCGCTAGTGTACGCCAATAATCCAACGACGTTGTATCAACAGGAAACCAACATTCGCCGCATTATTGCGATATTCGGCCACGGCTGCTCGAAAAAGTGGTCGAAAATTGGACTTTTAGATTACACTTCATTCGAACCAGCCGCGGCGCCCACATGCATATCCATAATCATATTTTAGCAGCAATGGCATAAAATTATCTTTCCAATAAAGCCAATACCATGGGCGTTAACATATTATTTATGAGTTTTATTTCAGTTCAAAGTTCTATAACTTACCTACAGGGTGTATATAACCTTAATACTCAACACGAACAATTTTTGTTAAAATCTATTGGATTGTTTTAAATCATACGAGAGTTATAGTGCCTCATTATTTCTTCATTACTGTCTCATTATTTATTTTAATTAGGTTTTGCGAAATGGAAACTTAATAAGGCATATAAAATACAGCTTTAGAAAAGTAAATTAATACATTTTTTTGTTTGTTTATTTTACTTTTTACTTCGTTGTAATATAGTTAAAATATAAATACAGTTTAAAGTGTTCAAATTAATTTTTAAAGTGATATATAAAATTGAAATTAAAATGGGCAAAAAGGAGTACGAACTGCTGCCATACAGATTTACTACCCGTACGATGATACTCAACGGCAGGTAGGCTGGTGGTAGGCTGGTACCGGGCAGCAGCGGGCACTAGTATTGACTTGATGCACTGAGCAAATGATGCTTTAGTTGGATCAAGATCGGAGAGTCATGGACGAAACCAATCATAGTCTGGTTCTTCGGCGAAAGGAAATGGAAAGACTACCACATTATTATATTTCCTAAACGTCGGAAGACGGAGAATGGTGATGGCAGTTCCTGGAGTAATGAATTCCGGAGGTAAAATACTCCCCATTTCGGATCTCTGGGTGAGGAGTACTTCGGGGAGAGTCATCAAAAGAGGTGGACATTTTAATTTCAGGATCGGGACATGGAACGTAAGAACACTTAGAAGAGCAGGGAAACTGGAAAATCTGAAAAGAGAAATGGATAAATGTAATGTGAACATAATGGGCTTAAGTAAAATGAGGTGGACATGTAGTGGTGAAATAGTGTCAGGTAATTACACAATGTTTTACTCAGGTGGAAAAAGTCATGAACGTGGAGTAGCAATAGTGATGGGAAATCAATTAGTGCAAAGTGTGACTAAAATGGTGTTTCATAGTGATCGTCTAATGTTTGTAATGTAATGTGTAATGTTTGTAAATAAGTGCAGGACCAGTGGCCATTCTGATAATTCAAGTGTACATGCCAACATCAGATCATGATGACGAAGAAGTGGAGCAAACATTCGATGAAATAGAGGACATCATCCACTCTGAAGGCAGAGGAAAAATAAACACCATAATATTGGGTGACTAGAATAGTGTGGTAGGACAAGGTAGTGATGCAAACATCGTGGGACAATATGGGTTAGGTAGAAGAAATGATAGAGGAGGGATGCTAGTGGAATTCTCTCAGCGTAACAATTTGGTAGTGATGAACACTTGGTTTAAGAAAAGGAAGAATAAATTACACACATGGAAGGTGACATTAGTAGATATCAGATAGATTTCATACTTGTAAAGCAGAGGTTTAGGCGCAGTGTGAAAGACACCAAGACTATGCCAGCTGCCGATATAGATTCGGATCACTACCTTCTGGTTGCAGACATCAGTACAAAGTTGAAGAGTATCAGACAGTGTGGGAAGAGAAAGCCGAGATGGGACTTGGAAAAGCTAAGAGAGAAGAATGAGGCAATAAGAGAATCCTTAGAGAATGTCTTTAGTGAATTGAGAGAGGAAAATGTAAGTGCAAGTGCAGAAGAACAGTGGAGAAATATTAAACTGGCCTTGTTGAATACTTTGGAGAGTAAAGTCGGGAGGGAAGCAAAAAGAGCGAGGAAACTCGGGATCACCAATGAGATCCTGGAGAAAATGGAGAAAAGGAGGAAATGTGAACGAAGCGGAATACAGAAGACTTAAGAATGCACTCAGGAGAGAAACAGACAAAGCGAAGGAAATATACCTAAAAGAAATTTGTGAAGAAATAGAGGAACTACAAAGGAGAGGAAGGTACGACCTGATGTATCAGAAAACGAAGGAGTTGGGAGGGAGTGAAAATAAAGGAGTAAGGAACTTCGGAATAGAAAACTCTAAAGGACAAATGGAGACAGAACAAGGGGAGATGCTGAAAATATGGGAGGAATACGTAAAAGAACTCTACGATAAGAAACACCGCCCGCAAGTAATTAAAATAGAGACAGGGGAGGCGGCTGATGAAGACGAAAAAGGGCCCAGCATATTGAAAACAGAAGTAGAGAAGGCAATTAAGGACATGAAGAGGAGGAAAGCTACAGGAGAAGACGACATACCAGTGGATTTGCTGAAGGAAATCGGAGATGGAGGTTTGAAAGCGTTGACACAACTCATCAACAAAATCTACGAAACTGGGGAATGGCCTAAAGACTTTTTAGATGTCACAATGGTTGCTCTAGAAAAGAAACAGCAAGCCAAGAAATGTAGTGTTTACAGAACAATTAGTTTGATCTCACACGTGGCGGAGATCATTGCAAAAATACTCAATGGACGGATAGAACATAAAATCGAAGAAGTAATGGAAGATGATCAGTTTGGATTTAGGAAAAGAAAAGGAACCAGGGACGCCATAGGCATGATGAGGATATTGTCAGAGAGAGTTTTGACTGTTAACGAAGAAGTCTGCGTGTGTTTTGTAGATTGGCAGAAGGCCAGAGATTGGAGCAGGTAGACAATTATTCTAAATACAATTCTCCAGAGGAAGGCCAACTGGATCGGACATATAATTAGACGTGAGGGGCTCATACATGACGTCATTGAAGAGAAGATTAAAGGAACTGCAGGTCGAGGAAGAAGAAGAATACAACATCTGGATGACATGAAAGAAAGGAGGAGATACAGCAGGCTAAAGGAAGAAGCTGAGGACAGGGAACATTGGAGGCAGAAATTTTCCGTATAAAGACCTGCCATTAGGATTAAGTATTACCTGTTTGAACGCCCCAATTTTTCGCGCGTTTGGATGACGTCCAGAGCGCGTGCAGTAATATGCTTATAGTAAAAGCATCGACAGTTATTAGTTAAGAATTTTCAGTATCAATCGCTATTTCGATGATGGTAAATGAGGAATGGAAATTACTTAAAATTAGTTGTTTTACTAATATTGAACAAGAGTGGTCAAAATTGGATAAATCTGTACTAGGTTAAAAAATAGGATAAAAATTGAATAAATCTCTACTGGGTTCATCCAAGATTAGACAGTATAAGGCAAGACTACTTAAGATTACATGCGGCTAAACAAGACTAGATAAGGTTAAATAAGACTAAACAAAACTATCCATTTCTTAGATAGGAAAGGGTTTGGAATTGCTCAGACGTGTGAAAAACTGGAAAGAGTAAATGGAGAATGGTAGAATGTAAAATGTATACCAGTTTATTTTATTGTATTTAGTGTTTAGGTGAATAAACAATTAATAAAAATGAAAGTAGGTAAAGTAGATAAATAAATAAATATGTAAAAAATAGCGTGTTAAAGAAGATATAGGCAAAGTTTTGTTTATCCAAGACTAAGCAGAAATAGGCAAGATTGGACAAAGCAAAACTAGACTAGACAAGGCTAAGGGGGATTTAACTAGACGAGACAAGACCAAAGAAAACTTCGGCCAGGCAAAACGAAGGCCAGGAAACCAGGCAAAAACTAGATCGGGCAAGGCATTGTTTAAGAGAAAGCTTTGACAAAACCTGAAAGCGGTTTTGTCATGATTCTGGATAATTAATGTTCTGAATAATTTCTAATGTCACTATATATCAAAATCGCACTAGGTAATGGAAAGCACTATAGAAATATAAATAAAAACATATTTTCTTTCACACACAACTAGCCAATAAATCTCATAACATGCCATGTGACGTCATGCTCCGATTCGACCATTGGCGAGGCGTTTCGCAAACATGAATTTCGCTCGCTCATTTTGCACTTTTTTGTTAAAGTGTTATGAAATTAAATGCAAATTAATTGAGAAAATAATGTCAATACCACAAAGCATCGGGGGTAAAAAATCAAGTAAATTTAAATCACTTGCATATTCAATAATGCTTACTATTAACATACTGTTTATCGTACATGTGAGACGAGTGCTATTTACCAGATTTATATACATTATGGATATACGATAGTGAAATCAGAAGCTCAGTGTCAAAAAGGGTATCAACAGAAAAAAAAAATACATGAACTATACAGATTTTATTGCGAGTTACAGTCGCAGTTAAAAAATACGTGGGGAACTTCGTCCTTGACGCTGGTCGCCTGACCGCACATGTCTTGCTTTGCCTAGCCTTGTATTGCTTAGCCGTGCATAGTTTTCCATAGTCTTGCTATAGGCTCTGCCTGGTCTTCTTTAATCTATTGCAGTCTTATTTAGCTTGGTCCAGTTCTTTCCATTCTTCTCGGGACCTTTTTCCACTTAACTGGGTTTTCGTCTTGTCTGGTATTGTATTTTCTTTGACGTAGCTGGCGGATATACACCTCACTAGACAAGTGCCCTCCCCCCTGGAAATACAACCGTGAACTCTCGTACTGCTAGTCGCATGGCCTCGGAGTTAAGGGTGAATTATTTAAATTTAATTTCTCTTTATATTTTGTTCCTTTGCTTCATCGGTTATATTAGATTCCATAAGATAATGAATCCAGTTTTATTTTGCTTTAAACATATCTCCACTTATCGTTTTCGGATTGATAGGTACTTCTACATTGATTGGAATTTTATGCCTTTCATTTCCCATCGAGAATAGTTTAAGCTTGTATTGCTCACGGTATCGCTCTCTGCGCAGTATATGCACTGGTTGTCGGCCGACCCTGCCAATTTGATGCAGGTAGTCCTTGAAACAGCCGTGGCCGGACAATACTTGGGTGAGATAGTAACTATTTTCCCCGTGTTCTCTGTTTATCCAGGGTTCAAGTTCAAGGATAAGAAGGCTGGTCCACTCTCCTTTAATGCCTTGATGCCACCTTATTGCCTTGTTGCTTCTTCTTTTCCTCAATTTGTTGTTTCCTGACCGATTTTTTTTCAGTTTGTTAAGTTTTCTCTTCCACCTGCAAGTCAATTGGCGCGATACCCGCGATAGTGAAGACTAGCCAGCTTGATGCTTGCGTTACAGATTCGTAGTGCCATTTTTCTTTGCACTGCAAGGAGCTTTTGAATATTGCTCTGTTTTCACAGTGCTCTGGCCCATATTGGTTCTCCGTACACCATTGTGGCCTGTAGTTCGTAGATGAGCAGTCTGCGTTTACTGCTCCTGGGGCCTCCAATGTTGTGCATTAGTTGCTATATTGCTGCCATTCTCCTCATCCCCTTTGCCGCAGCTTCTGCTATGTGCGGTGTGAAAGATAATGTAAAATAATAATGTAAGATAAAGAAATAATAATTCTCTATTACAATGCCGAGGTATTTTATTTGATGCTTTGGAATTATCGTCAGTTTTTTCAATTTAAAATTCTATTGGTTGGACCTTTTTTTGTCCTATGAGAAGGACCGCCTCAGTTTTTTTTTGCACTAGATTGAGGCTTTTGGATTTCATCCGTTTAATTATTCGCTCTATAGCGTGGTTTGCCGTTTGCATCAATCCTTCTTCAGTTCTGGCTATTACCACTAGAACCAAGTCGTCTGCAAAGCCAATCACTGTGGCCTCCAATGGCAGTCTTAATCTCAGCACATCTTTATATAGGATGTTCCACAAGGTTAGGCCTAATTGTGGAACACCGCTGATGATGCTTTTCTCTTCCGTTTTCCGAGCCCTTTTTAAAATTAACTTTCTATCGCTAAGGTAGCTCCTCATCATACTCGCGGAGTAGATACGGCGATATTCGATGATATACGGTGACACCTCGTGATGTTAGGCCTTCCATGATGTGCTTCCAGCTAGCACTGTTAAATACGTTTCTATCATCGAGGGTTAGCAGCGCACTCAATGTCCTTGTTCTTTGCGTACCAGATTTGTCCTTTTCGGCAATCTCTTTGGCAGATCTTAGCGCTCAACTGAATTGTGAATGTTCGTTGCCTGAAGCCAAATTGTTTTTCTGGCAGTAAATGCCCAGTATCGAGTTCTTCTTCTATACCGCGTAGTAAAAGTTGCTCTAAGTTTTTTCCAGACACATCCGGTAGGCAAGTAGGTTTGTAGGATGTGGGGTTCCCTATTTCTTTATCTCATTTTCTGATGAGGACAAGCTTTTCCCTTTTCAGCAGTGAGCAACCTATTCGTAGTGTTCAATACGAAACTTGATTAGTTCTGGGAAGCTCTTTTTACAAGTTCAGATAGTATTCCATCTGGCCCCGATGTTCTATTGTTTATAATTCGCCTGCTTGCGAGCGATAATTCTTCGGCAGTGAAGAGAAGTATATCGGTGACTTCGGGCTCTTGCCAATCGAATGGAGTATGGTGTGGAAAAAGCAAATCAACTACTCTACTACTGCCTCTATGGTTAATGGAGGAATTTGTGAGGAAATTTTCATATTTCTTCTTATGATTTGGAAGGCTTCCTGTGTCATTTTTAGCTCTGAGTATCGTTTTTTCCAGTCCTCCTGCTTAATTTTGTTTATTAATTGCCGCATAAGTTCTTCGACTCATATATCTGGCTTGCCTCTTTGGTAACTTTGCTTGTTTTGTCCTTAGGCGTTGATACTTCCGCCTGGCAGCGGTGCATGCAGCAATTTCATCGGTCCACCAGTATATCTGGTATTGTCTAAACTTGCTTATTGCACACTATATCTTCCTCGATATTAAATTTTATTTTCTAGTAGTATCATCACCTAAAAAAGTTAACATTGTGTAATTAATCTTATCCTGTCTTATCTAGGTAACATACCCTTTAAACCAGTTAATCAATTTATGTATAGTCATTTACCAACTAGAAAAGTTAAACTTCTGTAATTAATTTTAACTTGTCTTTTCTAAGCAATATAGTCTTATCTAAACCGGTTACACAAAACTTGTCCAATTATTAACAGGAGAACTTCTAAAATCAATCGTGCGTTTTTATTACGTCTATATTTGAAACATTCTCGACATTTTTAAGAAAAATGGTTACATAAGGGCTGGGAATTTTAATAAGATAATAAATAAAACATGACAGGGTGTGTGTATGAATCAATAAGTCGCGACGTCTACAAATTATTAACTCGCTTCGTTTTAGTTTCTCATTTTTTTCAGCGTCTATTTTTCTTTAATAAACGAAGTGAAAATCCGGCGAATCGATGGGGAGGCAAGGTAATTTATCACAGTTTTAAAACGTTGGGTTTCGTTCGCAATTATGAATTTGAACAATCAAATTTAATTGGAAGAATAGAAAATAGATTTTAATTCGTTATATTTTGAATAATTTATCTTGTTTCCAATTGTTTGGTTTTCATTGTTTGAACCTTTCATTGTTTGAAGCTACAAAAATTAAAGTTTTTAACCGAGTAATCTTACAAACCTTAGTAATCTCGTGGTATAATTGAGTTTTCTTTGATTTAGTTTGAAAGCTCGAATAAGTTTCCGAGTTTGTAATAAAACATTAGTATCACAAATAAATCTTCTTAGTTCCATAAATACAAAATTAACATGAAATATTTTCTTGATATTACATGTATTATTCATGAAAAATATACATTCAAATAAATCTAGATATAACCAATTATTTATAGATTCTATTTAAAATTTATTGTGACGATTGTTGTAATTATGGAATAGATTCGTGTAATAAATATCGCACAGGATATCAATGGGAACGCCATGGCAATATATCAATTTGGTTTTCGAGAAAACAGATCTACAATTCATCTACTGTCATATCAATAATACACAATGCTTCACCACATAAATATATACAGACACGAGATCTTTTCATAAATATAAACCAGCCGTTTGCTACGACATTACGTAAGCATTTCTACGACAAAACAAAGGTTACTCTCGCTTCTTTATCTGCGTTTGTTCAGCCGAGTTATTTGAATTGCCTAACGCACATAGACATTCTAATTTAGTTTTCGAGCATAAAAATATTCTCAGCCATTCCATCTAGATTAACTTTATTTAGATGTGGAACGAATTTATGCTAGAAAACTTCTTAAATATATAAATCACGATAAGTTCCGGTCGAAACTAATGTTAACTGAAATAGTTTCTTCGTTATTTCATAATGGACTCAATTTCGTAAGATTGTATAGTTCGCTTTTTTAGTTTAAATGTGTTTTTAGTAAAAATATTAGTAAATCTAGATTGTTTCCAGAACTATATATAGATTTATCTATATAGATGTTACAAAGCTTTATTGGTGAGTAAAAATCAAGCATAAAGTTTCCCTTCAGTTTTCAAAGCAATATGTCGACTTCAAAATACCTAGTCTCGATTTTTAGATTTTTTGTATTAAGTTTAAGATAATAATCATGATATTCTAACAATCTAGATTTAACTTTAAAATGTCTTATCTCCATTTTAACTCTGTTAGGCGCGCGGTCTACAATCGTAGACCACGTTTCTTTGAATATTGGGCATTTACAAGAATTTTTGGCCACGCATGCTATTTCATTTGCTATTGATTATTTATCCATCCACACAATTAGTATGTTTTGTGCCATCGGAGTCGTTGCCTTTCAAAGTTATAAGTATACTAGGTAGTATAAAGAATAATTTTCAAAAAACGCTCGGATACGTCAACTTTGTTTGTGAGGGGGACACCTTTTACAAGAAAATTTGTAGCCAAATCACTTAACCCCATCGCGCTGGGGCCATCACCCCTATAATTATAAATGCCACGGTGGGGTAAGTGATACCTCATTTGAAACCCATTTTGCCCTGAATACTAAACGCTTAACATTTTCCAAATTTATCGATTTGTTGTCGAGATTATTTAATTTCAAGTTATGAACGCGATCTTCGTTTATGTCGTTGAAAGGAAGTCCAATTGTTCAATCTGTCCTTACAAAAACTGCAAAAGTGAAGGGAAAAAAACACAATTTAACGCCAGTTTTTTTATTTTTTTATTTTAACAAATGCTCAAATTGTGCGCCATCAAATTCCATGCAAAAATACAAATCCCGCTCGAAACGTTGTTTTACGTTTTGGAGGATCTGTGTCGTAATTTGACGGCATTCTTCAATAATGCATCGATGTAACCCTTCCAGAGACTCTGGTTCTTTTGCATAAATTCTGCTCTTTAGATGACCCCACTAGAGAAAGTGCAGAGAACTTAAATCAGTTGAGCGGGCCGGCCATTCCATAGCACCTTTTCGTCCATTCCATTGTCCCGGGAAAACTCTGTCCAGAAACTTCCGAAGAGCCTGTGTATAATGTGGTGGTACTCCATCTTTTTGAAAAATCAAATGATCTTCTAATTAACGATCATCATTTTCTTTCAACGACATAAACTAAAAACGCGTTCATAACTTGAAATTAAATAATCTCGAAAACAAATCCATAGATTTAGAAAATGTTAGCCGTTTAGTATTCAGGGCTAAACGGGCTTTCAAATGAGGTATAACTTACCCCATCGTGTCATTTAAAATTTTTGGGGTTGTGGTCGTTAAGTGATGGGGTTAAGTGATTTGTCTACCTGTTTTCTTGGAAAAGATGTCCCCCTCACAAAAAAAATGACGTGTCCGAGCGTGCTTTGAGAAACTAACTTTAACTATCCGAAAATCCCCCTGTTTCGTGTTCAATGGACAACCTTGTATATGCTGGTATACGATTGTAGACTGCGCGCCTAATTGTGTTACATTTTCTTGGATAGCCTATGTCCTTAATTTCGGTTGTTTTGATAAGTTTGAGTTAGTCATTGAAGTATTACTTCTTCATTTTTGAGCATGTGCATAGTAACTTAATAACCTGTAGATGAAAAGGTGTAGATCTAAAAGAAGGCTGCATAGTAGAGATCCCGAAGTATGGAAAAAATGGTTGGATGAACTCTCAAGTGGAGAAGAAAGCCCAATTGTCGAAGAAGACCAGTATGGATTAGAAAACGATATTACCGAGAGAGCGACCATGATACAGAATCTAAACATGAATTATCAGACCAACAAGGAGAAATTTCAGAAGAAAAACAACAACAAGAAGAAGAACCCGATGAAGAATACCCGACAAATTTTTATTTCGTAAAAGACAAGGTAACGAAATGGCAGAAGGATATAGCCAACAAACAAGTGCATGGCCGTGCCCACAACGTTATAAGATTTTTGCTGAACGAAACGCAGTTATTTGTAAATGCCGGTCCAGACGCTACGTTTTCCACAACCTTTTGTCTGCGCAGTCTTCAGACGGAATGAAAACGTTGCAATTTGTAGAGCGTCTACACGGTGCAGATATATCTGCATATTTTGCACAGTTTTAGTGAAATCGTCATGGAGGAAGTACTAGTCTGGTATTTTTTTAACAAAAAAAAATGCGCCGACTTGTCTGCACAATTCATGAATATCTATGCTCTTTAACTCAGTTATTGCTGCAACTGTACCGTCTCCGTGCAGTTTTCAAAATACACGAGATGTACTGATGAGAAATTCATCGAATACTTGTAAGGTGTCTCCGGTTTGATCATGTGGGGATGAAAACTGAATGGAAAGAAATTGATAAGTTTGAGCCTATTAGGGAACTTACAATAAATTAGAATAAACTGTCAATTATCAGGATAACTTGAAAAGTTTTAATAACATCCACTTTGGGACAGCTTTACTAATTAAATCAAGGGAGGGACACGGAAATCTTCTGTTACTCTTTAGCACACAGCGCTCTAGATCCATTGTGTGAGCCTTTCGCTACGTCAAAGCAAGTAACGAGAAAGGTCAAGACCTAATATGTCAGGGGCTGAAGGCCATAGGTTTATGTACTAGTAAAGTAACATAAGATAGTTGTAATTTGTGTAACCTCACTCCTTAGGTAAAACGAGAAACCTCACCTTTGTTGGCGAGTTCTTCAGCAGTTCCTCGTCTCCGGGCCAATTGTAGTATCGTGTACAAACCAAACAAAGGAATCGTATATCATGCATACGTTGGAAAATTGGACAACAATCGTGTCTCTTTATCTAACGTTGCACACGGGACCCATGCAAAGCTTGCGGAAATACAACACACAATCATCCATAATAAGGGAATGATTCAATTAGTACGGAAGCACATAATAATGTTCTAGTTGACAACTATTTATAACAGTCACATAGACAATGCCTACTCAAATTTGAAAAGTTTTAATAACATCCACTTTGGGACAGCTTTAATAATTAAATTAAGGGAGGGACACGGAAATCTTCTGTTACTCTTTAGCATAGCCCCTGACATATTAGGTCTTGACCTTTCTCGTTACTTGCTTTGACGTAGCGAAAGGCTCACACAATGCATCTAGAGCGCTGTGTGCTAAAGAGTAACAGAAGATTTCCGTGTCCCTCCCTTGATTTAATTAGTAAAGCTGTCCCAAAGTGGATGTTATTAAAACTTTTCAAATTTGAGTAGGCATTGTCTATGTGACTGTTATAAATAGTTGTCAATTAGAACATTATCAGGATAACTTTATTGCAAGTGAGTTCCTAACTGTAGCTGAACAGTTATTGCCTTTTAGAGGACGCTATGGCTTCACACATTTTATACCAAATAAACTAGCCATGTAAGGTTTAAAATTTTTTGTTGGTATATGCAAAGCGGCATACAACCTCAATTTGGAAACTTACGTCGGAACTCAACCGAAGGGTCCAAATTCTGCAATTCAGGAGGAAATATTGTTCTCAGATTAGCACACACAGTCGCAGGTTTCAATCGTAACATAACTGCGGAAAATTGGTTTAGTAGTCTATCACTAGTAAATAATTGGTTGCCGAAGACAAAGCTAACATGTCTTGGTACCTTACGAAAAATTAAACGCTAGATATCTTCAGAGTTTTTACCGAATGAAAATCATCTCTTTTTGGCCAAAGAAAAGTCATCTGCTTTGTCTTTGGTTTGCAAAAAAAAAATATACACTGGTATCATCCTTCCAAAAAAGTATTATTGGTATTGGTTTCCAAGTTAGTATTATTGGTATCTTCTATGCACCTTTACAATGCAAATTGATGAACAAACAGTAGTTGATAGGAAACCAGTGATCATATCCGACAACAACTGCACAAACATTGGTGCAGATCAGTTGTACCAGAAGTACGACGTCGCAAGAAATACACGCCGTTGAATTGGCCAATGGTGACATTCTACGATTTACTGAACATTTCAGGTATGAACGCTCTTGCCGTGTATAGGGCGAACCATTCTCTAAGGAAAATAGCGCAAAGTGATTTTCTTGAGGCATGTGCATGGGAAATCATGGGACTAAAAATTGAACTTAGATCTACTATTCAACAGTTGCAACTGGAAATGAAGCAGCGGGCACGAGCCTTACCAGAAATTACGGACTAACCACTTCTACAACCGGATAGACCACAATATTATGTTGGACGTTGCTATATTTGTCCCAGAAGCGGCAACAAATATTCAAGAAAATCATGTGCGATGTGCAAAAAATATGCATTGAAAGAACACATGAGAGATACGTGTACTGAATGTGTGAACCAATAAAAATGTACTGTATTATTATATTATGTACAATAATTTTTTATGATTTTTTTATTTACTTTTTTTAACGATTGTAGTCTATTACGAAGTGTTCTAAGAATTTCATGTTTTTAGTCGTAATCAATTCGAAACTAATCATTGAAACTTGCTTATTAAGCAATGAAAATGAATGTAATGACATTTTACTAACTTCTCCCAAAATGGATGAATGTATAAATAAAATATCTTCTCTACACGATCACATGATTTACTACATTTACCCTTAAAATGTGCAGATTAGCTATTATTGACGAAAGTTGACGTTGTAGTTTGACCACAGTAGCGTAGGGTTAAATAATTTAGTTTAGGTAATTAGTTAAAATTTCAATTTTTGGTCAATTTTTTTCAATTCTCAATCAAAATTTTGTATAAATTTTAAACAAACTGAACAAGAAATATGTGATTTAACATCAAAGTATAAAATCTTAAAGCATAATATAACAAAATTTCAATAGAAAGTTACGCTGCCCCAAGATACTATTGGGTTTGCCAACAAATCCAATTCCCAGCTCACCTATGGCCGAATTGGATGTAATATTGGATGTAATTTTATATTTTGTGTAGATAATTGTTTGATTGCGCTGTTTGTTCGATGTTTTTAATACCACAAATAGTCATTTTATGAGTTCATAAAGAATCCACTGCGGCGATTTATAGTTTTTCCGGATTGCCTAATTCTTTGTGATTAATGTTGAGTAAAAATTTTTATTTCCTTGTTATTTTTATTGGAAATTGTCGGTGTTTCAGTAGAATGTCGAAAATCTGGATTTAATTCTCGTGAAAAAGTGAGATGAAATGAATAAATATTTGTCAAACAAAAGCTTTGAGGCTGGATGAAGTCTTCTAACCGCTATGAGAGAAGTGCACATAGCAGGCAACAAGTCCCATTCCTTAAACACCTACCCTTTTCACGGTGCTCAAAGCTTTTGTTTATTTTACAAATTAAATCAATAACAAACATTTTTTCTTTTACATGTGATGGCGTCAAGTTCTAAGCAAAGTACACTTTCATAAATGTTGAAACGAAATTAAAAATTTTAGGATGTTAAAATCATCCATCAAAAGTTATGGAAGTACTTTTCATCTTACCTTTACTATTTCCATTAAAAGTTATGAAAGCGATTTTTTTTAAGCGATTAAACTCAGTTATAGCAGAAAATAAGATCGTACCAATCTGGCTTTAGAAAAAACATGGCACGATAGCAGGTGCATAGAGTAGTAGTAAAAATCCATAAAGTTTTTGAAAACAAAAAATATTATTGCGCGGCATTTCTCGATATTTCCCCGGTCGAGTCTTGGGCATTGAAACATTGAGTCTAGCATGAGGGATTACTGTACAAAATAAAAAACGAACTCCTGACAAACTATTACATATTATTAAAGTCGTATCTTGCCGACAGGTTTTTCTATATCAAGCAAGAAGAAGATATAACCTAACTTCACAGGGCTCACGCAGAAGTGCCACAAGGATGCGTGCTTGGTCCGATTCTCTATCTGATTTTTACCTCAAACTAGCTGTCCATTTTAGCTGTCCATGACCGGCACAAGCAAGTATATTGCTTTAACGCTCCCTAGACAACATCACGGAATCTATCTGGCAAACGAGATTAAGTCGGTTCAGGTGAGTTCTAAGACACGATGCACAACATGTCACTGTGTCGCTCAATAGAGTACAGATTTCCCAAGCAAATTAAGATGTCTTGGATTTTATTTGAATCGTCGTCTTACCTGGAAAAAACATGTAGTCACAAAACGAAAAGCACTAGGGATCCAGTTGAGGAAAATGTACTGGTTGCTCAACTGGTTGGCAAAAAATCAAAGTTGTCAGTGGCAAACAAACTGCTGTTATACAAATGTATTCTTAAACCAATCTGGACTTACGGAGTTAAATCTGGGACACGGCCTCCAATTCAAACTTCTACATATTCTAGAGGTTTCATTCTAAAATTCTGAGGATAATTGCTAATGCTCCGTGGTTCATAACAAACCAACAATAACACCACGACCTTGAAATCAGAATAGTTCAAGAAGCGATTAAACACTCAATGAAGTCGTACAAGAACAGACTTGATTTCAACATTCAAAAGGCTAGAAAGTCCCTAGAGATTTATAGGGAATATTATGCATATATACTACCCTCCAAGTCATATATAAACTTTGTGCTGAAAGTTCGCACGGAACAGATTGCATAAATACTATGAAAAAAAGAAAAAGAGATGTTAATAAAAAGTGAAAGTCGCTTCACTTAACTATAAGTTATATTAAGGCGAAAAAAGATGAAGAAATTTGCTTCAAAACTGGACTCTGGACTGGAAGGTAAAGTTTTGCATTCAGCAAACAACAAATCATTGTAAAATGCAATGTACATGTGGTTCAGCGAAAGGAGCAGCTTAAGAGTACCCTAAGAGAGAAATTTCAGGGTCACTGATCTGCGAAAAAGCCCTACAATTGAATGAGCAGCTTAATGGAACGATAGATCGTTTTAAAAAAATTTAAGTAGACATGGTTTAGGGAGCTAGATATTCAAGTAGATAAACTTTCCTCGGATTTAGCGACTGCGCGTACTTGAATTGTTTACTTTACGTTTACTATTTGTATTGAAAATTTTATAAAAGGTTCACTCAAAAAACGTTATTCTAGTGATCACGTGTATAACGCATATAAGACTGGGGTCAACTGGCGAGCTCTTCCACGCAAGCCACTGGTGTCAGGACGTAAGCAATCCGCTCCCGGCTTTTAAGAGAGCAAATAAATAATTACTACAGTGGTATGCGCTAATGCAAATGGGAAGCACAAAATAAAACTGTTGGTGATTTCCAAGAGCAGAAATCCACGCAGTTTTAAAAATTGTAATCTTGCTGTTTCCTACTCGTCACAAAAAAGATTGACTGAGTTCAGTCATTTTTCTTGAATTGTATAAGAAGGAATTCATTACTAGGGTAACAAAATACCATGATGAAAAGAACAAAGATAACGGAAAGATTTGTTTATCATTGATAACTTACCGACAAGAAGTAAGATTTATAACTTCCAGACCCCTCACGAAGTGCTGAATGTAATCAATGATAATTTTGATGATTTATTTCTCCCACACAATATCACAGTTACTATCCAGTCAATGGAGCAAGGAGAGATCTGAAAAATTAATAAAAATCAAGGGAAAGCAGCTTCTGCGTAGCCTTTTGTTGACAGAAGATATGTAATATGAAGATAATGAAGAAACAGTTCTTAAAAAAAATTAATTTTAAAGATTTGAAGCTTACTTGTTTGTAAATCTTGGAATTCTCTCACTAAAAACAACTTACAGAGAGCCTGGAATAAATTATGGTTCTGTTAAAGAAATTGCAAATGATGACGAAGACTGCGATGTCGCAGAGATATGCAGCAGGATCCTGGGACTTGAAGAATGTGATGAAAATGATATCAGGGAGAGGATGGTTGTTGACCATAACGATTCTGTAACTAGAACAATAACGAACGAGATTTTCAGCCACCAAGAAATAGCTTCCATAGTGTCTAAAGGGGACGCAGAAACAATTGAATCAGATCGGAGAAGTGAAGATGAAATTGAAGAGGCAGGGCCAACACATACTGGAGCTTTTATGGCAGCAGAGACTTTTATATCATTGTTTGAGGAACAGACAGAGCACACCATCTCAGCTCATTCTATTAAAGCAAATCAAAGACTTGGCAGAAAATTAATGACAGATTTTTGACAATCTTTGAATTCACAAATTTCTTACTTAATTTAAAATACTTTATAATATATAATAAATACTTTTTGTAATAAACTCAAACGAAATTCTTTTGGTTCTTCTGTAAAATCCAGACATTTTTATATTTCGAACAGGAACTGCTTACAATTAATCCTGATTATTGAGGCTCTAATGTAAGTATATAATTCTATAATTTATATTTTTTGTTATGGGAATTTTTGAGGCAAATTGGTAAAACAGTATTGACGGGAATTTTAGTCTATTTTTAATAATAGAAGTAAAAAATATTCAAAAAAATATTGTACAATTATCATCATGTTTCATAAAACGTGGCGTATCCATCCAACTGGTCGTCAATTTCCGTTGAAATACCCCCAAATTAATTCAACTTCAAAAATGAATTTTAAATCGGATTACGGGGAAACGAGCGCTTTACCGAGCGTTACCCACAAGAGCGGCAAACGCAAAAAATACACGCGACCCGCCTGATTTTCATTTGCAGGTAGCTGCCTGCCAATTTATATTACAACCCTCAACCTTGCTTCTTTCTATTATAACAAAAATAAAAAATATTATCAGACGTTATTGCTACGAGAATAAATGAAATCGTGTAATTAAGGACATTAATCTTAAGAAAGGGAAAAAGGTATATAAAAGGACGATAATTACGAATCTATAGATTAAGAAACGGTATTATATTCTGAATTAGATGAAATTACATAAATGTCTAAATCTACGAAACTACAATTTTGTAATAAAACATCTTATCTTATCAATCTTCGTCAGCATGCAACCAGCTAAAAACCTACTATATGATTATGCCCCACTCGTCTAGAAACAAGACCTTTGGCATAAATAATTATTGATTAAAAACTTGAGAAGAAAACATTTATTAATGTGAACACAAAAAAAAAGAAGAAAACTATTGTGTTTTCACATTTGTAACTAACTTAATCAAACGTGCACACATCAAACGTGCAGCAAAAATATACCAAATTATTCCTGAGTTTGCTAGATATTTTATTTGCACTAGCATGTCGGCGGAGGCATCAGACCGGATGCAGCAAGCGCTACAGTAAAAACACGGCACAGATCCGGATGAGTCTTACATAAGAATAACATAACGCGTATTGGCATTACACTCCGTAAGAGGATTCACTTAGGACAAACAAACACAAACAGAATTTCAATCCATAGAATTCCCCCTTAAATCCTAATAATGCAATTTGGTTTCGTTGAAATTAGATTTACATACAGAAACCAACAATTTTTGTTATAGAATCAGTGTCATAAGCTCCTCGATTAGTCGTGCATAATAAACCATAAGTGGTTCTCTGACTGGTAAGTTGCATAATTAGTCATGTGTTGCAGGGGAGTTCTTATGTTACATTATGTGCTATGAGTGCTTGAGTAACCATAAGTTGTACAAGTTACAAATTGCTTAAAGAACCTCAATTTGCATAATAAACCACATGCTCTTTATTGTGCCAAAAGAAGCCTAATGAGCTATAAGTAGCCCATTAGTTTGATATTGAACAATACGCTGCCTAATAATATAGAAACTGTATATTGAGCTATAAGTTAGACGCTGAGTCATAACTTAAGCTTCGTACACACGGTTTAGAAAACTAGCTTATAGTCTTGCTATTGTTTTACTAAAGCTGTGTGATCGCTTTGTATAGTTCAACTATATGATTAGTTTTGGACTATACGAAGCGGTTACCTAGCTATAGTCGAACTATAGCAGGAGTCTACGCTAGTTTGCTATACCGCTGTATGTAGCTTTACAAAGGACTATCATTGAACCACATGTTGTATAATGAGATATCAATTAACTAACTAACCATAATGAGACAAAAATTGTCTAGTCAGCCAAAAAAGTTGCTGGATCCGTAATATATTACGTTTTAAACCCTAATTTGCATAATTAAATATAACTTTTCTATTGAGTCATAAGTTTACTGCGGAGCCGCAATTTGCCACAACTTGTTTAATGATAGTATTGCATAAAGAACTCTAAGTTTCCAATTCCTATGTTTCATAAAGAACAATAAGCTGTATATTGAGTTGCAATTTGTATAATGAGCTATAAGTTACGTATGGAAACACACGTTTCATAAAGAGCAATCTGTCTTGTGAGTCTGAATTTACATAATGTGTTATATAAGTTAGGGGTCGTCCATTAATCACCTGATGTTTTTTGACAACTTTTTAAGCCCCCCCCCCCTACCCATTGGTGATTACGTGGTGAGGTTTTAGGTTCATCGAATTATTGAATCTTTTCGGACTATTTACACATACACCTGTTCGTCTTGAAAATTTTTGTGGACATTTTTATCGTGATTTTTTTTTTGTTACCCGATGGAAATCGAAGTGCTGAAAACGGTTTTCCAGTTTATTTCGCTCTAAAGTTACAAATAAACAAGTTTTATATACTTTTTCGCTGTACACCATGTCGCATTTCCGACTGATTTCACGCTGTCATAACTTTTGAACGGCTCACCACAGATACTTCTAGTTAAGCGTTACAAAATTAGTCGGAAAATGTATATAATATTCCCTGTGAAGCTTTAATTTAAGAAATAAGATCGACACGGGGAGTCTACACATCAAAATTAAAAAACGTTTATGAAAGCATTTTTTGCTGCTGATTACAGATATGCAAATTATATTTCGCTAGCTCTTTCCATTCACTATCACCTGCAAGATTTGTATAATTTTTTGAGAAATTTCGGCGCTCGATTAGAGATCTCGGAAAGTCGTGAATTTCCTGCGGACAATCTTAGTATATTAGGGTTCATCCATTAATCACGTAATGTTTTTTAGCAACTTTTTAAGCCCCCCTCCCCCTCCGTCATACGTGGTGAGGTTTTAGGTTAAACCCACCCTGCTCAAAATCACGTGTATTTTATTGGTACAAGCCGCGCGCCGCTCTTCGGTTTAAAAATCGCGCGTTCTACGAAAAAATAATACACGTGATGTCTCACTACACCCCCCTCCCCCCATCATGTGATATTTCGTGATTCTTCCCCCCTCCCCGCCCCCATCCGAGCCTCACGTGATTAATAGACGATCCCTTACATACTTAGCCATAACACGCCATAATTAGCAATCAGATAACTATATCATCATAAATTGTTTAAATTGCACTTTGAACAATAAATTATGGCATAAGAGCTATAAGCTGCTGAATGAGTTAGAATTTGCATAATGAGCCACAAGTTACTTATTGAACCATAACTTGCATAATGAACCATCTGGTGCTCATTGAACAAGTTAACTATCGAACCATAATAATTGCTCATTTTTACTTTATGTCAGATTCATTTTCTAATGTTCTAATAGGATTTATTGGTTGTTACAAATTTTAACTTTTTTATGACATACGTACTATCAAATATTTTCAATTTGTGTTTATGTGAAAAGTATAAATGTATTATTCTCTGTCGGTTTATTTGTTGGTAAAAATGAAAGGAAATTGTCAGATGTCGCGGTGATAAGTTTATTTTTGTAACGCAATATATTTGTTTGTTCTGGTAATAAGCGTTTAGGTTTGCGAGTTGTCAAGTCCAATCTGGTTTGTCGCCGGATAATGCGACAATCGTTCCCGGCAGTCTATAAAGTTAATATCGGAGAACTGCTGTCACTTATTAAACGATATCGAGTCCTAATGGATTTATATATAGACCAGTGTTTCTTCCGCTTGTTTTATTAGTTGCGATTCTTGGTGTTTGAGCGAAAGGTTGAAATGTAAAATAAAGGGGTTGCGATCGGATCAATTAGTGGGCGAAAAATTAATCGAGACGCAGTTTCTATCCAGAAAATTGGAAAGAAAATTCCATTCCAATTTCGTCGATTTATGTTACTTTTGCAAAGGGTGCAAATCGTGCGAGATAATTTAATTTTTTAAATAATATTTAAATTTAGGCAATTGCATGGCTAAAGCTCAATTGAATTTTTACAAAATTACAAAAAAACTCTTTAAGAAAACATTAGTTTTAAAAACATTTAATTTTAAATATATGTATGTCACATAAATTATCCTACCGGCTGTAAAAACTATAGTTCAAAATTTCTAGAGCTAATTTAGAGGTTTTTAAAATGTAATAATTATCTAGTTATAAACAAAATAAATTATTATAAACTAAATTTTTTATATTTAATTAAATTATAAACAGCATAAACAAACGCAAGGTATATACATAGATACTATTCCTAAAGTTTCTTTATAGAAAATATTCCCTTTGCATAATCTCAAAGAACCGAATATAGAGTGAGTTTGAAAGAAACCCTCACTCTTTAACTTGTTAAACTAATTCCATTCTTTGAAAGTTTCCATTATCGAACTCTTCTGGGGCTGGAATATTGAATTTACATTATAATACCAAAATCGAAAATAGTTCATAAATCAACATCAATATGTTCGGGGCGACCTCGCAGCAGAAAAGAATGCCGGCCGAGTAATTATTAGCTTGCAGCCCTAAAGTCCCAAAAGGGAGCAAGTGCCTTTTGTGTCAATAATTACAGCCTTCTTTCCTTATTCCTCTATTGCCATTCTTTCTCCTCCACCCTTACTGACAACAAAAGAATAATAATCATATTAAAAAAATATTCATTAAATATATATATATATATATATATATATATATATATATATATATATATATATACATGACAATAAAGACAAACAGGCAAGACTAGACACACAAGACTAGACAGACAAGACTAGACACTCAAGACTAGATAGACAAGACTAGACAGACAATACTAGATAGATAAGGCTAGACAGACAAGACTAGACGGGCAAGACTAGACGGACAAGACTAGACAGACAAGACTAGACAGAGAAGACTAGTCAGGTAAGAGTAGGCAGACAAGACTAGAGAGACAAGAGTAGACTCACAATACTAGACAGACAAGACTGGACAGACAGGATTAGACAGATAAGACTAGACAGACTAGACTGGCCAGATAAGAGTAGAAAGAAAATACTAAATAAGACAGGACTAGGCATACAAGACTAGGCACGCAAGATTAGACAGACAAGTCTTTTTTTTTCTCTCTTTTATTTTAGCCCTGAGCACCCTGGGACCGCTTGTAGCATTTACATTCAGGGTGTCAGTTCTCATATTATTTAAATACAATAAAATTAATTTAGAATAAAATATGTTAAATGAGTTTGTATCTTCTATCGCAATATATGGTAACTGGAATTAGTGGCTGTTTAGGTTGTTTTCCTCTTTTTCCAGAGACGTTCATCAGCTTCTTTTTGTGATAGGATCTTGTTGATCATTCCGTTTATAGTCTCCCAGTCTTCTTGTGATTGTAGCATTTGTTCAATTGTATTCCGTGGATTAAGGTTGTCTATTGCTATATCCTTGCGTTCTTTGTCCCATCTCGGGCAATCGTATAGCGTATGGATTACGTTGTCTACTTGTCCGCAGTATATACAGTCTGGATCTGATGCCCTCCCGATCTTGTAAAGGAATTCCTTAAAGCACCCATGGCCCGTGAGTATTTGGGTTAGGTGCTAGTTTATTTCTCCATGTTTTCGTCCGTACCAAGTCTCTATATTGGGGATGAGTATCCTTGTCCACTCGCCTTTTGGTGTCATATTCCACGCTTCCTGCCATTCTCTTAAGAGGTTAAAGTTTGCTTTGTTTCTTGTTATGTCGTCTTTGGAAGCATAATGTAGGTATTTCCTTAGCCTGATTTGCAAGTCTAATGGCAGAATGCCTGAGATAACTAACGCTGCATCTCTGGACACTGTCCGATAGGCACTACAAATACGCAGAGCCAGTTTTCTCTGATAAGCTCCATAATAAGCGTTTTCTAATACTGTTTCTATTAGTGGCTTCCGCCCAAATGGGGGCACCGTACAACATCGCAGACTGGGAAACTGCGCTGAGCAACCCGGGTTTGCTGCTCCTAGGCCCTCCAACATTGGGCATAAGTTTTTCGACGGCAGACGTGGTTTTTTTTGCTCGCTCTGCTGCCATATTAAAGTGCTCTTTAAAAGGCAAACACTTGTCGATTATAATTCCTAGATATTTGATGTTTGCTTTAGGTATAATTTCTGAATCCAGTACTTCGAGGAGATGTGTGCAAGTGTTCTGAATCCCGTCAACAGAAGTGCTTCAGTTTTTTCAGATGTTATCCGCAGTGATTTTGACTCCATCCAGCAGACAATTTGTTTCATTGCTTGATTTGCCCTTAGCGTGATACCCTTTTCTGTTTTGCCGACGATTGTTAGTGCAAGATCATCAGCGAAGCCTGTTAGCTTAGTCCCTTCAGGTAGCTCCAGCCGAAGTACTCCACCGTAAAGTACGTTCCACAGTGTCGGTCCTAATACAGAGCCCTGGGGTACACTACTAGTGACGTTGTGGGGTAGCGTATCTTGTTCAGCTTGATGTATGACACTGCGGCCCTCCAAGTAGCTGCGAACCATTCGCAGTAGGTACGGAGATATATTTCTTCTTGTTAGTTCTTCCAAGATGTCTTACCAAACAGTGGAGTTGAAAGCGTTGCGAATATCAATCGTAACTAGGGCACATATTTTCCGAGTTCTTTTGGTGCCTACTTTGGCCTTTTTGCGATATCTATGACCTGTTTTATGGCGTCTACAGTTGACTTGCCTTCCAGGAAGCCGAGTTGGCTCTCCGAGAGGTTCAATCCATCCTTCAATTCTTTTTTAAGCCGACTTACGAGCAGGTCTTCTAGTAGTTTACCAGCTACGTCTAGTACACATAAATGGCGATAGGAAGTAGGTTCGCCTATTGGCTTGTTCTCTTTTTTAATGAGAACTAGCTTCGCTTGTTTCCAGCTACTTGGAAACGTGCCAGTTAGTAGGTTTTCATTTAAGACATTCAGTACTAGTTCTGGGGAGGTTTTTACCAATAGTTTGACGGCTTCGTAAACAGACCATCTGGACCAGTCGTTCTTTTGTTTTTTTAGGCGCTTGCTTGCCGCGGTTAAAACTTACTCTGTGAATAGCGGAATTTCTGTGACTTTCGGTTGCTCCCAGCTAGGTTTAGGATGAGTAGGGAATAATTCCTTGCCTATCTCGAGGATTGGTAGTTTTTGGTTTGTTTGCCAGATGCGCAGGTTCCTCGCTGCTATTTTGTAAGCATCGCCCCAAGTGTCTTCATCGATGTTTTTGCAGAGCTTTTCCTAGTGTATTTTTTGGAGAGATCTATTTCCCTACGTAGTTCCTTTTTAGCTTTGTGGTATAGTTGTTTTATCTCCTCTAGGCTTTCAGCGTGTCCTGTCTTCCGAGCACAGATAGCAACAGAGAGCAGAAGATACCTTCTTCTTGTGGCTATGCTGGTTTTCCTTTTGGTTGCGATGGTCTCATTCCACCAGTATAGCTTTTTTTCCTGTGGTTTTTGTTTCTTCCAGCCGTGGGAGTTTCGCATGCTTTTCTTAAAGCTGCTATTAGTGTGTCGGCGGTGTGGGCTTGTGTCTTGTTTAACTCTATGGTTAAATTTCTGGAAACTTTTTCTTCGTTTTTATTTGTGATTGGCACTATCTTTGTCTTCTGTAGGTTATGTATCTTACTCTTGGGATGTTGTTCCATTTGGATTTCAATATACCGGTGATCGCTTAGAGATTCTATTTCGAGGACCTTCCATGTCGAGAGAGACTGTGCGATATCGCTTGATGCAAAAGTAAGGTCAATAATGGAGAACGATTTCTCCCTTTCAGATGTAGCCGTATTTCCATTGTTTTGCAGGTAGAGATCGAGTTCTGCAGCCCATTCCATTATAACATCACCTCGGCGATCCATGTTTGGGCAATCCCAGTATGGCGATTTTGCAATAAAATGCCCCCCGATTATTTTCCTCTTAGTTTTTGTTTGTATATGCCGGCTTAGTGTGTCAAGTGAGGTCCAAAGGTTGTTAATTTCGTAGTTTGGTGAGAAGTAACAGCTGTACAAGATACATTTTTGTAGTTCTACCCATGTATACCCAGGTCCAATACCTATGCCGACAATGTATAACTCTGGGTTGATGATTCTTATGGCTGAGTCCTTTTTTGCGTCGGTGTACCAGTTAGGATCACTTACTAGTTTTTTGTTAGGTTCACTTATCAGTAATACATATGTTTCTAGTTCTGCGGCTGTTGTATGCAAGATGTGCTGCCCGGCATCTCATCAAATTAATTTGGAGGATTTTCAAGGCCATTTTTTAGAGTTCTTTATAAATAAGGCTCATTCTTGCAGTCGTTTGCCTTGTGGCCATCTTGCCCGCAATTGAAGCATAGATTTTGTTTGTCTTGTCCGTTACATGTGCTGCCGTAATGTCCTGCTTTCCAGCATCTATGGCATCTCTCCAGTTGGATTATTTCCCTTACTCTGCAATGTACCCAGCCAATATTTGACCTGCCTTTCTCTATTAGTTCTCTTGCTCGTTTCTTCGGAAGTGAAACGGTCGCTACTTGGGTTTCACCATATGCTGGTCTGAGGTTTTTTATGATCACTTGGTCTTTACTAATTTAAATTACCTTTTGTAGTGCACTGAGTATTTCATCCTTGGTGGTTACTGAGTCTAAATCCCTTATGTTTATAGTTATGTTTGTGTTTTTTGTACGGATATCAATATCAGTCAGTTTCTGTTTAATTGTTTCCTTGAGGTTTTGAGCCTCTCCTTCCTTCACTTTCAGAAGTAATTTTCCATTTTTTGTTTTTCTGACTCCTCATATGTTGTCATCTGAGTTTTCTGGATAAGCCTGAGTTTTGACCATCCTTATGAGGTCGGCATATGTCTTCCCGTTCGCCTTTATAAGGACTGCATCTGTGCGCTTTACTACCACATTTCTTTCTTTTTTTTTGTTTTTATGACTTCTCACTTCAGTCCATTCGTTCGAAATTTCGTTTGGGTGTATCTTTTCGACCAGGCTCTGGTGAGTAGACTCGAATATTCACTTCTGAATTGGCGAATGCAAATTCAATTTGCTTTTTTATTATTGGCCATTCCGGAACCAGCGATTTTACGTATGTTAGTTTGGTCCTGCCTTGGGTTAAAATAAGGTTTTTGTTTTTTTTTAGGCTGTCAAAGATCTTTTCTGCACTGGTGTTGCCATCCGATTGTTCTCGTGTAACCAAATTATAGACGTATCGTTCAGTGTTCCTAATGTCTCCAGTTTCCGTTGGTTCCAGCATTGCATGCTTCAGGTATATGACATTTCCAGTCTTCTTTTCTTGTGATCCGAGCAGTAGTGGTCTCGAGTATGCTTGGCAGAGACTTTAGGGTACCCCTGGGTCAGGATGGGTATCGTCTCACACGAACCATACTAAGTCCCACTCATGGGGGGCTAGTAGCATGCTCTCATATCCTTCTTGCACTTTCCTAATGGTTGCAGAGGGCCAATCCTTTGAAGCTACCAGTTGAAACTCCTCATATGAATTTCCCATCTCTATCTCGTTTATTAGTTTCTTCAAGTCTTTCTCTTCAGCTGTTTCTAGAGAACTTATTTCGGTTTTGGTACTGATTTCCTTCTTTATTTGTGTACTAGTATCTGTGGCCGCACCTGTTCGGTATTTTTCATCTGTTGTTTGAAGTTTATCATACATTTTTCCAATAGAGTTTGTGAGGCTCCATAGTTCTTCCACGGTTTTCCTTATATCGCTGTTTGTGCTTGCGTTTGCTTTGGTAAGCCATATCAGTTCTTGCGTTTTTGAGTTGACTTTTCTTATTATAAGACCAAGATCTATGTCGGTCTCTATATCCTGTTCGGTCCTGTTTGTATCGCCTCTCTTCCTCTTCGCAATATTTTCTCTTGGGGAGACGTCAATCATTTGGGAGACATTGGTTTCGTTTTATTTTCATTGACTCCGCTGAAGGAGGCTGATCTTTCTCTGGGCTCATATATGCAGCTCTTGTCATCTCTGGCACCCTTCTGTGGGGGTGTTCTTTTTATAGCTCCTCTTCTTTGAAAAAGGTCTGCTCCTGCTTCCTCGTTTACCAGCACTTTCTCTGGGTATCCTCTGTTCATTGTCTTAGGGAGTGGCAAATAAAAGGTTGATAGGAGGAATTTGGCTTATTGGGACATCACGGATTTACTTGGAAATCTCAAAATGGTCCCGACTTTCCTGAATTTCTAATGGCTGTATACAAAATGTATTTAGCTTCGCGGTGTTTTGAACACGGAAGCGCACAACTCAATATTTTATAGTCACTCCACGCTCTACTATAGTCTACTTAGATGCTGTAGGGTGCTGTAGGGTAACGTGGGTAAAAGGATTATTGATTAAATAAATGGGAAAAAGTAAAGAAAAAAGGAAAAAAAAATGAATAAAAATAGGAGGGACGAGTGCTTATCACCACATGGCAACAATACACTAAAATTAACTAGATGTTGAGTCTTTTATCTCGTGGGGCATATTTACTAAAAGTTTTAAAAATGTATAGCAATGATCACTGCACTATGGTCAGTATTTATATGCACTTTTCTTTAAGATTGTCCACCATAAAAAGCAACTAACACGCACTTTTTAAGAGCGCACGTATACACGTCTGTCCGTCCAGACAGACTAGACAGACAGGACTAGAGAGAGAAGACTAGTCTGATAAGAGTAGAAAGAGAAGACTAGAGAGACAAGAGTAAAGAGACAAGACTAAACAGACAAGACTATACAGACAAGACTTTAGTTCAGGATGTTGTCCCTCGTCGTTTCTAATCTCGGTTCTCTCTTTCGTGTTTCTCTTGCTTTCATAATATCCCTTATTCTCGCTGTTATTGCGTTCTTGCTATTTTGCTATTTTTCGATGGTCCGTCTATCGTTTATACAGTGAAAGATGGTATGTTCAGCAGAGTCAATGTCCGGGCAGAACCAGCAGATGGGATTATCTTTCTTTTTTATTTTGTTAAGGTATGTTCCAAAGCCATGACCCGCAAAAGCTTGGGTGACATAATTATCCAACACTCCCCACTTTCTCTCTCTGCCTCAATACATAAACCCTTTATAAAACACAAGCCCTTTATAAAAGTTTTTGTCCAACCAACGTACTCTGGCCATCTCTCCTGCCACTCCTTCATACATTCATCTTTAGCATCAGACCTGCTATTCTTCCCGAATCGATATGGTTACCATCTCCTGAACTCTCAGAGATACGGTAATGAGGCTATAGCGGTTGCGGCGGCTGTGGAGACAGATCTGTATGCCGATATAACTCTGAGTGCCATTTTTCCGTTTAGGGCTTGCAGTTTGTTTTTATAGCAGGAATGTTTCAGCGCCTGTGACCATATAGGTCCACCTTAGAGGATAGATGAATACGCCGCGAAAATTAGTATTCGACGTTTTCTTTCGAGTGGTCCCCATAGGTTTGGGGTAATCCTAGTCAATCCCTAGTAGGGCCATCAGCGAATTCTCGACTTTCTCGCACTTGACTTTAATGTGGGTGGTCATGCGGGTATTTGTATCCAGGTATACACCCAGGTACTTGACGACCGGCTTGCTTGCAATCGTGGTGTCACCAATTTTTATCGACATTGTCGTAAGTTTTCTTCTGCCCGCAAGAATAACCATTTCTGTCTTTGCATGTGCCATTTTAAGCCCTAGTTCAGTTAGCTGTTGCTGTATTTTTTACAGCGTCTTGCGCTGTTTTTTCCAGTTGAGAGTTATTTCTCCCGCAGACAATGAGTTCTAAGTTGTTAGCGTAGGCCACAGAAGTAACATTTTTTCCCAAGTTCAGTTGCAGTATTTTGTTGTAGAAGATGTTCCATAGTGTAGGTCCTAGAATGGAGCCCTGTGAGGCACCGTATGTTGTGTCTATTTTTGACATACTGTTGGTGGATAATGTATCTATTACTGAGGTACGACTGAACCATCTTTACCAATTATGGGCTAACCCCGCTCTTATTAGCGCCTGTATTATAAGGTCGCATGGAGCTGACAATGAGTTGAACGCGTTTTCTATATCTAGAGTGAGAAGTACCGCGAGCTCTTGGTTCTTAAACGTCTTCCTTCTAATTTCATTTGGTATCTCCACGACTTTGGTCAGAGCATCTATCGTCTGCCCGCTTGAAATCCGTACTGTCTATCGTGTAATATTCCTTTGGTTTCTAGTTTGTCCTCTAGGCGCGCATTGAATATCATTTCAAGCAGTTTACCTGGAGTGTCTAGAATGCAGATCGGCCGGTATGATGTTTCATCGGCCGGATCTTTTTTAGGTTTTTGGGTACAAGACGTGCCTCCTTCCAAATATCGGGAAATTCTCCTTTAACTAGACAGCTGTTCATCACTCTCAGGACGATTTCAGGTCTCTTGATAGTTACTACTTTGAGTACAACGGGCCATATATAATCTGCACCTGGAGTTTTCCCGCTCTTGATCCACTGCGCAGTTTTTAGAATATCTTCCAGGTCAAAGGTCTTTATTTCCGTTATTTCGGGAACCATCCAATTGTTTTTAGGTTTTTTGGGGAACAGTTTTTCAACCTGGCGTATTATTGCTTCCTCGCTTAGACTAATGTTTGGCCTTTGTTTTTCTTTGCCAGATATAATTTTAAAGGCTTGGCCCCATATATTTCCTTCCAAATATTTGCAGAGATCCTTCCACAACTCTTTCTTGCGTGAGTTTATAGCGATCTTAAGATCTCGTTTAGTGTTACGATAGTCGATTCTCGCTGCTTGTTTCTATTCTCCAGTTGCGTATGATTTATTCTTTCTTACTAACGCTCTTCTCTTTCTGATGTAGGAGTCTCTTTTATCGGCAATCGCTGTAGTTCACCAGTATGTAGGTTCGTGACAGTGTTTTGGTCGACGTCGTTTTGGAAAGCATTCCTCGCTCAAATTGGAAATATATTCGGTGAAATCGGAAGGGCTTGTAACTGGTTGTCTATGCTCTTTAGATATTACATTGCTTTGCTCAGTTTTCTGGTGTAATATTTTTTTTAGCCTGGACCATCCCTCGACTGTCACTTTTCAGCCTAGCCAAGTCGACTTTCCATCTGGTAATTTTTCTACTGATTGTCGTGGTTGCCATTGTAGCGTCTATCAGGGAAGAGCCATTGTGATTCGAGAATGTGGATGTGCGTCCTTCATTAATAACTGAAAGGTCGTTTGCTTCAATCCATTCTTCCAGGATCGCACCTTCGATATCTTGGATTTTCGATCCGAAGGTATGAGCTTTTGCGTTTAGATCACCTCATAGAATAACTTCCTTGTGTCTCGAATTAGCCTTTAGGTGAGGTTCCAGATCGTATCCTTGGTGACAGATAACAAGAATAAACGTATATAATAAATAACGTATATAATAAAAGTTATTGGTAGCTCGACACAGACAAAACCTTTACAGCTATTGTGAGATATCACGGGCAATGATTTGATAGAATAAATAAAGCTATCCCGGTCTAAGTCGAGGAAGCAGTTGCCAGTAATGCGATTATTTGGCTCTTGACCTATAGCAATGTCTATGCAATTTTCGAATATTGTCTGTTCCAGCAGACTATGTGCTGCCTTGCAGCGATTTAGGTTTAACTGTAAGATTTTCAGTTTTGTATTTTTTTTTTTTGATGTAACAAAATTATTATTGGATTTTAATTATATAGTTTACAGGCAATATCCTACAGGTATAAGGCGTAACTAAAGTGTAGAACGAGTTACTTATTTTTGTCCGTGGGTGTTGTGAGCCCTTGGTATCTTAGTCTGCCCTTTTCCCAGCCTTTCGTTTTGCTCTTGACCCAAACTTTCTTAGGGTCAAGTTCAGGTTCTGAGGTCAGGCAATACTAGACAGACAAGTCTAGACAGACAAGACTAGCTGGATAGGAGTAGACAGACAAGACTAGAGATACAAGAGTAGACAGAGAAGAGTAGTCAGACAGACAAAACTAGACAAACAAAACTAGACAGACTAGACAGAATAGACTAGACATACCAAACTAGACAGACAAGACTAGACAGACAAGACTAGACAGACAAGACTGGACAGACAAGACTAGACAGACAAGACTAGACAGACAAGACTAGACAGACAAGACTAGACAGACAAGACTAGACAGACAAGACTAGACAGACAAGACTAGACAGACAAGACTAGACAGACAAGACTAGACAGACAAGACTAGACAGACAAGACTAGACAGACAAGACTAGACAGACAAGACTAGACAGACAAGACTAGACAGACAAGACTAGACAGACAAGACTAGACAGACAAGACTAGACAGACAAGACTAGACAGACAAGACTAGACAGACAAGACTAGACAGACAAGACTAGACAGACAAGACTAGACAGACAAGACTAGACAGACAAGACTAGACAGACAAGACTAGACAGACAAGACTAGACAGACAAGACTAGACAGAAAAGACTAGACAGACAAGACTAGACAGACAAGACTAGACAGACAAGACTAGACAGACAAGACTAGACAGACAAGACTAGACAGACAAGACTAGACAGACAAGACTAGACAGACAAGACTAGACAGACAAGACTAGACAGACAAGACTAGACAGACAAGACTAGACAGACAAGACTAGACAGACAAGACTAGACAGACAAGACTAGACAGACAAGACTAGACAGACAAGACTAGACAGACAAGACTAGACAGACAAGACTAGACAGACAAGACTAGACAGACAAGACTAGACAGACAAGACTAGACAGACAAGACTAGACAGACAAGACTAGACAGACAAGACTAGACAGACAAGACTAGACAGACAAGACTAGACAGACAAGACTAGACAGACAAGACTAGACAGACAAGACTAGACAGACAAGACTAGACAGACAAGACTAGACAGACAAGACTAGACAGACAAGACTAGACAGACAAGACTAGACAGACAAGACTAGACAGACAAGACTAGACAGACAAGACTAGACAGACAAGACTAGACAGACAAGACTAGACAGACAAGACTAGACAGACAAGACTAGACAGACAAGACTAGACAGACAAGACTAGACAGACAAGACTAGACAGACAAGACTAGACAGACAAGACTAGACAGACAAGACTAGACAGACAAGACTAGACAGACAAGACTAGACAGACAAGACTAGACAGACAAGACTAGACAGACAAGACTAGACAGACAAGACTAGATAGACAAGACTAGACAGACAAGACTAGACAGACAAGACTAGACAGACAAGACTAGACAGATTAGACTAGACAGACAAGACTAGACAGACAAGACTAGACAGACAAGACTAGACAGACAAGACTAGACAGACAAGACTAGATAGACAAGACTAGACAGACAAGACTAGACAGACAAGACTAGACAGACAAGACTAGACAGAAAAGACTAGACAGACAAGACTAGACAGACAAGACTAGACAGACAAGACTAGACAGACAAGACTAGACAGACAAGACTAGACAGACACGACTAGACAGACAAGACTAGACAGACAAGACTAGACAGACTAGACAGACAAGACTAGACAGACAAGACTAGACAGACAAGACTAGACAGACAAGACTAGACAGACAAGACTAGACAGACAAGACTAGACAGACAAGACTAGACAGACAAGACTAGACAGACCAGACAGACAAGACGAGACAGACAAGACTAGACAGACAAGACTAGACAGACCAGACTAGACAGACCAGACAGACAAGACGAGACAGACAAGACTAGACAGACAAGACTAGACAGACAAGACTAGACAGACAAGACTAGACAGACAAGACTAGACAGACAAGACTAGACAGACAAGACTAGACAGACAAGACTAGACAGAAAAGACTAGACAGACAAGAGTAGACAGAAAAGACTAGACAGACAAGACTAGACAGACAAGATTAGACAGACAAGACTAGACAGACAAGACTAGACAGACAAGACTAGACAGACAAGACTAGACAGACAAGACTAGACAGACTAGACAGACAAGACTTGACAGACAAGACTAGACAGACAAGACTAGACAGACAAGACTAGACAGACAAGACTAGACAGACAAGACTAGACAGACAAGACTAGACAGACAAGACTAGACAGACAAGACTAGACAGACAAGACTAGACAGACAAGACTAGACAGACAAGACTAGACAGACAAGACTAGACAGACAAGACTAGACAGACAAGACTAGACAGACAAGACTAGACAGACAAGACTAGACAGACAAGACTAGACAGACAAGACTAGACAGACAAGACTAGACAGACAAGACTAGAGAGACAAGACTAGACAGACAAGACTAGACAGACAAGACTAGACAGACAAGACTAGACAGACAAGACTAGACAGACAAGACTAGACAGACAAGACTAGACCGACAAGACTAGACAGACAAGACTAGACAGACAAGACTAGACAGACAAGACTAGACAGACAAGACTAGACAGACAAGACTAGACAGACAAAACTAGACAGACAAGACTAGACAGACAAGACTAGACAGACAAGACTAGACAGACAAGACTAGACAGACAAGACTAGACAGACAAGACTAGACAGACAAGACTAGACAGACAAGACTAGACAGACAAGACTAGACAGACAAGACTAGACAGACAAGACTAGACAGACAAGACTAGACAGACAAGACTAGACAGACAAGACTAGACAGACAAGACTAGACAGACAAGACTAGACAGACAAGACTAGACAGACAAGACTAGACAGACAAGACTAGACAGACAAGACTAGACAGACAAGACTAGACAGACAAGACTAGACAGACAAGACTAGACAGACAAGACTAGACAGACAAGACTAGACAGACAAGACTAGACAGACAAGACTAGACAGACAAGACTAGACAGACAAGACTAGACAGACAAGACTAGACAGACAAGACTAGACAGACAAGACTAGACAGACAAGACTAGACAGACAAGACTAGACAGACAAGACTAGACACACAAGACTAGACAGACAAGACTAGACAGACAAGACTAGACAGACAAGACTAGACAGACAAGACTAGACAGACAAGACTAGACAGACTAGACAGACAAGACTAGACAGACAAGACTAGACAGACAAGACAAGACAGACAAGACTAGACAGACAAGACTAGACAGACAAGACTAGACAGACAAGACTAGACAGACAAGACTAGACAGACAAGACTAGACAGACAAGACTAGACAGACAAGACTAGACAGACAAGACTAGACAGACAAGACTAGACAGACAAGGCTAGACAGACAAGACTAGACAGACAAGACTAGACAGACAAGACTAGACAGACCAGACTAGACAGACAAGACTAGACAGACAAGACTAGACAGACAAGACTAGACAGACAAGACTAGACAGACAAGACTAGACAGACAAGACTAGACAGACAAGACTAGACAGACAAGACTTGACAGACAAGACTAGACAGACAAGACTAGACAGACAAGACTAGACAGACAAGACTAGACAGACAAGACTAGACAGACAAGACTAGACAGACAAGACTAGACAGACAAGACTGGACAGACAAGACTAGACAGACAAGACTAGACAGACAAGACTAGACAGACAAGACTAGACAGACAAGACTAGACAGACAAGACTAGACAGACAAGACTAGACAGACAAGACTAGACAGACAAGACTAGACAGACAAGACTAGACAGACAAGACTAGACAGACAAGACTAGACAGACAAGACTAGACAGACAAGACTAGACAGACAAGACTAGACAGACAAGACTAGACAGACAAGACTAGACAGACAAGACTAGACAGACAAGACTAGACAGACAAGACTAGACAGACTAGACAGACAAGACTAGACAGACAAGACTAGACAGACAAGACTAGACAGACAAGACTAGACAGACAAGACTAGACAGACAAGACTAGACAGACAAGACTAGACAGACTAGACTAGACAGACTAGACAGACAAGACTAGACAGACAAGACAAGACAGACAAGACTAGACAGACAAGACTAGACAGACAAGACTAGACAGACAAGACTAGACAGACAAGACTAGACAGACAAGACTAGACAGACAAGACTAGACAGACAAGACTAGACAGACAAGACTAGACAGACAAGACTAGACAGACAAGACTAGACAGACAAGACTAGACAGACAAGACTAGACAGACAAGACTAGACAGACAAGACTAGACAGACAAGACTAGACAGACAAGACTAGACAGACAAGACTAGACAGACAAGACTAGAAAGACAAGACTAGACAGACAAGACTAGACAGACAAGACTAGATAGACAAGACTAGACAGACAAGACTTGACAGACAAGACTAGACAGACAAGACTAGACAGACAAGACTAGACAGACAAGACTAGACAGACAAGACTAGACAGACAAGACTAGACAGACAAGACTAGACAGACAAGACTAGACAGACAAGACTAGACAGACAAGACTAGACAGACAAGACTAGACAGACAAGACTAGACAGACAAGACTAGACAGACAAGACTAGACAGACAAGACTAGACAGACAAGACTAGACAGACAAGACTAGACAGACAAGACTAGACAGACAAGACTAGACAGACAAGACTAGACAGACAAGACTAGACAGACAAGACTAGACAGACAAGACAAGACTAGACAGACAAGACTAGACAGACAAGACTAGACAGACAAGACTAGACAGACAAGACTAGACAGACAAGACTAGACAGACAAGACTAGACAGACAAGACTAGACAGACAAGACTAGACAGACAAGACTAGACAGACAAGACTAGACAGACAAGACTAGACAGACAAGACTAGACAGACAAGACTAGACAGACAAGACTAGACAGACAAGACTAGACAGACAAGACTAGACAGACAAGACTAGACAGACAAGACTAGACAGACAAGACTAGACAGACAAGACTAGACAGACAAGACTAGACAGACAAGACTAGACAGACAAGACTAGACAGACAAGACTAGACAGACAAGACTAGACAGACAAGACTAGACAGACAAGACTAGACAGACAAGACTAGACAGACAAGACTAGACAGAAAAGACTAGACAGACAAGACTAGACAGACAAGACTAGACAGACAAGACTAGACAGACAAGACTAGACAGACAAGACTAGACAGACAAGACTAGACAGACAAGACTAGACAGACAAGACTAGACAGAAATGACTAGACAGACAAGGCTAGACAGACAAGACTAGACGGACAAGACTAGACAGACAAGACTAGACAGACAGGACTAGATAGACAAGACTAAAGAGACGAGACAAGACAGACAAAACTAGACAAACAAGACTAGATAGACAATACTAGCCAGACAAGACTAGATGGACTATACATTCAAGGCTCTTGCAGTAGTTGTAAATTGTTTGTTTGTATTAGAGATAAGAGACAAGACTAGACAGACAAAACTAGAGAGACAAGACTAGACAAACAAGACTAAGCATAGGAGACTAGAATGACAAGACGTGAGAGACAAACCTTGACATGACCTTGACTAGATGGACTATACATACAAGGCTATTGCCGTAGCTGTAAAATAATTGTTTGTTTGTATTAGAGTTAAAAGGCTAGACAGACAAAATAGATAGACAAGACTAGACAAACAAGACTAAACATACGAGACTAGACAGACAAGACGTGTGAGACAAACCTTGACATGCAAGACTAGATGGACAATACTAGCCAGACAAGACTAGATGGACTATACATGCAAGGCTCTTGCAGTAGTTGTAAAGTAATTGTTTGTTTGTAGTATGCAATATATTTTAATGCTAGTAATAATAGATTACTTAGATAATGTTCCAAATACAATAAAGCTTATTTAAGAATCATGCTAAACAGCAAAATATTTCATTAAGGGGATATTAAGAGGAAAAAATATTTGTGTTTTCTGCCACAAGCAGGCATAAATATTGTATGTAGCGTTCAATAGCCGAGTTTTTGTTATGTTAAGCGTCTGCGTGTGTACAAAACACGATAAAAAGGATTTTTAAAATTCTCTGCCGTTACCTAATTGTTTGTGGAGGAAAAATGGATCATAAGCCGAAGGTTGTGCGAAATTAAACGAAATTCCTGCTGGAGAGGGATTCCTTGTAGACGCAAGATTCTCAATAACAAAGGTTTGAATCAATAAAGTGCTCCCAAAATTAATAAAATATTTAAACTGAGAGAATTATTTACATTGTATTATGGCCTGAACATTTTTGTAATCCAAAGATGTTAGGATTTGAATGAAACTCTTTTTAGTTTAATCAAACTTTGCTCAAAGTGAAATATTTCCACTAAACTTTATTGCGAATTTGCAAGATTCTTGTTTAAAGCAACTTATTGCAAATTACAATCTAATATGTAACATGCAAATAAAATATTCATGTGAGCAATAAAAAGGGGAATATATAAAATTGCATGTAGTCTAACTTGGCTTCAAAGGATGAAACTAAGTGGGCGAAATACGCAGAAAGTGATTCCGTCCGGAAAAATTCTTCGAGAATAAAGATCCAAAAAAGGATTTCTTATCCTAATCTCCATCGATGTAAATCATATCTGGACCCTGCACGATATCAACTCCCACGTTACACTAAATATATCATTTATTATTTATTTTATCCCGGACTTTCTGATGGAAACGTCAGACCTCCATCGTCCGACACTATATAGCCTTATCAGAGCCAGCTCCTTATCACATCTATCATAACCCCGAGAATCTTAAGGCGATTAATTTTGTATCGATTTCGGGTCAGTCGGTGACACAAAAAGCAGGAGTAAAAATAATTTCCCAATGCGGATATATATCATACGAGAATGTCACAGGGCGAGTTAATGATGAGTTTTTTGTTTTTACTGGGGTGTCAAATTTATGCAAATTTATTTTTTTGTAAGTTGAAGATATTGTGAGGGTTAAATGAGTTTGCTAAAGTAATAACAAGCGTACTAAAGTTTTATTTGAAACCGAAATTTCCAATAGTGTCTCAATAATTTAAATTCTACTTGAGAAGATACAACACGTTTTATAGATAAAGTTTAACTGAAGTAAAAAATAGCAAGAAAATATCAATTGAGGTAGCGATAAAGACTAAAACGTGGAAACGCGTCCCGGAATTCGGGCTCCTCGACGGATTCTTGTTATCATCGGCTCAAGAATCAATTTTCGGGTCAATGATAGGTTGCGATCCTCTTCTAAATTTAGAAAAGTGCTCGACAGCCCACCATCCACACATTTCAACACAAAAAAATAATTTACCCAAGTCAGAAAAAGTAAATATTTGTCTTGGACGAGTTCGCGCCGAGAAAAGAAAAAAAATATAATTTAGTTTTGTAAATATACTCGGTGGAGATTTTGTCCGATTTCGGAAATCAATTCGAGTCCAAGCTGGGATAAGCCACGTTAGGCTTATTGATGTCCCTACATTAGTCTATCCGACACCTGAATGTCCCTTCGAATTGGCTCTGGCGCGTTTCCTGTGCGCAATTGATTTCTTTGACGAATAAAGGCAGCGAACCGAACGCAGGGAAAAAATTCCCAACGAACGCCGAACGAATTGGAATTAAATCGCTTTATGAGGCGGCTAATAAATATGCAAATTCTATGAAATGGGTAGTTATTGAAAAACTGCAGTGTTGAGCGTTTTTCTTTTCAATAAATCATCTCTTGAATGTCAATTGAATTTATAATGTTTTAAAAACTTGTTAAAATTACATTCAAATTAATGTTCGGATAATAATTTCATTAAATTTCTTATATATTAAGCTTCATTTTTTTATCAAATTTTAATTTAAATAGTCGAAGCAAGTACTCATAATAATAAATGTTTTTAGGATAAAAGTTGTTTTCAACTTGAGAATTTTAAACAAGAAAAATTATACTAAAAAATCACTTCTTAAACATACAGACAGATAAGCTTCCATTATAATGTTGGAGTTCATATAGAGTTCATATTCCAAATATTTAAGATTTTATTTTAGATTGATTTGATTTTTAATTAGTTTAAAATCAAATCAATCCCAAATAAAATTAGATATTTTTCAATTTTTTGTTTAAAAACATTTCTAGATTTTTGAAATTTTGATATTTGAAAGTAACTGCGGATTATTTTTTTTTTATTAAAAAATTCAGCTTTATAAAAATAGCTATTCAAAATTATGCTATACAAATTTGACAATTCATTATTTGAGTTTGAATAAATTATTGAGATTTAGATAGAAATGGTTTTCAAACTTGTTACTTTTTGTAATTTCAATTATTTTCAAGATTATATTTTATTTTCAAATTTGTGAAATATTGTTTCGTCCAAAAAGACCGCGAATATCAGATTTATTATTTGTTATCTATACTTATAACATTTAAACTTTCTAGTATGCATAATTCAATTTTTCTATGTTATCTTTGAATCAATGCAAAATCTTACTAAATTTACAAACGTTTTGTTTACCTTTTCTTGCTCTTTCAGATAATATTTAATCAATAAATTAAGATATCATTTATTACATTAACACAACTATCTCTTTTATCACAATATCTTTTATCTTCAATTCAATTATTTCGGTTTATTGTAATTATTAATATAAAATTATGAAATTAAATATTGAAATCACTAAATCTTTTATTGTACAATAAATATCAAAGGGTAGTGAAATGAAAGCATAAAGTCGGTAATTAATGTAATAAAGGGAATTATTGCTCAATGAATTGTTAAATAAAACGCATTAATTAATATAAAAGTATATGCAACATTTATGGATAATTCCTCTATGTGTAAACATAAAACGGGTTTCTGAACAGTATTTTTAAAAACAGTTTAACTAGAGATTTGGTTTATTTAGCTACGAGGTTTTGTCTAAGCTGCTCTCTATAGACATAGCTATGAAGTCGAATCCGCTCAATCAAGTCCATGTATTCTTATCTGTCTGTTAAATCTTGTCTGTCAACTTTTTACTGTCTATTTTTATCTGTTTATTTTTGTTAATTGACTAACTATATATTAAGATTGGTGAAGCAGCTGTAGCTTTCAAAGGCTAATTTCGGCGACCACAAAGATGTCTGCCACAGATGCAAAGATTTGCTCTGTTATTGCAGTTTGTTCTCGCTTTTTTCCTCTTCTGTAGTTGCCGTTCTCGTTTTTGCGCCATTTATTTTCGTTTTATTGGCGCGCCTAACTATTTATAACAAATGTTCCTCCGGCTCGCATGTAACGGCAGTGTAAATGTGTTTGGCCCGCACAAAAGCGAATTTAATTTTAGAATTTTTAAATCAAGCCCAAAATGAAGATTGTTAAGACGACCCTGTCTTATGGGGAGTTATAAGGTGAATGGAATAATAAAAGCTAATTGAATATTTCCCTTTCCTATAATTACAGTTACAACTTTATTTTTGAAAAAAAAAACGAATCCGTCTTCTCTGTCTAGTCTTGTCTGTCTAGTCTTCTCTATCAAGACTTGTTAGTCTAGTCGTGCCTGTCTAGTCTTGTCAGTATCGTCTTGTCTGAATAGTCTTGTATTTCTAGTTTTTTAGGTGTAAATTGGACCGTGTAGTCAAGGTAAATCTCAAAATTTATTTACCGGTAGATGCAATAAATACATTAAGATAAGCTCAAAACGAAAAACAAAATAATTGACTTTCTAGTCTTGTCAATCTAGTGTTGCTTGTCTAGACTTATCAGTCAAGTCTTGTATGAATATTTTTGTCTGTCTAGACTTGTCTGTCTAGTCTAGTCTAAAGCAAAACTAATTTGGAAAGTAAGAAGAAGTAGCAAGTACGCATACGCGAAGCGCGGATGCCCTGGTACAAGTAATGAGGAAGGCATGTGATGCAACTCTAAAAAAGAAAAGAGGATCACCAAGGAAAAAGGCTGTGTACTGGTGGCATAATGAAATTGCCAGCACGAGGGCTAAAAAAGGCGGGGACGAAAACTTGAATGGTCTGAAAGAGGCGTACAAGAAATTGAAGAAAGAGTTATGCAACTAATAAATACCATGACCATTAGAGAAAACTTTGTAAGGATCTCGACGAGGATATATTGGGAGTCGCGTTCCAAACCTGCAAAAAAGGCTTAAAATCCAACTACAAGCGGTTAGGTTTTCAAAAACCTAAGTCAAGAACCTTTTCTCTGGAACCAAGTTAAAATGACCGACGTACCACTATTTAAAGAAGAGGAACTTGTAAATGCCACGAACCGCATACGAAACGGAAAAGCCCCAGGACTGGACGGCGTGCCACCCGAAGTCGTAAAAACCAAGGTTATTAAAATACACAAGGTATGCTCACTCAGGCTAGGCGGCGTTTCTTTGATCTCAGAAAATGACGTCACTGGATTGTAGACTGACGCGCTAATTCAAAATTTATAGCTAAGTAAGGTATAGATTCTAGAAGAAATAAATCTTCATTATTGAATTAAATTACAATAATAAAGAATAATGAATTAAATATTTATTATGTTCATAAAAATTTACTATTAACATAAGGAAAGTTTTAATTTTTTGGTAAAGGGATTTAATAACTTAAATAAAAGGCATATTTTTTTTAAATAGTAAATAAACATTATCTATCTTATATCTTAAGGGTATTATTCGATTATAATATTTTTCTTTAAGTGAATACACCTATTTTTTTATTATATATTATAATAGTAATTTAAAAAAGTAGAATTCTTTTATATGGGTAGATTGTAAATTAGAACATGATTCTATACTCAGGATTTTGGGATTAAAATAAAAAGACACATGTAAATTAGAAAAACAAATTGTTTTAATAAAAAATAGGTAAAAAATACTTAAATCTACAGTTTTTATTTTGCTTCTTATATTTTTATGAAGGGATTGATTTTAATAATAATTCTTTTTTCTATAAAATTCCTATAGACGATCTTCAGAGAAACCTGAAAATAGAAATACAAAATTTTATATGTGTATATATATATATATATATATATATATATATATATATATATATATATATATATATATATATATATGCTTTTTAGAGTATGTTATTATGGTCAGAGGGTTTAAATTTTGAGGTATATTGACTAAACATTGGAAATTCATTAGAATGTTTATATGCTATCCAGCCAGATATTCCAAAGCATCTTCATTAAGCTCATGTGGCAAAGATTCATTATTTTTATTTGGCGAGCTATCATAGGATCCTCAAGAAAACAACACAAAATCGTTTTAGAAAAAATAAATTAATTAATTAAAAAAATATAGAGCTTTTCCAAAAAATAACATTGTGAAAAATCTTACCTGAACTTGAACTGGATTTATGACAAAAAAAAATTCTATGCTTTCGGATAGAGTATTTAAGCCTACCTGGACAGCCTTACGAGCCTCACCTAAAATTTCAAGCTCAATCATCAATCCATGCTCAAGAGAATTGAGAGGAGTAGAATAGTCACCAAGGCCACCTCAAATTTAACTCATTTTTGGCATGCTTGGCTTCCTTTTTATATTTTTGTAGTCGAATAATTGTATGATGATGAGTATTCAATAATTTTTCATATAATTCATTCATTTCATATATTTCATATAAAAACAAATGATTTTCAACAAATATTTTCTAATATAACAGTAATCTTTAATTCCCTTAAAATAGTATAATATATTAATATTAAAATACAAAAGTTTATAATTTGAAGACTACTTACTTCTGATATTTCTTCACATTCTTCAAATTGTTTTGGGCCAAGAGACAAGTTTAAAATTTCTCTCCTATTTTCAGAGTCTATTTTTTTGCATTCTAAACTGTCTTGCATTAGAATTTTCAGGGCAGGGTGTTGTGGCCGGAGGATTAAGTTGGATATTAAGTTTAAGGTTTAAGAGTTGGGATACTTTGTGGAACCAGTTGTCTATTTGTGTAATAGCCTGTAAGTTCACATTTTAAATCTCAAACAAATTTGTTTTTTTTTTCAAAATGGTCAGAGCATATTTGAGATGTATCTCGATTAAATTTATCATTTCTTTTGCATTTCATAATCCACTCTTTTCTTATTTTATTACCTTTAGGAAACCTAAAAAATGAAAGGTCATTCCTTCAGGGCATGTTAGCATAATTAGTGCAGATAACAACAGCAATTAAAATTTGTAAAAATTAAGAAATCAATTGGTTAAATATAATATTGATATAACTTACCATTTCCAAATAACCTAACCTATTCAAAACAAAATATTCAATAAATATGTTAGAAAGGTAGAAAAAATAATTTAATATAATTTAAATTAAAAAAAAATAATAATTTAAAATAAAATAAACTATATAAAAAAGTTTTATTTTGGACTTTTGCTGTGCAAAATGAAACGATATGAAATTTCAAACAATAACAACCAAGGATAGCTAATGCCTTCTGTCAGAAAGAACTTTCCAAGGACGTCAGAGTATTTGCCCAAGTCAAAGTGAGCACCCCTTGTTAAAAAACCATCGCTCAACAAGAATCTACTACGTTTATGCTCGAAGATATGAAAAGTCTGCTGCTTGCTGGAAATTTCCCAGACAAGTGGAAACGTGCAAGATTAGTTCTTCTAAAGAAGGTAGACAAGCCGATTGGTCAACCATCGTCGTACAGACCTCTCTATGCTTGCTAGACGTAGCTGGAAAACTGTTGTAAGCACTTTTACTGGCAAGATTACAAAAAGAACTTGATGCCGGAATTGGATTATCTGACAGACAGTATGGATTTACAAATGGCAGGTCCATGACGGATGCAATAAATGCAGTACTTAAGATCGCAGAGAAGGCAAGAGAAGGTAAATCAGGAACCAGAAAAATCTGCTCATTAATAATTTTTGATGTGCGAAATGCTTTCAATACTGTTAGCTGGGAACTTGTAATGGGTGAACTGACAAAGAGGCGTATAGCTCCATACCTGCTGCGTATGTTAAGAAGCTACCTTAAAAACAGAAAACTGGTACTACAAGCTCAAAATAAGACGGTAGAAGTGGAATTCAGTTGTGGGGTTCCACAGAGCTCAATTATGGGCCCCACATTATGGAATGTCCTATATGACGACATCCTGAGATTAAAAGTGCCAGAGGGTGCCACACTCATTGCGGATGATTTAGCCTTGGTTGTAATCGCAAAAAATGAACACGGGATAAGGCAAACTGCCAACCAGGCGATAGGTATTATAAGCAAGTGGATTACTTGTAGAAAATTAAAGCTGGCGCCTGAGAAAACGAAGCGGTTCTGCTGACTGGATAAAGAAGACTATTGCCAATCAAATTTAAAGTAGGCTAAATAGAGATATTCCCAAAACAGCAGATACAATTCTTAGGACTTATAATCGACAAATGACTTACTTTCGCTGCACATCTCTCAGAGGCTGCAGGAAAAGGATTAAAAACACTGGGGGCTATAGAACAACTAATGCTAAAAGTGGGAGGACGCAGAAGTTCACAGCGCAGAGCAGCTATTGAGTAGTGTGGCACAATCGGTTATGCTCTATGGAGCTCCAGTGTGACCAAACAGAATGGAAACCGGAAGGAATGAACAAAAACTGGCATCCGTACAGCTTAAGATTATTATGCGGATATGCAAGGTATACCGTACGGTATCCGGGGATGCATTGATACAATCCCCTGCATTGCCCCAATCGACCTGCTTGCAAAAGAAAGAGCAGAGATAAGCAAGTCAGGCAACAACATACGTTCCAGGCAGAAAGCCAGAAAAAATCTCTTTAATGAGTGGCAGCAAAAATGGGAACATACAGAAAAAAGCCAGTGGAAATACGGAGAAGAGTGGGTTATCCGTTATCACTTAACACAATTCCTATCCGGCCACGGTTGTTTTCAAGAGTTTTTGCACCATATGAGCAGGGCAGTTGATGACACGTGTATATACTGTGGAGAAATAGACACAGTAGACCACACAATTTTTGAGTGTTACAGATGGGAGAGAGAAAGCTATTCAAAGCGTGGATACTCCCTTAAATGTAAGAACAATTATAGGTCATATGCTGGACACCAAAGAAACATAGGACATGATTCATACACTAATAAAAACAGTAATATCGGCCAAGGAAAAGGATGAGAGACAAAAGAATCTCAAAAACTTTTAGTTAGTTTCAACATCTGACCCAATCTACACTCTGAAGTCATGCGAATAGCGTTCCCGGGGTGCCTGGTTGGTTTCATGGGGACCACTTGTCTGTATATCTTGTATATCAGCTACGCCCCAAAAAAAAGTCTTTTGTTGTCTAGACTTGTCTAGTCTTGTCTGCCTGTATTGTCTTGTCTGTATTGTCTTGCCTGTCTAGTCTTGTCTGTCTAGTCTTGACTGTCGCCAGTATGGCAGTTACTCTTCCAGTAAGAGCGGCACAAACCATACTGGAGAAAGGCAGAATAAAAGTTGGCTGTATCATGTGAAAATCAGGTGCTACAGATGCCTTGGCTTCGGGCACCTGGCGGCAGCATGCAAGGGAATAGAGCAAAAGAATGCGTGGGCAAAGTGGGCACAAAGCATACGAGAGCACGGCCAAAGAGGCTTCGTGTGAGGAGTGAGTGGGTATAGGGCGGACTCCATGGACTGCCCTGCGTACAGGAAACTGTGCAGGGGAAGTATGAAAGGGTCGTCCCAAAGAAACAGAATATGCTAGTATTGCAGACGAACTCAAATAGGAGTGCGGCTGCAATGGAGCTGGTATGGAAGACGGTGCATGATGATTGTCTCCGAACCAAATCTTCAGACTATTAGTAACAGAGGCTGGCACGTGGACCAGTGTAAGAATGTTGCTGTGAGGATTTTCCATTCGGAAAATCCTATGGTTAAGTGTGGATGTGGAAATGGATATGTGTGGGTTGAATTGGAAAACTGGGTCCTGTATGTGTGCTACATCTCGCCTAACATAACGTTAGAGCAGTTTGTAGCTTTTATGGATGAGCTAAGGACCAGTATGAACAGCTGGTCCAAAGAGATTGTTGTCGGGGGGATTTCAATGCCAAGTCCGCTTGGTAGGGATCCCCTAGAGAGGATGAGAGAGGGAGAATGATGGAAGAGTGGCTGGCAGAGGAGGACCTGGTGGTTCACAACAGTGGGAATGTGCCAACCTTCGTGGGAGGCGAAAGTATGTCTTTCATATTCATAACTTTTAGCACCTCATGGATTGCAGGCAGAGTGAAAGAGTGGCGTGTCAGAGAGGGAGAGAATCTGTGTGATCACCAGGATATTCTCTTTGACGTACGAGAGAATTTTTCTGAGGGACCGGTTGCAATTGGAAGGCTATGGATGGAGAGTGGACAAGAGTCTACCAGACAGATTGGGAGACGTCATTAAGGAGCTGGCTGAAAGGACAGGCCTCGAAAATGGATTGTGGAGCTCCTGCGAAGCAGTTCTTCACGGGGCCTGTGCGTCAGAGGCGAGGCAGGAAGCCAATTTACAGGTGGAATCAGCAGGTAGCTGAAAAGCGTAAAACCTGTTTACGTGAAAGGAGATGCATGGTGAAGAGTAATAGGCGAGCAAATGAGGAAGTGCGTGAGGAGTGCAGAGGGAGGTATAACTTGGCGCGCAGAAAACTTTGCAGAGCCATCGCGAACTCCAAGCAAGAAGCTTGGAGAGTGCTCTACGAAGAGGTGAATAATAACATCTGGGATGACGGCTATAAGATCGTCACCAGGCAAATTGCGCAAAGGGTTAATACTCTCCGGGGGGATAACCTAATAACGGTCAAGAGGCTCAAGAGGAAGTCAAGAAGCTGTTTCCAGTACATGAGCGAATGAACTGGCTGGAACCCGTGGGATGGAGATCTGCGCCCCTTTTGACTCCGGCCGAGCTGCAGAGTGCAGTTTATTATTTAGGTTATTATTTAGGAAAAGCCTAAAAAGAAGGTCCTGATGGTGTTCCACCCGAAGCGTGCAAGGTGTTTGGGCATGTGTGAGAGGACATGTGCTTAAGCATGATGAATGAATTGTTGATCAATGCCAGTTTCCCCAAAGAGTGGAAGAGAGCGACACTGGTGATGATTGAAAAAGAGCGAAAGGAAGGAGAGGAAGCCAATTACAAGCCAATCTGCCTACTGAATGGTATAGCGAAGATGTTTGAGAGTATGATCGGAGCTAGGATAAATGAGGATTTCGAGAGGGCAGGGGTTCTTTCAGAGGAACAGTATGAGTTCAGAGGCGGCCGCACTACGGTGAACGCAATCATGCGTGTGATAGAGAGAGCAAAGGTAGCTAATACGGGTCCATGGCGTACCCGTAGCTACTGCGTGCTTGTAACCCTGGACGTGAAAAATGCTTTAAATTCAGTCCCATGGGGCGGAATCATGGAGGCTTTGGAACTAAAGGGGGTAGCTAGCTCCCTACCTTCGAAAGATGCTGGGGAGCTACTTGAATGATAGGGAGATAGTGACTGTGGAAGGTAAAATCTTCAAAATGATCGTCCCACAGGGTTTAGTTCTTGGGCCGATACTGTGGAAAATATTTTATGACGAGGTTTTGAGATTGAGGCTGCCAGACGGGGTAACACTTGTAGGGTACGCTGATGACTTAGCGGTGGTCGCTGTCACAAGAACGGAAGAAAGTCTGAAAGCGATAATGAATGAGGCAATTAGTAGGATTGATCGGTGGATGGGGGAAAAAGGGCTTGCTCTGGCTCCCCATAAAACCGAGGCGGTCCTGCCAATTGGGAGAAGAAAGCTGCGTGAACTGACCGTGCGAATAGGGACAGTTGACGTACCGGCTCGGGAATCTATAAGATACCTTGGGGTGGAGCTTCAGCGAAATCTCAGGGTGTCCGATCAGGTCACCCGGGTGGTGAGCAACGCTACAGCATGTGTAAAAGCCCTCAACTCATCCAGTCGCTTACAGGGCATGGATGCTTTGGGTCTTACCTGGTGCGCATCGGGAAACTGGTTGAGGCGCACTGTAGGTATTGTGGAGCGACAGAGGATACTGCGGACCATACCATCTTCGAGTGTACGACATGGGAGAGAATGAGGAGCGCCGCAGAATGCAAGGTGGGAGAGAATGTTAACAAGGAGAGTATGGAGAGAATTATGCTCCGCAGTGAGTATGAATGGGGCGTGCTGACTGGAATGATAGGATATATAATGAGGAGAAAGGAGAAGGATGAAAGGGACGAGCGTAAGGCGGGACGAGGGGTTGCTACGCGCGAGCCGAGCTTACCAACGCCGGCCCCCCATTAGTGCGAAGGGGGCGCACAAATTTATTGTAAACTCTGATGTGAGGGGGGCACGGCGATTAACGGCGCGCCCGTCACAACGAATAAATGTGGTTGAATGCTTTGGATATGAAAGGGAGAGAAACGTGATGAAGTTATGCCGAATTTTGGATTCCATCACGTTCTCTCTGGTTTTGGCTGGGGGTCTGAATGGTGGGCGTTTTTTAGTGGGTCGCTCCTTTTGGTGGAGAGCTCCACACAATCACTCGGCACGGGTCGGATGTTGTCTGTTTCCAGATTTTCACCTCCAGCACATGCAAAAAAAGGGTTTGTCTGTCTTGTCTTGTCTGTCTAATCTTGTCTGTCTAGTCTTGTCTGTCTAGTCTTGTCTGTCCAGTCTTGTCTGTCTAGTCTTGTCTGTCCACTCTTGTCTGCCTAATCTTATCTGTCTAGTCCTGACTGTCTAGTCATGTCGGTCTAGTCTTGTCTGCCTTGTCTGTCTAGTGTTGTCTGTCTAGTTTTGTCTGTCTAGTCTTGTCTGTCTAGTCTTGTCTGTCTAATCTTGTCTGTCTAGTCTTGTCTGTCTAGTCTTGTCTGCCCAGTCTTGTCTGTCTAGTCTTGACTGTCTAGTCATGTCTGTCTAGTCTTGTCCGTCTAATCTTGTCTGTCTAGTCTTGTCTGTCTATTCTTGTCTGTCTAGTCTTGTCTGTTAGTCTTGTCTGTCTATTCTTGTCTGTCTAGGTTTGACTGTCTAGTCATCTCTGTCTAGTCTTGTATGTCTTGTCTTGTCTGTCTAGTGTTGTCTGTCTAGTCTTGTCTTTCTAGTCTTGTGTGTCTTGTCTTGTCTGTTTAGTCTTGTCTGTCTCGGCTTGACTGTCTAGTCTTGTCGGTTGACTGTTGTCTGTCTTTCATTTGTCTAGTGTTGTGGGTCTCGTTCTGCACTAGGACAGCCTAAATCTTATCGTATCGATGAAGATGAAATAATGTTAATCTTGACCATTAAATCTTGTTTGACTATTCGCTGCATATATTTCAATATAGACATATGCAGTTAATTAAAGCGATTCTATTTTTAATAGATGTTTGAAAAATAAACAAATCGGAAAAACTGTGAAATAATAGAAATAAATCTATTTCTGAAAACTTTCTTTCTGAGAGAAACACGAAATAAAACTCTTCTATTTAGCGTGTATTTTTAGTCGGTGCGTCCGCTTCTATCACAGACGTACGCGGTGACACTCTGAAAAACACTGAAAATAGACGGCCGCTGTCATTTTCATGCTTGCATCGCGACGTGAGGTTAAATTGGTTCAAGCCGAATTCTTTAATTCCTGCTTCAGTGTGTTCCAAACCGTGCGAAAGGTACAAACCGATATATTTCGAAACGTTCGAATTGACGAAAATATTGAGTGAAGATTAATTGAAACAACGTTTTTTTTTGTTGAAAATAGTGTAATAAAAGTGTGATTAATTTTTAGTGTGTTTAGTGTGTTATTTAAAAATTTTGCGTTATTAAATTGTTGAGTTTTTTTTTATAAATTTTTCAGAAATTTGTAAAATTTTACATAAAGTTTGTTTTCTTTGAAACTGAAAAATCAAAATATTTAGACTTATTTACTTCGTATTTTTAGATGTAGCCAACTTAACAGCTTTAGCAATAAGTCATTTAGAAATTAAATTACATAAGGCGAAAATTATTTATTTCAACATTATCTAAAATTGTATAAAACTACTGCAATGCATAAAACTACTTCCAAAACATTTTTTAAACTTAAATCTTTATTAACTATGTAATTTGTTTATACAATACTTCAAACTTTTCGCTCTTTGTAAAATTCAGTCTAAACATTTCTTCGCATTTATTTTCTCAAACATCAGTGTTTTTTTTTATAAACTCAACACCCTACCTGCAGTATATTAACTTATGTTAGATCCAGTAAATCTATCTACACTAAAATTTATCTCTATTTACATTTAGTACCCATAAATAGTTTTAGTGCAAGGAAAAAACTTTTATAGTTTTATCAATATTTAATAAACCAAAATAATTGGCTGTAATACGTTAAAACTTTCTCACAGAAAATTTTCTCCTCTGAATTTCTTATTATTTCGAATAGTCTTGATGTTGAAATACCAACCTAATCCTTGTTATTAATACAATTATAACTAAAATTTCTTAATTCATTTTCCTATAGAATAGAAAAGTATATTTGATAGATCTAAATCCTTTTTATTATTACTGGATTTACTAGTTCAATTTTTTTTTTCGATTAACTGGAAATATAAATTTAATAGAAGACCCTATAAAGTTTTTATTACCGGAATTATGTAGATATTACACATATTGATTTTACAAATCTATTGGATCGTAATATTTTAATTATATTCTATTACCTATAAAAGCTTGATTTATTCCAAACATATTCACACATTTGTTTGAACAAAATCTGTATTACGTGATGAAATATAAATTTAGATGTTTTTTTGTCTAAATGCAAGTCAATTGTTTCAATTCAAAGGCTTTTTTCAATTTTCAAAGTTTAATTTCAAAAATGGAATTATTGATTATTGTCGAATGATTTATCAGAAATACCTAGGTAACTTGAAGAGTTTATAATCAGTTTAAATAGTCAAAAATGTTTTATAATCAAATATAAATCTTATGGACTAAACTTATTGACTAATTGAAAAATAAGTCTAAATATTAAGATATATATATATATATATATATATATATATATATATATATATATATATATATATTGATCATTTTATAAAAAAGTTTAAAGTTAAATAGATTATATTTACCTTAAACCAATAGACAAATCACTCATATATTAAATCACTATAACAAATCTTAATATACAATATCACAACAACAACACATAGGCAGGGGAGGTTAGGCCAAAGCCCAACTTAGGGTTATAGGGCTAAATGAAGAAGAAGAAGATAGACAACAACACAATTTTGTAACTTAAGCATAAATAGATGTATGATACACGGTTCACATAAAATAGATAAATACTTACTAGACAGACAAGTTCCCCTGAGATAAATCTTAATTTGACAAAAGGCCTCCATAAACCAGATGTTGTTGAATTAATAGCCAAATTTTTGAATAAAAAATATAGTAATTTAAATCCTGATAGATTTAATTTAATAGACAAGCATTGCTCGCAATAAATATATACAGATACTATTTGTTACAAGAAATTTTATAATTTGAACCCTGATAGATAAAACTTTATAGACAAACTATTGTAGGATAAACCTGAATCGACAAAACTGGTTCAACAAGACCATGTAATTTAAACCTTGATAGACATGATAAACAAAACTTTAACCCACAAAAGTTACGTCTTACTAAATAAAACTCGATTTGAATATTTTGTTGCATAACCCGTAATGGACGAATTATCACCCACTTTTCACAAACAACTTTGAGAAGTTGTAGTCAAAAGTTGATCAATCTTCACAAGTTTATACAGTAGTCAATTGTTTTATTATTCAGGTAGTTTTCAACGGTATTTGAAAACGATTGCAGCTGAAAGTACAATAATAGATTCCCTCCCCTTGTTTTCACATTTAAACATTTATTCGGCTTTTCTTTTATTCCGCATTTATTTTTAACCATTCACTGAACAACCAATTCCAAGAACGATTTAAGACATGTCTAGGACAACATAATATTCTTGACTAGGCTATTTCCGTCTTGTTACCAAAACTGTTTTATTGTGCTAATTATACTGTTGTTTTTCAACTATTGCCAAATAGATCAACTTAGACTTTTCCTTATAGTATCGACATATTATATTAATATATTAATAAAATGGTAAAGAAATTAAACAATCTTTAATTGCGCTTTAGATGGAATAGTGCAGTGAAGTTTGTTCGGCGATTAAAATTTTGTGACAGAAAGTGCGGAATACGGAAATTTTTAATAATTATTGTGTAATAAAGTTGAATACTTTGAAATTCAATAAAAAATTCCATTTAACCCGGCTGAAACATAGAACGGAAAATATGTAAGAAGTATTTTCTGGCAAATGCTCGTGCCAAATCTAAAATACACACGATACGACCATAATCCACTGTGTTTATTTTTCTTGAAAACAAAGTCACAAACCTGCAAATTCCAATTATCTCTATAAACAACGCAAACTAAGTCATTACTACATATTATTATTGAAATGTGAATGAAGATGGAGTGCGGCCACACAGTAATCTTCGTGCTAACTTTAGTGATTAGTGTTTTCTGTCAGGGGTTCCACGTCTACGGTTCCAATCCCACACAGTACACGCGTAAGATTAAACTGAAACAGGGTGTGCTACAGGGTGTCGTGGTCGAGCCCAGAGTGAGCTACACTCTTCCACCCGTTGAGCAATATCTAGGCATACCATATGCTGCGCCACCAGTTGGAGAACTTAGGTATAAATTATGCATTAATTTCTCATTTGCGAATATTAATTGCCATACGCACTACCACTTACTAATAATAGTTTAATATTCACAAGTTCAAACATTATTTGGGAATTTTACTAGATTAAACGGTATTAGACAAAATATTAGACTATGTGGACGGGGCTAAATAGATAAAACTAAACTAGCAAAACTGACAAATGAGATTAAACAATAAGAAAAAGAAATATATTTATTGTATACATGACCGAGCTAAACAAGATCAATCTGGCAAAATTAAATAGAGATTAGACACGGAAGGCACGACATACAAACCCGACACAAGAACTAATAGTAAAGACAAGACAGAAAAATGATGAAGACAAGGTAAATGGAAATAGGCAGATACGACCAGGCAGACAAAACCAAGCAGTCAAGACTAGATAGCCAATACCAAACAAGATACACAAAAAGACAGACAACAAGATTGTGTGAACTTGTTCGCTTTTGTTGCATTGTCTGGTCTAAACTGAAATTGTATGGTCTTATCCGGTCCTGTCAGGTTCTGCCTGGTCTGGTCAGCTCTTGTCTGGTCTTCTGTAATTTTGTCTGGTCTTGTCTTGGATAGTCTACTGTGGTCTTGTCTGGTCTTCTCTGGGCCTCTCTTACCTTGTCTGGTCTTGCCTGGCCTTCTCTGATTTTGTCTGGCCTTGTCTGGTCTACTCTAGTCTAGTGGTATTTTCAGCACTTGTCTGGTCTTGTTTAGTCTTGTCGACTATTGTCTGGTCTTCTCTGGTCTTGTTTGGTCTTGTCTGATCTTGTCTGGTCTTGTGTAGTCTTGTCTGTTTTTTTTTCTGGTCCTGTGTGATCCTGTCTGCTTTGTGCGGTCTTGTCCGGTACTGTCTGTTATCGTCTGGTCTTGTCTGGTCCTGTCTGGCCTTGTCTGCTCTTGTCTGGTTGAAAATAGGCTTATCTCTGGTCCTGTCGCGCCTCGCCTCGTTTTGTTTCGTTTAGTCTAATTTGTCTGGTCTTGTCTGGTTTTGTCTGATCTTGCCTGGTCTTGTCTGAAATTGTCTGGTCTTATTTGGTCTTATCTAGTCTTGTCATTTCTTGTCTTATATGTTCTGGTCTTGTTTAGTCATGTCTGGCTACTCTCGTCTTCTCTGTTCTTGTCTGCTCTTCTGGTCTTATATGGTCTTGTCTGGTCTTGTCTAGTCTTGTCTGGTTTTGTCTGGTCTTGCCTGGTCTTATCTGGTCTTTTCTATTCTTTGCTGGTCTTGTCTGGCCTTATCTGGTCTAGACAGGTCTTGGATGGTCTTGTCTGGCCTTGTCTGGTGTTGTCTGGTCTTGTCTTGTATTGTCTTGTCTAGTCGGGTCTTCTCTGATGTCGTCTGGACTTATCTGGTCTTGCCTGCTCTTCTCTGGTCTTGTCAAGTTCTGCCTGGTCTTGTCTGCTATAGGGAATATGCATCAATTTGTTTTATTTGCTTAATTCACTTTTTACTTCGTTTTAACAGTTTAAAAGTGTTTTAATTACTTTTAAAAAAAAAATATAAAATACCGATTAAATTTGACCTGTTTAAACGGTCTCATTTTTCGCGCGCTTCGGATGACGTCACAGCTCTCTATTGTCATTCAGTGTTGTTTACTATTTGCTATTTTGACAGTTACTTACACTTTTGACAGTTAAGTATTTTCTGTTTGAAGCGCTATTTCGATAATGGATAAAGTTTAAAAACCATATTATAAATATTGTTTTGTACCGGAATGCAAAAACACTATTATAAGTACTCCACATAAAGTGTTTTTTTTTTGTTCAAAAAAATGCGAGAGTGCGTAAAGAATGGTGCAAGGTTGTAAGAAGAGATGAAATATCTCCAAAAACGTGTTCATATTGTTGTGAAGATCACTTTAATGTAAGTATATTGTATTTCGATAGTTTACATGGTGTGAGTTTCTTCCAAGGTTTTACTAAATGTTGAATTTGTTTAAGATTTAGGAAGATACAACAAATTATGTTCAATACAACATCATGAAACAACAAGGGCAAAAAGTTATTCCACGGTTAAAGGAAGGAGTTGTGCCTCATATATTTCAGTGCCAAAAAGAAAATATGCCACCACCAGAAGAGGGAATATGTGCTCTCAAAAGACAAAGATTATCACTAGTAGCTGTCAAAAGTCAAATGCTTTAGAAATTGAAACACCAAAAACAAGTTACTATTAAGCCGGGAAAAGTAGTTCATATTGAAGGGATGATTGTCGAGCAAGGCCCAGTACCTCTCGCATGGATGTCTCTGAAGCAGAGCAGATTGAAGCCTCCAGTAATACAGGCAAATTACACTGTGACAAAGCTCTGCAAGTAAATATTAAGTCAAAGTACAGAAGTAAAGGTGTTCAAGTAAAGAATGGAATAGAAAAATGTTGCTCTCTCTCCTCTTCGTCTTTCTTTACAAAATATTGCAACATCACCAGTAAAATCAGCTAGGAAGTTATTTATAGATAACCCAGTTGATACAACATATATTTCTTCTGATTCAAGTTGTTTTCAACATATCTTACTGTAGGCAATTAGTAGAAGAATTAAAAGAAATCCTACCTAAGTGTGCTACGCAATCTTCACATTGAACAGAAATAATAGTTTCTTCAATTTCGTCACAGGTAGTTTCGTCACCTGTACAGCATAACACTTCTGACGCACATTGTGTTCTGGGAATAATTGGAGTTTAGGGGTTTATTGAAAATTAGTGTTATGGACTTTTTACCTGGTGTAACTGTTATTAATAGTCCTTGGCACGGGTTAACGGAAAGGTCGCAAAGGTCGGAAAGCAAAAATGAAGCTTCTAAGTTATCTGGTTCAAAAAATATTCATGTTTTTCTTGAAATAGTTGTAAAAATTGTCAACCTGACAGATAGTCGACTCGAACGCAAATAACTAGATGTTGCCACGTTTATTATTTTTTCTAATTATCAACAGATTTGTTTCGAAATAAAAAAAAAATGGAAAACTTTTAATATATCCAGAGAAAAATATAAATAAATTAAGATTTTCATAAAATTAATAAAAAAAAATCGCTAGATCCTATATATGGAAAATACAAAATAAATTTTGTAATTAAAAAAAAACATATAAAACCTTATAGGTAATGTCCAGTATAATCATTATCAGATTTTCTCCAAAAAATAAAAAGCGAAATCTTAAAAATACAAAAAAAATTAAATTTAAAAAATAAAAACTAAAAAAAACTTACAAATAATGTCCTAATTCATCATACGATTTCTTCAAAATAAGAAAAGAAAAAAAAAGTTGGCCCAAGTCTTCTTTCGTCTAAAAAACAGAAATAAATTCAAATTTTGTACAAATACAAGTTGCAACCTAATCTAACCGGGGTTAAACCAACGGTTATTGCCACTTTGGCTTATTTTGGATCGAGAGTTGTATGTTGTATGTAAGTTATGTTTATATGTAAGTATGTTGTCTTGATTTATCTTACCGCTTCGCGGTGGGCAACCTAATCTAACCGGAGTTAAACCAACGATGCTTGCAACTTTGTCCTCCAATGGACCGAGTGTTAACCCCGGTTGGATTAGGTTGTCTTAATATTTATGCTATCTTGATTTATCTTTCGACTTAGCGGCGGAAAACCTAATCTAGCAGCGGTTAAACCAACGGTTGTTGCAACTTATATTGTATCCGCTTATATTGTATCGAGATTTGTATGTTGTCTTGATTTATCTGTCCGCTTCTCGGCGGAGAACCTAATCTAACCGGGGTTAAACCAACGGTGATTGCAACTTTGGCTTATATTATACGATTACGCTTATATATATATCATACGATTTCCTCAAAATAAGAAAAGAAATACAAAGTTGGCCCAAGTCTTCTTTCGTCTAAAAAACAAAAATAAATTTAAATTTTGTTCAAATTCTAATTCTTGGACAACCTAATCTAATCGGGGTTAAACCAACGGCCATTGCCACTTTCGCTTATATTGGATCGATATTTCGCGCGCCCGCGCGTATGTTATCTTGATTTATCTGTCCGACTCGCGGCGGACAGATAAATCAAGATAACTATATTATGTATGTTGTCTTGATTTATCTGTCCGCTTCGCGGCGGACAACCTAATCTAACCCGGGTTAAACCAACGGCCATTGCCACTTTGGCTTATATTGGATCGATAGTTCGCGCTCCCGCGCGTATGTTGTCTTGATTTATCTGTCCGCGTCGCGGCGGACAATCTAATCTAACCCGTGTTAAACCAACGGCCATTGCCACTTTGGCTTATATTGGATCGAGAGTTCGCGCTCCCGCGCGTATGTTGTCTTGATTTATCTGTCCGCTTCGCGGCGAACAACCTAATCTAACCCGGGTTAAATTAACGGTCTTTGCCACTTTGGCTTACATTGGATCGAGAGTACGCGCTCCCGCGCGTATGTTGTCTTGATTTACCTGTCCGCTTCGCGGCAGACAACCTAATCTAACCCGGGTTAAACCAACGGGCATTGCCACTTTGGCTTATATTGGATCAAAAGTTCGCGCCCCCGCGCGTATGTTGTCTTGATTTATCTGTCCGCTTCGCGGCGAACAACCTAATCTAACCCGGGTTAAATTAACGGTCTTTGCCACTTTGGCTTACATTGGATCGAGAGTTCGCGCTCCCGCGCGTATGTTGTCTTGATTTATCTGTCCGCTTCGCGGCGGACAACCTAATCTAACCGGGCTGAAACCAACCGTCATTGCAATTTTGGCTTATATTGGAACGATAGTTTGCGCTCCCGCACGTATGTTGTCTTGATCTATATGTCCGCTTCGCGGCCGACAACCTTATCTAACCCGGGTTAAACCAACGACCATTGCCACTTTGGCTTCTATTGGATAGAGAGTTCGCGCTCCCGCGCGTATGTTGTCTTGATTTATCTGTCCGCTTCGCGGCGAACAACCTAACCTAACCCGGGTTAAATTAACGGTCTTTGCCACTTTGGCTTACATTGGATCGAGAATTCGCGCTCCCGCGCGTATGTTGTCTTGATTTATCTGTCCGCTTCGCGGCGGAGAACCTAATCTAACCCGGGTTAAACCAACGGCCATTGGCACTTTGGCTTATATTGGATCGAGAGTTCGCGCTCCCGCGCGTTTGTTGTCTTGATTTATCTGTCCGCTTCGCGGCGAATAACCTAATCTAACCCGGGTTAAACCAACAGTCTTTGCCATTTTGGCTTACATTGGATCGAGAGTTCGCGCTCCCGCGCGTATGTTGCCTTGATTTATCTGTCCGCTTCGCGGAGGACAACCTAATCTAACCCGGGTTGAACCAACGGCCATTGCCACTTTGGCTTATATTGGATCGAGAGTTCGCGCTCCTGCGCGTATGTTGTCTTGATTTATCTCTCCGCTTCGCGGCGAACAACCTAATCTAACCCGGGTTAAACCAGCGGCCATTGCCACTTTGGCTTATATTGGATCGATATTTCGCGCTCCCGCGCGTATGTTGTCTTGATTTATCTGTCCGCTTCGCGGCGGACAACCTAATTTAACCGGGATTAAACCAACGGTCATTGCCACTTTGGCTTATATTGGATCGATATTTCGCGCTCCCGCGCGTATGTTGTCTTGATTTATATGTCCGCTTCGCGACGGACAACCTAATCTAACCGGGGTTAAACCAACGGTTATTGCCACTTTGGCTTATTTTGGATCGAGAGTTGTATGTTGTATGTAAGTTATGTTTATATGTAAGTATGTTGTCTTGATTTATCTGTCCGCTTCGCTGCGGACAACCTAATCTAACCGGGATTAAACCATCGGTCATTGACACTTTGGCTTATATTGGATCGAGAGTTCGCGCTCCCGCGCGTAAGTTGTCTTGATTTATCTGTCCGCTTCGCGGCGGAAAACCTAATCTAACCCGGGTTAAATTAACGGTCTTTGCCACTTTGGCTTATATTGGATCGAGAATTCGCGCTCCCGCGCGTATGTTGTCTTGATTTATCTGTCCGCTTCGCGGCGGAGAACCTAATCTAACCCGGGTTAAACCAACGGCCATTGGCACTTTGGCTTATATTGGATCGAGAATTCGCGCTCCCGCGCGTTTGTTGTCTTGATTTATCTGTCCGCTTCGCGGCGGAGAACCTAATCTAACCCGGGTTAAACCAACGGCCATTGGCACTTTGGCTTATATTGGATCGAGAGTTCGCGCTCCCGCGCGTTTGTTGTCTTGATTTATCTGTCCGCTTCGCGGCGAATAACCTAATCTAACCCGGGTTAAACCAACAGTCTTTGCCATTTTGGCTTACATTGGATCGAGAGTTCGCGCTCCCGCGCGTATGTTGCCTTGATTTATCTGTCCGCTTCGCGGAGGACAACCTAATCTAACCCGGGTTGAACCAACGGCCATTGCCACTTTGGCTTATATTGGATCGAGAGTTCGCGCTCCTGCGCGTATGTTGTCTTGATTTATCTCTCCGCTTCGCGGCGAACAACCTAATCTAACCCGGGTTAAACCAGCGGCCATTGCCACTTTGGCTTATATTGGATCGATATTTCGCGCTCCCGCGCGTATGTTGTCTTGATTTATCTGTCCGCTTCGCGGCGGACAACCTAATTTAACCGGGATTAAACCAACGGTCATTGCCACTTTGGCTTATATTGGATCGATATTTCGCGCTCCCGCGCGTATGTTGTCTTGATTTATATGTCCGCTTCGCGACGGACAACCTAATCTAACCGGGGTTAAACCAACGGTTATTGCCACTTTGGCTTATTTTGGATCGAGAGTTGTATGTTGTATGTAAGTTATGTTTATATGTAAGTATGTTGTCTTGATTTATCTGTCCGCTTCGCTGCGGACAACCTAATCTAACCGGGATTAAACCATCGGTCATTGACACTTTGGCTTATATTGGATCGAGAGTTCGCGCTCCCGCGCGTAAGTTGTCTTGATTTATCTGTCCGCTTCGCGGCGGAAAACCTAATCTAACCCGGGTTAAATTAACGGTCTTTGCCACTTTGGCTTATATTGGATCGAGAATTCGCGCTCCCGCGCGTATGTTGTCTTGATTTATCTGTCCGCTTCGCGGCGGACTACCTAATCTAACCGGAGTTAAACCAACGGTCCTAGCCACATTGATGTATATTGGATCGAGAGTTTGCAGTTAACAATAAAAACCAACGTGCGGCGTATAAAGCGTAAAAATGTAGGGAATTTTGTTGAAAATCTAGATGCAAACAGTGTAGCCTAACTACAAAATAATGACTGTTAGTTTTTTAAAAACTTTAAGGCTTTCACAAAATTTACAAAGTTAAAAAAAACAAATTATAAAAAAAACCATATAAGCCAAAGTTGCAATCACCGTTGGTTTAACCTCGGTTAGATTAGGTTGTCCGCCCCGAAGCGGACAGATTAATCAAGAGAACATACGCGCGGGAGCGCGAACTCTCGATCCAATATGAGCCAAAAAGTGGGAATATATAATACACCTCTTTTGTCATCCTGCACCAACAGTTCCAAAGCCGCTAAAGCTTTATAAAGTTTAAACTATCAATAAAAAAAAAAACAAAATAAAAGGTAAATAAAATATAATTAAAAGCTGAGGGAAAAATAAATCAGACTATGTTAATGAAACTTATAATTTTAATAAGGCTGTGATGATAGGAGTTGAAAACTTAGTGATCTCGTTGAAGACGGTTAACTTACGATTTAAGCAGGCTTTGTAAATTTCAAGTGCCTATAGGTGATTGAGCTGACAGGATTTGTGGTGAACATGTAGGAGTTTGGTGTTGTCGAAGGAAGAACTATGCCCTGTAACTAGATGGTGGTCTGCTAAAAAGGGAGTAGGAAGAGAAGTTGGAGAAGTTACAATGCCTGAATTCATATGTTTGTGGAACTGGTTAAGATGTTCTTTTATACGTAGTGATATAGCCCTGACAGTTTGGCCAACATACAGGGAATTAAAATTATCAAATAAGAGGGAGTAAACCCCCGGCATGTGATAATAGAAGCAACCTATCTTTTGTACTAACCGTGGAACCAAGGGATAATGAGCCTGTCGTAAAGTAAGATGAGAATTGATGGGAAGAGAAAAGATATGCTAAATCAATGGAAGCTTGAACGAAAAACTTCAGAGGAGCCCACACGGTGGGTGTTTTCAATGCAGGAAGAAAATTAAACGATAGTTTATTTTTAACTAAATTTTTAATGTAAAAGCTTTCTATAAGATTGACGGGGAGGATATTATAGAAAGCGATCTGTAAAATGACATCCAATTCCCTTTCAAAGGGCTCAGGGTTAAGGGGAACTTGAAGAATCTATGCAAAAGAGGATTACATGACGCAAACTAATAGGAGAAAGGATGGAATTAGAAGAAAGGAATAACGCAATGGATTAAACAAACATTAAACAAGGTTAAGCAAGTACCGTTGGTTTAACAAACTCGACTGATATCAATTTCCATTTAGAGCAATTATATGAACCTTCGGCCGGAATCAATCCCCACTCGACCAATTTCTTAATCATTTCGTCAGGATGCTGCAGTATTTAAAAAATATGGAGGACACCAATAAAATCCAAACGAGACATTGTAGCTGTTCGTTGAAATCTGGTTGAAATATCAATGCAACTTCAAACCGATGTTTAAAATAATATATATGGTGCCATAGTTACAGCTTTTCATATCAAAGCAAAGAGGATCGGATACTCTTTGATATAAACGGGCATATAAACAAGAATAAACGCGGCAACATCCAAATAATTGCGTTCACATATACTTTCTGAAATCTTAAAAATGTCAAAACAAAATTTCAAGGAAAACAACGTAGAGGATTCATTTTTGCTTGCGGAGCTTAGTTAAAGAGTGCAAAAGACGATTAAGAACAGTTACAACAGGTAAAAATTACACAAGCATATTTTCAAGACAAACCCGTAAAACCGTTTATAACCGTGTTTTCTGGTGTAATTCGAGCTTTCATTATGCATATGTTACCATCTCGTTTTACTTGCACATAGCCTACTGCTGAATCACTATAAGATTCTCGTTCAGATCTGTAACAAAACAATTTTAGTTAAATACATAAAAGTTAATGACAGCTGCATTTGAAGTTATGATTAGATAAATAATGCTGTGTGCATGCATGCATGAAAACCTTTTGGTTATAAAAATATTAAATTATAAAATATCGTGGTTTGCAATAATTACCTTGCAGCTTTTACTCCTTTGACCGCAATGGACGTAAAATCTGGATTCGAAAGAAAATATGTTGTCATCATAAATGCATCTATTTTTGTTAAATTGTCCGATTGTGCTTTAATAAAACCACTTTCCGTCATTGTTCTTGATAATTTATAATGTCACTATAGACCAAAATTGCACTAGGTACTAACACACTGGAAACGCAGAACTAGAACTAGAAAACGCTAAGAAAAACTAGAAAACACTAACAAAACACTCGAAAACACAGAACTAGAAAAACACTACAGTAATATTGCCCAGCCAAACAGCACAGTGAATATCAGAGACAAATATTGACGTCGATAAATGTCATAACATGTGCGTCACAATCCTTGGTTTCGGTTCGACAAATAGTGATGCGTTTCGCAAATTTGAATTTCGCTGGCATATTTTGGACTTTTAGAGTTTAATTTTTGGAATAAAATACAAACTAAATAAGAAAATAATGGTATGGGTGTAATTGCAAGATCGTAGAGTATCGGTGGCAAAAAAATCAAGTAAATCTAAATCTCTAGCATATTCCCTTTCGTCTGGTTTTGTCTGGTCTTGTCTGGTCTTGTTTCGTCTTGTCTGGTCTTGTCTTGTCTGGTCTTCTGTGGTCTTGTCTGGTCTTTTCTGGGGTTCTCTGATCTTTTCTGTTCTAGTCTGGACTTGTCTGGTCTTGTATAGCTTTGTCTTATCTTGTCTGGCCTTGTGTGATCTTGTCAGCTCTTATCTGGCCTTGTCTGGTCTTGACTGGTCTTGGCTGGTCTTGTCCGGTCTTGTTCGGTCTTGTCTAGTATTTTCTGGTCTTGTCTGGGCTTGTATAGCTTTGTCTAATTTTGTTTGGTCTTGTGTGGTCTTGTCAGCTCTTGTCTGGTCTTGTCTGGTCTTGCCTGGTTATGTCTGGTCTGGTCTAGTCTTGTCTGGTCTTCTCTGATCTTCTTTGGTCTTGTCTGCTTTTCTCAGGTTTTGTCTGGTTTTGCCTGGTCTTGCCTGTTCTTGTCTGGTCTTGCCTGGTCTTGTCTGTTCTCGTCAGTTCTTATCTGGTCTGCTCTAGTCTTGTCTTATCTTGTGCGGCGTTGTGTAGAATATTGTGGTTTTGTCTGGTCTTGTATGGTCCTGTCTGGTCTTGCCGCGCCTTGCTTCGTCTTGTTTCGACTTGACTAATTTGTCTGGTCTTGAGTGGTCTTGGCAGGTCTTGTTTTGTCTTGTTTTGTCTTGGTTTGTCTTGTTTTGTCTTGTTTTGTCTTGTCTAGCCTTGTCTGGTCTTGTCTGCTTTTGTCTGGTTTTGTCTGGTCTAGTCTGGCATTTTCTGGTCTTCTATGGTCTTGTCTATTCTTGCTTAGCCTTGTTCAGTCGGGTCTTGTCTAGTCTTCTTTAGCCTTGTCTAATAAAATATTGTCTAGTCCATTTCCGTTTTTCTAGCAGAAACATTAGACAGATGTTTTCTATTAAGTCTATAATCTATTTCTGTTAGTCTTAATATTTTAGGCGATTATAATAAATCAAACAATAAATCTAAAAAGTTAAAAATATCTAAAATTGTTACAAATTTTCGGTGTGAAATTTACGATCAACTTGAAACAAGAAATCAATCTTTCCAGTGCGAAAAATAAAAACTAACCTTTGATCTGAAAATTCACAATGCATATCTCATCCATCAACGCTTCCTACAACAATTCCAATAAATCGTTCAAAAAATAAACGCTCGGGCTTTTATTACGGTCGGTGTTAATAAACAGATTTTTGAAAGCATTGTGAACTAGTTTTAAGATTGCACTGGTTTTGTTGCAGATTCATGCCACCTGGCAGCGCTCCATCTTGGATACGAACGAAATTCGCCGACACTTTCGGGCCGGTCTGTCCGCAGAAGTTCCCGGACATGACTAGGATGGATCCGAATCGGAAGGAATATTTCACTCGGTTGGTTAAGTACTTGCTTAATCAGTCAGAGGATTGTTTGTATCTGAATATTTATGCTCCAGTTCAAGGTAAGATTTTTATGGATGGTTTTATAGAAATTTGCCCAAAAATTATACTACTATAAATTATAGAATCAAAGTTTTATAATTATATAATGTTATATAATTATAAAGCTTTGACGAAAAAATATAGTTCAGGGTAATTAATATATCTTTATGAAGATCTATTATGAAGTATGAAGATTTTGTAAAGTAAAACTTTGTGCTATTAATGTTGTTATGACCGTGACAATTTGAACAATTTTGTAAAGCACAAAATTTTTCTTTTCATTGTTGGAATTTTATTTATATTTGCTTTGGTTTCATTAGAATTTGAGCAAAAATTGTTTTGGATTCCGCACTTAATTCAAAAATAGGTAATTTTTGAAAACACCCATAACAATCTTAAAATTTGATACATGGATAAATTAACCAATAAATCAAAAAATAAGTTTGCGAAATTAATACAGTTGAAGAATGATTACTGTTGACGTAATTTTGATTGATTTTCTAAAAATATTGTGAAAAAATCTCTTGGGAATGAATACGAATGTTTGACCATTTGAAATGTAGCAAATTTAAACAACAAACACTTCACGTTTTTATAATTGAAATTCTTACTACAACTTAAGTTTAAGTAACTTTACTTTTACTAAATTTTAACCAAAAAGTCAAAAATGAGTTTTAATTAAGGCGGTCAAATGGTTTGCAAAAAATAGTAATAACCAGTTATGGCCAATTGGTAGCAATTTTAAAAATTTGAAGATCAATTTTCTTGTTTGCTACTGCTATGATCGGTTTCAGCCAAGTTTTCATAAAGCCAAGTTTGGATCCTTGATTTACTTTTGAACAAAATTTTGCTAGATTTAGATATATAGAGAAAACTATACAGACAAGACTAACCAGACAAAATTATTCTGACAAAAGTTAACAATCTAGGACAGGAAGGAATAAACCGACAAGACAAGACCGGCAACATTAGGCAGTTAGGTCTAGACCGACTAGGCTAGGCAGACGGTGATAGATATATGGAACTATAAAGACATTACTTTTTTTTGTTGGGGACGTAGTAAGCACCCCACGATTTCACAAGAGGACCTACTGAAATATCACAAGCATCTTGGGACCGCTTTTCGTATAACTTTCAAAATGTTGCTGCGTAGTGCCGCCCTTAATGATTAGGGGTTCAGGTACTAACATTTTTTATCTTTTCGGCTTCTTACCCTTTCCGCTCTTCTAGCATTTTTATAGTCATGATGTCTTGGATAATCTTTGATGTATCTGCCCATAAGTTCTCTGAAGAGATCATTTGTTCAACTTTTGTTGATGGGTCTAGTGTTTGTCCGGTCTAATTTTTCCATTTATCCCTTTCGGGTATCCACCTGTAACACTCAAAAACGGTATGTCCGCGCTGTCTGTGAGTCCACAATAAAAACAAAGGCAATCTGTGGCCCTACCGATGCTATGGAGAAAGTTCCTGAAACAGCCATGTCCGTTAAAAACTTAGATGACATTTGTATCGCTGTGTTTTCATGTTGCCCAACGCTCCACAACAAGGATTAGGATTCTGTTCCATTGGCCCCTAGTGGATAGAAACCGCTGCTTTTGCCAAGCCTGGTACATTAGGATCTTCGCTAGTGCCTTTTTGTGACCTGTTTGCCATCGCCGTTTGTTCTGCGATTGTAGACTTCTACCCATACCCATACTGTTCTACCATAAGTTCTATGGGTCGTATGCCTGCTAACACCAGGGCAGCATCCCTAGAGACTGTTTGGTAAGCGCTGCATACTCTTAGTGCCATTTTCCTTTGAATGGTTATCAGATTTTGTCTGATTACCTATTTTCTCAAGGCATTTGACCAAATCGGGGCTGAGTGGAGCATTGTGGAGTGCACCACCGAGCAAGGAAGTTTTCTGCTTACTCCAGCGGGGTCCTCCAACGTTGGGCATTAGTTTATCTAACGCTGCTGCGATATGGCGACTAAAGGATAGGCTCTTAACAAAGGTTAGACCTAGATATTTCAGCGATTCCTTTGGGGTTATTTTTTCTCCTTTTATTTTGACTGTGATGGGTTTCGTTTTTCTTAGTTCAGTTAAGTTAGGTTAGGTTTACTGCTTCTGTTTTTTTCTTGTGCCAGCTTCATTTTTTTTGTAGCTTTAGTCCGAGGACATAATGAGGAGTAAAGGAGATTCCATAGTGTCAGTCCCAAAACATGGCCTTTTTCACAGACATTACTAAACAGATAAGATTAGACAAACAGTACTAACCTAACCTGACAAAAGCTAACAGACAAAACTTGACAGGCAAGAAAAAACCTACAAACTAGGCAGACCATATTAGGCATATAGGTCTAGACCAGGGGTTCCCAAAGTTTTTCTTAGGCAGACCAATTTAATATTACCGAATTTTTTGGCGGGCCAAATAATGAAAACATTTGTTTATCATGATTTCGTATTTTCGGATAATTCACGCATGATAATCCTTTATAAAAATCGTTCCGATAAGAAATTGTTCCGATAAGAATTCTTAGCATCGATATTTTCCTGTAATTCAAATTGCATGTCTTTCGTCAACGTCACACGTATTGCAAGAAAATGGATCTGAAAATAAAATGTAGTTGTCCGCATGATTCTTAAAATCATCGAAACGTTTGTCAAAACTGTATGATTTTGTAATACTTTTCCGATTGAAGAATAACTGATGCTCGGTATTTTCCTTTACAAATATTCCACATCTTCCAAAATGGCAAAAGTTACCAATTTGAAGCTATTCTTGTAATCAATGAAATTTTCTTTCCGTGGAATTTACATATCTAAAATCATAAATAAGCTTACCATTACTTTGCAGTTTTAAATTTAATTCGTACATAACACCAATTACATCTACTAGAAATGTCAAGTCGCATAACCAGTTAATATCTTGTAATGAAGCAACATCACGATTTTTTCAGTTAAAAACTCAGTCATTTCTTTTCTTAAACTGAAAAACCTTTTTAATGTTTGTCCTCTCGAAGGCCATCGGACCTCTGAAAAATATATAACGTCAACAAATGGAGATTTAGACTCTTCTAAAAGAGTTAAATTGACGGTGATTGATGCTTTTTGATGAAATTAACTGTCTTGATAACATCATTCATGACATTATTCATTTTCAACAGCTGAGCTATAGTATTTTCCTGGTAAATAATTCAGTGATAATGATGCAATTTATTGGAATTATTAGAGTCCTTCAACTTGTTCTTTAAAAAATGTATAAAGCCTTGTTTGTGGACCATCATAGATGGAGCACCGTCTGTAGTTACTCCTACCAAATTGTCCCAATTAATATTGTTCGAATCAAAAGCATGTTCTACCGCGGAAAATATGTCACATCCCCTTATACGGTCTTTTAAACTTTCGATTGACAATAACTTTTTAAACTCCACGAATAAATATTAACAGTTGTGCAGAATCCTACATATCGGTACTTTCGTCCAAAGCAATGGAAAATGCAGTAAACGATTGAACTTGAAATTTCTTGTAAATGATGTAAAATATTCGGATCAATTCTACGAGTAATGGTCATTTTCGAGAAACTAATATCATTGAATAACAACTTTTTATCTGGGCACACTACCTTTTAACATACAAACAACTTTCAACATACATTTTTTTTGTTTTCATTTCATCAACATACATGTTTGGCAATTTCTTGCGCAATGACATAGCTAGCCAAAGCGGTGGATTCATTTTGTTTGAAAAGATTTTTGAACACTAATTTCTGACCACTAAAGGACTTTTGTAAGGATTCATACTTTATTTGTCTTAGATATGGCATAGGCCTGTATTGATCAGGGCAACTGGGTAGGCAGGACAAGGTCTGGTGGTACAGTTGTAGTGTGCGGCACACGCACATTATTGAAAAAAAACGATAAATTCGTTACTGACTCCTTGAAATTGTGTGTTGCATTAGATGCGCCAGAAATGATTAACAGTTCTGTATCTATTTAAAACTACTATATTATATTTCTGTACAAATGTGTAATAACTAGACAAGACATACTACAATATTTTTTTTAATATTAACTAAACAATATTTGATTAATACAAACGCTTATGGTTAAAGTTCATAAGATTTTTTTAAAATATTTTATTGTATCTTATTTGTAATATTTATTATTTATTATACTATTTACTTATTTATTTTTTAATAAAAATATAATATATCGTATCGAAATCGCGGGCCGAATTCACAGGCTTAACGGGCCGCATTTGGCCCGCGGGCCGCACATTGGGAGCCCCTGGTCTAGACCAACTAGACATACAAGACTAGGTTGTCGATGGTAGATATAAGGAACTATACATACATTACTAGAGACACAATAGTAGACAAATCGGAATAGACAGATAGGACCAGACAGATTGGACTAAACATACCGAGGCAGGCAAAGGCAGACCTTTTGAGCAGATAAGACTAGGTAGACCACTAGGTAGACTAGGTAGACCAAAATAATGATTTTGACGGACTATGTATTATGCCTATATATTAATCTAAATCAAAGGTGGCCAACGTAAATGATCTTGCGGGCCACTTTGGAATTGCATCATAATTCCGAGGGCAGCATGTATAACATATATCCCCATAAAGATTTAGACCCACAATCAAAAACAATTTGGTGTGAAAATTTGAAACAGGATGAGTTATTATTATTGTGCTTACTATTATTCTTACATATTAACATTGATAATATAATAATAATGACACTAAACGCACATAATAAAGAAATATGTAACACTAAAGAGGACATAAAAAATGTATAAATATAAGTGAAATAAAAATGTATTCATTAAACGCGTGCGATATTTGTTTCTGCACTGTTTCACCTAGCAGGTCACCTTTTGCTTATCGATCTCAATTTGGATATTTGCACAATCGTTAGCGTTCGTTATGTTTGAGCGTTTTATTTGTTTGGTCAATTTCATTTTCGAAGAAAGCGATTCGCAGGTGTAAGTTTTCTTATTTGTTTATATATTTGATGAAATTGTTACATTTGGATTTCTTAAATTCTTTCAACAATTATTCCTCTTTTTATTACTTTTCAATTGCGATTCAAATTACAACAATTTCTTCTGAAATGCTTTGATGTGATTATTTTTTTGCAATGATATTTAATTGATTGAGTTTTTAGACAATATCCGCAAGAAAGCATAACTTCAATAACCACTCTTCATTTCTTAATTCTGGCTTGTCTTCATAAACAAATCAATTTCTTCTAGTAACTTATGGAACCGCTGTAAACATTTTCCACTTGTTTGACTGAAGTATACAATGTCACCATATTATAACTCTAATTCTTTCAGAAACTGAACACTGTCGATGCAAGTGCAAATGCATGTGATCAAATGTAATTCACTGTTTTGTTGATGAATCAAACAGTGGATTATATTTAAATCGTCTCTTTTGGGGTGGTTACTATTTTTTTTTTTTAGATTCTATTTTATCGATTAGTAATATTATATTATATATTAGTAAGTTCCTTATCTTTACATATCACAGCAGGTGCTCCATCAGTTGCAATTTCAGAAAGTGTTTTCAAAGTATTGTTTTCGCATGAACGCTTCAAACAACATGGAAACTATCTGCTCCTGCTGTACCTTATAAACTATTAAATTTTACATTTCGTCACTTAATTGAAATGATTCATTTACTTCACGAAAAAACCCTACAAGCTGAGCTGAGTCGAAATCTATGTGCTTTCGTCAAATGCCAAGGAAAAATAACTCTGAAATTTCAATAACTTGAAATCTCATTAACCCGACGACACACTGCTTTCTTAGATAGGCTTAGGTTGGTAAACAGTTTACTCCTATCAGGCAAAATATCCTTCACAGTAGTTTCCAAACATTCTTTCACGCATTCAAGATCCGAAAATGTTTTATTCCTTTTTCAATCAAATATGAAACAGAATAACCAGCCTGAACAATAATGGAAGGTTGCTATAATGCGGCACCAAACACTTCTTGTTGAGCCTTTAACTGCGACTTAAACTTCTTGAGCTTCACTTGTTTCACTTCTTTATCGAACTTCCTCTTATTGCCTCTTAACAATATATTCCTTAAATACAGCAACGAGCCCTCGGAAAATTAAACACAATAATTTTGTATTATGAAATATGAAGTGCCACTTTGGCCATTATAAAATAAATATATTTTGTAAAAGTGATGCTTCTCGCGGGTTGGAGAAATGTTCAAGGCGGCCCAGGGGTTCACCACCTCAGATTTAAAGGGTAATAGCTTAAGGGTAGTTTTGTTTTGAGTAGTTATCGTATAATAAATGTACACTATTTTGTATAACTTACAAGAGCAAAAGTTATCTCCAGAAATCAAAGATATGTATCTAATTCATGCGAATTCGTTTAATAGTAAAGATTTATGATTGCATCTAACAGTTGAATTAGTGAAGGAATTAAGTTAATTAAAAACAGTGAAATTGGAGTAGCAATAATAACTAGAGAAATAATTAAGTTTTTATTAGCCAAACCCAACATTTTTTTAATTGTCATTTGAATTAAAACGAGAAACTAAAATAGCATTTAACCCACGAGTTTAATTAAATTCCCATTTCCTCGCGAAGTCTTTTCAGTCTCTTTTTTATTTGCGTATTTTGCAACGCAAAATTTGCCCTGAAAATGATAAAGAATTTTAGAAATATAATATATATATATATATATATATATATATATATATATATATATATATATATATATATATAAATATATATATATATATATATATATATATATATATATATATATATATATATATATATATATATAAATATATATATATATTATATATATATATATATATATATATATATATATATATATTATATTTCTAAAATTCTTTATCATTTTCAGGGCAAATTTTGCGTTGCAAATGTTTTTGTTTTTACGGATGAGCCAATGAAATGCTACTACAGACGCTAACCGAAATAATTATATATCATTTTCCTTTCAACCGACGGATTAAATGTTCATTAGAGAAGAAATGGATATTTTTTTATGATATTTGTATCCATAACACGTCACCTTTTCTAATAAGTAGGATGTACACAAAGTTGCTGGCTTTTGTTTTTTTTGTCGATCTTTTAGGAAATCTTTTAGTGAATTTCAAGCAAATATTATCAACATTGAATTGAAAAATTCACTATGTTTTAACCACACTTATAATATGTAAAAATGTTATATAACTATTCACAATTATATACATTTCTACATTTACATTCACGACTCGAGTTTCGACGTTTGACGATCATTTTCAAGTGATTTTTACGTATTATGAGTGTGTAAAATATATAGTGTGAGTTAAAACATAGTGAATTTTTCAATTCAATGTAAGTATGAATTACTACGTAGTAACAGTCGCAACTATCCTATTCAGAAATATTATCAACAATTGTTAAATTTTTGTAGGTAAGCAAAACTTGTGGGTTTCTAGAAATTTGAAGAAAATAATGATGGCTGTAATGATGATAATGAGGTCAATATTATTTAGTTACATCGCCTATATCAGCAGCAGTACCAAGTCAAATCCAACGAGAATTCGTATATCAAAACCCGTCCAGACGTTTCGACTCTAGACAGGGTATACTAAACACTAATAAATAACACATATATACATATAATCTAATAGAAAGCATAATTCGAGAACAATATACGAGGTTTAAAAGAAGACCACACAAACTAATGACTTGGAAATGCACTAATGTTAAATTAGGGGAGTTTAAGATTGACCATGTGGCCATGAAGAAGAATTATCACAAATAAATTAATAATGTGAAAATACTGCTTGGTATAGACATAGATTCAGATCACTATATTTCCAAGATTAAAATGAAATTACCGCCAAAAAGGAAACACAAACCATCCAAATTCAATAGGAGGAAAAAGTATGACCCTAGTTATTTAATTAATGTAACTAGTATTTTGAAAGGTCCAAAACTCCTCTAAGCGACTATTTAGAATCGGTAATGAAAAACTTAAAAACCATTGTTGAAGAAATTGCTCCCGTTAATAAACAAAAGAAACATGCTTGTTGGAATGTGGAGTGTGACACAGCTATTCAAAACAGGCACAAAGAACATGGTTGACTGATCAACAAAAGAGAACAGATAAATCCCGTGAAGAACTACATAATGCTAGAAGACAAACAACCAAAGAAATCAGAAGAGTTTAAAGAAATTATCACGAAGAATCATTAAACGCCAAAGTTGAAGTATTCATGCAACATAAGACAAAGGATTTTTATAAAACATTTAACAATACCAATCAAAGTATACTACACAAACCCTTATGATGAGAAATACAAATGCAAAACTGGCACGTAGTAACCAAGAGGCTGCAAAAATCTCAAAAGGTTTAGCTCAAAACTTTCAAGAATTTTTAACAGTGAGGAACCATCACAATACCTAGAGTATGACCTTCATTCAAAGACTAAAACAGCATTTGAAAAGGTTATTCTACCTGATTACAATGAAGTGGTGAAAGCCATTGATTCACTTAAAAATTGACATATTGAGCGAGCCCCCCGAAGGCGGGCGAGGCTCCAATCGTAATTATGCGAGTATCTCGTTCGAAAGGATCACTATTGATTACTAAGTAGTACCGCCTAAGTTCGCTAGGAGTCACCACAATTTTCAGGGTTAGATGTAAAAATGCAACCAACTTACCACCTTCGCCATCTTTAATTCATATAGTTTAAAGTACTGAGCTCATGGGTGGGAACAAGAATAAATGTTATTTTTTCCAACATATTTTTTATTATCATTATTCTTTATTTTTTAATTATTTTTCCGGGTGGGCAGTGATCATTTTGATCGAGATACTCGCATAATTACGATTGGAGCTCCGCCCGGCTTCGGCGGGCTCGCTCAATCTGTCAATTAATTATGCTTTGTATCTCGTTCTCATGATCACTATTGATTACTAAGTAGGGGTTCAGAGTTTTGCTGCTTCTTTGTCAATATTTTTCCTTAGGAATGCCTGGCGGACAATATTGCCGCCACTAATTACATTTTACCTGATAACGGATGGTTTTTTTCCCTACAAGGAGACAATAAAACATTTTTTTTAGGCTTGAAATATATTTGTGACGAGACCAACATCGATTTCCACAATGGAGACCAAGGTTGTGCTTTCCAATCAGGAACGATTAAGACACCTTGCGCTTGGTCAGCTTGAATTTTCTTTAGTGTTTTTAAGATCAAGGAAAAAGGAGGGAACGCATAGAATTTTTGGTCTGTCCAGACCATTGTAAAAGCATCGACGCAGTATGCCTCCGAGTCTCGGTGCCATGAACAAAATTTATCACATTTTTTGTTAGTTCTGGACGCAAATAAATCAATATCAGGCATGCCAAATCGATTTTTTATCATTTGGAACGCCCATTCAGCTAGTTCCCACTCGTATCGGGATATCTCGTATCGGGATTGATAATTCTAGATCCAAAATCCGCTTGAGTATTCTCCTTTGATGGAATATAAGAGGCTGTGATCCATATGTTACGCTGTTCGCACCATTGGCAGATGCTTTTAGCGATACCGTTCAGATTTGGATACTGGATACCACCCATCCTATTGATATAGGCAATTGCTGTAGTGTTATCAATTTATAGGATCACAATCATGTTTTCCTCTACCAAAACATTTGAGACAAAAGTAAGCGGCCAGTAGTTCTTAATAGTTAATGTGACTATATAATTCCGATCCAAACCTCCGTTAGCTAGCTCTCCATTACACGTAGCTCCCCAACCAGTGAGCGAGGCATCTGTAAATATTTCAAGTTCATACGTGTGTTGTCGGATTGGATTGGCTGTAGTCAGTATGTTTTTCTTCCACCAGTCAAAGTCTGGACTTGAATCGGCATTTACTGTCATTTTTGCATCACAGTCTCCCTTACTCTTTAATAGTGCTAGATATTTCTTCTTTCTAGCCCTTTGGAGTATAACCAGCCATATTTTACTGCTGGACATGCAGCTGTGATAACTCCTACGAACTGAGCCCATTGGCGAATGGTACAGCTCTTAAGACTCTTAGATTCCAAAATTGATGCGTGAATTGATTGTGTCTTTTCCAGTGGCAGTTCTATAATCATTTTTTCTGCGTCCCAAATAAATCCGAGAAATTTATATTTCCTACTTGGCTGTAAGTTACTCTTACGCTCGTTAATAATGAATCCCAAAGACTCCAAACCTTGCCTGGTCTTTTTAATATTATTGGAGCAATCACTGGCGTTTTTCCCAAAACATAGCCAGTCGTCCAAGTACACCACCGTCAAGAAACCTAAGTTTCTTAAATAATTTACAATTGGCTTGTTATTTTTTGTTAATAACCAGGGGGCTACATTTAAACTAAATGGGACACAAATCATATAGTTGAATTATAAAGTTGATTGCTCCACATGAACCTTAGATATTTCCTGCTATCATTGGCTACTGGAATTAACAAATAGGCATCTTGGAGATCTAGTGTAGCCATGAAACAGGCTTTATGCATTAATTTGATGGCTGTGTCAATATCCTCCATCTTGAAATGATTTGTTGGGATGAATTTATTTAAATCTTTAAGATTCAACACAAACCTGTGACCTCCATTGGCTTTCGGGACTAGAAAATAGGTAGAAGTGAATTGTCCCGGACAAGGAGTGCGTCTTTCGATTGCACCCTGCTCCAAGAGCTTATTTATTACCCCTTCTGAGGTTCGTTATTTGCATTAAGTGAACCGTCTTTCAGTGTTCTTGATTGCCAAGGCATAGAACTAAACTCTAATTTGAACTTAGAGATACAGTTTAATATAAATTTATCTGATGTGATTTGAGACCAAGCTGCAAAATGTATTAACCGACCTCCTATTTTACTAACATTTACGCCATTGTCATTGGATTGCTTAATTTCTGATTCAGCTGGCGGCTGCGAGTCTGCGATTGGTCTGGCCGACTCTTCTCGTGAGTCCTGCCCTGGTTAAATGGTTTCTGATGAGCCCTACGATTGTAGCCCGTCTGCTGCTGATTGCCAGCTCTCCCAGACGGGCTCTTCCAGTTTAAACCTCTAGATTGAAGTTAAGAATTTGGTTTTTTTTTCGGTGCTTGAGGTTTCAAGGACACTCCGACCTTTTCCACTGTCTTTGCGGTTTTAATTCTCTCTGACAGGCTTGTACCAAATAAAAATTCGCCTGTTTCAGATTGTTCTTAAACCGCTTTTGCCTTTTTATCTAGTCCTGGATAGATAAGTGCTTTTCTTGCTGTCGATAAAGTTTTAAATAGCTCGCTCATCAGTTTTCTAGAGTCAATTTAAGCAGTTAGCAGCTCCTTCTTGTCAATTTTTTCTCTTTGTTCATTAAATATTAAACTAATCGCTTTACCTAGTAATGACAAGCTGGCTCCGCACAAGTCTTGTTGGTCCACTTGATATTTATCTCGCTTTTTCAAGTTCTCATTGACAGTAGCTTCAACCTCTGGGTTTAGTTTTGTAGGTAATATTGGGCAATTTCCCTTACGAGGGTATAGTTTCATGAGTTTTGTTTTATTTTCCTTTCCTAGTCCTTCCACAAGAACTTCTTTCCAAACTTCGGATAGTTTTGGATGGAATTTAAATTCACCATCCTCAGTTGATTTTCCATCACCCAGGATTTCAAGTATATCTTCATCGAGATCCACGAAATCTTTCTCATAGGTCTCTTCTGTCTCTTCCTGATTGTTTGGTGGATTATTTTCTTTATTCTCGATACTTGTCGAGTCATCAACCATGTCTTTAAGATTGTAGACATCTACAAGAATCACAAAAAAAGATCTAGGTAATATGTTACCATCTCACAGTGTAGAACAACAAAATTCTAATCAACATAAGGTTATGTATAAAAAAACAGCAAATATATACACCTGTATATATTGAATTATGATACACATGTATGCATACATACATGGATAGGTATATAACCTAGTCCAAATGTACGAATTTGTCTCACCTCTCGTGTGAGCTCATCGCCAGGTTTTGTCACTAGTCATAATACTAATGCAAGGATATTCATACACACATGAATTCCTCCCATATGCATATATACATGGATAGGTATACAACCTAGTCCAAATGTACGGATTTGTCTCACCTCTCGTATGAGCTCACCGCCAGATTTGTCATTAGTCATTATACTAATGCAATGATATACATACACACATGAATTCATCATGCATGCATATATGCATGGATAGGTATACAACCTAGTCCAAATGTACGGATTTGTCTCACCTCTCGTGTGAGATCACCGCCAACTTTGTCATTAGTCCTCAGACTAATGCAATGATATATATATATATATATATATATATATATATATATATATATATATATATATATATATATATATATATATATATATATATATATATATGTAAACACACACACACACACATATTATTATCCTTGGCAGTGTCTTCAGCTCTTAAAACTTCGGCGTCATTGTGCTCTAACGACGAGTTTGAGTGCTTTTTCTTTATTTTTTCCTGGATTCGTCTTAGTTTACGTTTTAAATCTTCTTCTGAAGGCGAGTGGTCTCGCTTTCTCGATTTTTTACCCAGCATAAACTATTTATTTTCTTGTGTAACTGAAAACGTGGCTTCTCTTTTACGCACAAAAAACGTTATGAAGGAAAGATGGCGAAGATGGTAAGTTGGTTGCATTTTTACATTTAACTCTGAAAATTGTGGTGACTTCTAGCGGACTTAGACGGTACTACTTAGTAATCAATAGTGATCATGAGAACGAGATACAAAGCATAATTACAGAGTATCAGGAGAGGATCAGCTAACTGCAGAAATATGGAAGAATGCAAATACTCAAACCCTTCAGAATTTACATAAATACCTCATAGCCAATTGCAATACTGAAAAAATGCCCGAAGAGTGGAACATGGCGATAATACACCCTTTACATAAAAAAGGCGATAGATCAGATCTTAACAATTATCGGGGGATATCACTGCTGGATGTCACTTACAATTTTTTTTCAAAGATATTATACATGAGAATTAAAGTACAACTTGGCTGTGAACTTGGAGAATACCAAGGAGGCTTTCGCCTAGGGCGAAGTTGTGCAGATCAAATTATCAGCTTAAAGTAGATTTTGAAGCACCATAGAGTTAGAAATTAAAAGTTAGTTATCACTTTCGTTGATTTTAAAAAGGCGTATGATAGTATCCATCGTGAGATTGATGATTATCCTAAAGGAATTTGATTTACATCCAAAACTTATTCGCCTTATTGGAATTATCGTTAAGAATACTAAAGCTAAAGTAAGATTCAGAAATGAACTCTCAAAGCTATTTGACTTGAACTCGGGACTTCGGCAGGGAGAAGGACTCTCACCATTATTGTTTCATTGTGTGTTGGAAAAAATCTTGCGCGAATGGAATAAGACATGTCAACCTAACATCAAGATTTTCAAAAAAATAAGACTCAAGTGTTTAGCATTCGCTGATGATCTTGCAATACTTGCTAATGATATTGAAGAAGCTAAACTAAACTAGAGCAAATTAAGTAAAACAAAAAATAATAGGTTGAAAGAAGTTCAGAGTGATTCAGAAGAGTTGAATATTACTTCTACAATGAAACAAATTGAAAAAGGACAAGAAAAACGGATTCTCAAGAATAAACAAAGATTTTCATTAAAAGCTGCACAACGCAAACGATATCTCATATCTGATGAAGAAAGGGAAGCCAGGTCAGCCAGAATAAAGAGGTTTTGGGAAAGGAAGAAGATGATGCAAGCTAAATATTCAACGAGTTAATTCTTTGTCAACATAAATGTATTTGTGTTTGATTTAAGTGCTCCAATGTGGGCGTAAACTATGTAAATAAATAAATTATTGATTATTTAATTGATTATATAACTCATAAAATTGGCCAATAGTAATTGAGAATTTTACTTAGTTACCGGGTATAGATAAACGGATATACCCTTGACGACGTTATATAATCACTTCGGTTATTCGGTGGGTCCAACAAGACAAAAACAATTATTAATAATGTAAGTCTAGAGGCATGATTTAATAATTGTCATGACAACAAAGTTTTGTATTTATTAACTAATGTCAATTTAAATTCGTCATAAATCGCTTAGTGTATGATTATATTACGTTATATAATCGTGGCGAATACCACTCGAGCAATAGAAAATAATCGATTATTTTTCACTTCTAACTCGACATAATCCTTAAAATATTTCGCCGATTACGTCTCGTTACTCGTAAAATAATCGATTATTTTCGATGCTCTTGTTATAACTGATTATTCTTTTGCTATTGTATGTTAGAAAGTACAATTCTGGGAAAAACTAGAAGAGGGTGATCACTCGGTGATTTCAATGCACAACTTGGAATGGAGAAGAAATTTTCGATAGTAATAGGACAATATAAAAGCCAACATTAAGGAAATATAAGCGGAGATACATGAACGAGATTTCAGAACCGGAAAACTATTTACGAAAAAACAACACACAACTGTTTTACCATGCATTCAAATGACTCGTAAAGGGCTACTCGGCACCCAGTCTCAACTTTAAACGCTCCAGTTGTATACTAGTTGTGGGTAACAGGGAAAACTGAGAAATACTAGCAGAATACTTTCAACAGCTATTAAATTCTGGTAGACCAACAGGGAAACTACTCCACACTAGAGATGAGCATGAGACGAGTTACTCGTTCCAGATCCCATCCCGTAGACGGATCCCTATCACTGTCCCATCCCATCACATTTTCGTCCCACTGTCCCATCGCACAAACCTTAAATTTTCGTGCTATCCCATTGCATTCATCCCATCCCATTACTTTCGGGCGGACCGTCCCATTCATCCCATTGCCTACATAGTCAAAAACGTAATGCTCGAAATAAGTTACAATTTATTTGCAGCTATTAAGTAATTCTAAAGAATCTGTATGTACGTTAGAAACGTTAGGTTTATTATGTTTGTTTTCAAAATTATGCTGCAGAACTTTGTTTAAAATATGGCAGGCGCAATCGCGATGGTCACCTAGTGAAGCTTTAATTAACATTTGCGCCCCTGTCTGTAGGTTAAGCACAAGTTTCTAAAACTGTAGATGAAATGTTATAAGAATTCAACTTTTTATCCAGCATATTTTATTATGTTATCGCTGGTCTTTTTTCATAAAATTCTTATGATTCCAATGCTCGATTTACCCAATTTGACAGAAATTTTTTTGTGATGTAATAAACTCTAAGCCTACATTTGTAAGAATTTTCACAAACTGAGAAGAAATCTGCTTTCTTAGTTCAACAACCTTTTCATCAACATCTCGAGAAACTGTGGTACGATGAGGTAAAGCATCAGTAATATTAAAACTGCGACCCAATTTAACAGCCATATCGACGAGTATTTTTGCAAAACGTATTTACCATGAAAAACCATTGAAAAACCATGTCCTTCAATGGTTTAAATGCACGCATATCTTTGGCAACAAAGTTTACACAAGCATGTTCTAGTTTCATCTTCGTTGAATTCGTCACTGTTTTTACTTTTTTTGTGAGAAATCCTACAAAAGGCAATAAACAAAGAGGTACAATAAGGAAATTACGTTTATTTTTACTGGTATCCCGAACAAATTACTTAAAATTTTTTGCTCTCCAATAACTACCTGACATTTATTCCGAATCAACCCACTCGTGCGACTTTAGTTTTTGAAGGTTTTTGACAGCTGTTACAAGGAGATAATACCGAGTGGTTCACTGTCTCTTAAGACTAGCAAATTTTCCCAATTCTTTTCCTTTCTTTTTCTAACGATAATTCCTTCGAATTCAATTTTTCTGCAATTTCTTTATCAGACAATAAGTAATTTTTTTCGTCTCAAACAGATCGGAAGTTCTTTTAGCTTACACAATAAAAAATATATGCACTGCAGAAAGACAAAGTCTAGACATTGCTAAAAAATACAGTGATTTGTATTTTGAAGCCTACTAGTCTCTACAAATAAATGAAAATAAAGAGCTTCAAATTTGATCTTATATTGAAGTAATTAATTATGCATGAACTTGATTTTCAAAACTCGTCCCACTTCGTCCCATACAAAATTATCGTCCCATCCCATCCCACGCGACGTCCATACCACTCATCCCATCTCATGGGACGATGGGATGGTATGGGATGAGACTATGGGATCCCATGCTCATCTCAACTCCATAGAAATACAACACAAAATCTAGACTCTCTTCTGCTGGATGAAGAAGAAATTAGGATAGCTACCCGCGAGCTCAAAAACAATAAAGCATGCGGAGAAGATTATGGAGGAACTATGGCAACTTGTTGGTGAAGAATTTATTTCACAAACATCCAAACTATTTCAGAAGGTTTGGATGGACGAAGTTATCTCGGACAAGTGGCTAGTGGCTCTAATTCACCCGTTACACAAGAGAGGTGAAAGAGCAGAGGTCAGTAACTACAGGTGAATTTCCCTTCTATCTGTCACTTATAAAATATTTACCAAGTTACCAAAAGTTTCCAAACTTGTGTAGTACCAAGGTGGCTTTAGGAGAAACAGAACATGTATAGAGCAAATTCTGAGCTTGAAAATAGTATGTAAATACTACAACTCCAGAAAAAAGTACTTGCTTGTTTCATTTATCTACTTTCAGATGACATACCACTCAGTAGACAGAGAAACTGTTTTTAACACACTACAAGAATACTAAGTAGACCAAAACACCATTAACTTATTTAAGCTAACGTTAAGAAACACCATATCAAAAGTCAAATTACAAGGAAAAGTTAGCAAAGTTAGATAACCTTTATTAACCAACGTAGAAGTTAAATAACCTTTCCAGATAAAAACGGATCTAAGACAAGGAGATGGCCTGCCACCAATTCTATTTAACGTGGTCCTAGATAAGACGATGAAAACATTATGGGAACATAATAAGTCGTGTGCAAAAATTGGAACCTAGGAACAAACGTCAAAATCCATTGTTTAGCGTTCGCGGACGAACTAGCCTTCTTTGCTAAATCGGAGAAAGAAGGTATTGATCAGATCAACCAGTTAAAAGGGACAGCGGAGAAAGCAGGCCCTCAGATCTTCTTGGCCAAAACAGAAGCTATACAAAAAGGTCTATTAAAACGAAGTACTTGCCGGTGAAAGTGACAAGTAAGTTTAAATATCTTGGAGAAATAATCAACTCGAGACGAGCAGATAATCAAGCAATAGAACTTAGGAACTTTCTCACCAGAAACATATATAATAAGCGAAATATGTCAATCAATGCAAAACTAAGACGCTATTGCGCTGTTATGAGACCGGTACTTCTATATGGAACAGAGACTATTAGTCTCATTCGTGTGAAATGCTTGCTCAAAATAGAGAGAAAATTACTAAACAATATATGGACCACGAATAGTTTACGGAGAGTATAGGCTAAAAGCAAATAGGCAAATATATGAAAGCATAGAAGATATAGAAATCACAATCAAGAAACGTAGACTTCAGTTCTATGGCAACATAGTACGAATGACCCCTGATAGACTATATAAACAAATTAATAAATTAATCAAAAAAATAAATTAATAAATATCGTACCGAAACCATCGACCTGAAGCAGATTAAAGAAAAACATTCAAATTGATAGAGGAAGACTGTTTAGACTAAGGAAAGTACAGAACGATGATATATGAATTAACACGTCTTGTTGGTGTAAAGCAAACCCCTAAGCGAGCAGAATGCACTGCAGAAAAGAGAGGGGATCAATCCGAAAAAATGTAGAACTACTGGCTAGGAAGACAAAGACAAAACACCATATGAGATAATATTTGCGTGGTCCAAGATGGCCTATTCCCAAAAAAAAAGATTATTTATGGGTCCGTCTACTAAAGATTTAATCGAATTCCTCTTATTGTGTATGAATAAACATTTTTAGTCACAAAAACAGACATTTTCTTTATTTAAAAAGAAAATGTAATGAAATCGTTTATTATGAAACGGCTATAAAATTTATTGTTTTTCCTTTTGACGAACTAGTTACTGTTTGTTGGTGCAAAGGAAACGCGTAAAACGTTTTATGGGTATTAGGTGGAAACGTGAATTTCAATTGTGCGAATTGTATTCGGCAATTCCACCGAGAACAATAACTGCTTGACGCTTGACCCACTGCCAAAAGTTTTAATCTTTTGGATAATGTCAAGTCCGATAATAATGGATGAACCACAAAATTAAATATCCTCTGAATTTCCTACGAAAAACAGTTCTTTTTTAATGAGAGCTTGCACGAAAAGTTCAAACATTTTTTTCATAATTTTTTTTTCTCTAACAGCTGTATTAAATTTCTCAGCCTCATTATGAATTACAAGAAATTGCTCGTTATTGTTTGTTTTTTATTAGAGAAAAAGTCTCTATTTTAATTAATTCTTGCAACAAAATTTAATAACGAATTACGTTACAAAACATTAATTGCATCTAAGTATTCATTATAGTTGATAAGTTTTATTAACAAAAAAATGGCATCCATCTTTTCTCTGAAGTCTTATCTAGTCATCTCAATCTATTATTGCCCTGCTATTATCTCATATCCAACCTTATATGACAATTTCTCCGTCAATTCCTCTTTGTCTAGTTTTTTGTCTATTCTATAATTTGACATGTTGCATACAAGTTATCATATTTGAATGTAAAAACTTGGTGACCTTTCGAGACAAAAAAATCAAAAAGTTTTACTGCGCAAGAAATCGCGAATTTATTTCGAAAATATTACATTGCATTTTATATCCCATAATTTTAGTTTTATGGTTGAAACTATTTGAAACCCATATGACAACCAAAACAAACTTTCCTAAGAAAATCTTAAATTGTGAAACAAAAATATGTTTGGGTTAACCTTATTGATTTTATGACTACAATAGTTAGTAATAGATTAGTTTGAAATAGTAATAGATACGTAATAGTAATAGATATGCATTAGTAATACATATGTAATAGTAGTAGATATGTAATAGTAATATATAAAAATTGATTACATATTAATCCAGTTGTTATTGTATTAGATGTCAACTACAATTGTGATAATCCATTGGCAAATTACATCGATTGGTGTGCAATTAGATACCGGCGCTTTCTCAATTATTCAAATTACAATTACAAGGTAATTGGTCACATCCGTTAGTAACATCCGATATATCTGAATGCAAAAACTGCAACAAAATAAATTTCAAGTGACTTAATCACCCACAAATTAAATTTCACTCTTAAGCGATTTGATTGGTGATTAGTTTTTGTGTGTGGTATTTTTGCGTCTCGTAATTATTTAATTTTCTTGATGAAATTTGTCTTCGTGTAATCAGGTTAGAGCGTAATCTTAACCCTTCCATAATTCTCAACTCGGGTAGTCACTTGTCCGCCCTCTAAATTGCCATAATTGCGAACGTACTTGCCTCAACGTCCATTTCTTACCCCCCCTTTTCATTATCTGAATTCTACATTTCATATTATATTAACAATCAATGCAAATAAACCACCACTGTCTGTGGAATCTTTAAAAGAACGTAAAAGCAAAATTTATTCGGAAAAAATATGCAGATTTCATTTAACATTTTCGTTGAAAAGAATAATTAAAAAAGGATTATTAGCAATCAAGAGAGAAATGTTATTTGAAACGTTTTTTGGCTGATAGATTTCCATTCCGTTTTTTTTTTTTTGTTTAGCAGAAATGTAAAATTGAAATAATATTTGGTTTTGCCGCTGGCGCCGTCATAATTATTCATGATAATTAAAAGAATAATTTATAAGATAAACATTAATTTGGACTCCGGCACAATTCCTCCCTTAATTAAGATATCTACCACATACAATTCGGAATAAAAGCCACTGAGAAAAAAACAAAATATTTTCACAGCTAAATTAACCGCTAAAAATATCCCCTGATTATTTATTGCATATCGATATAGATTTAATTAAGAGTAAATATTTGTGTGTTGTTTATCATTTTCCGGTTAATTAGGGAATTGTTTATTGGAGTATTTAAAGGGCGACTGCGAATCTTTTCTAGGCGGGTAGGCGGAAGAAGTTACGCGTGATTAGTTGGAGGAATTCAAGGGATATTGTCTTCTTCGATTGGCCCCTTAATACGTTTCTCCCGAAAAGGATTTAGTAAACAACGGAAAAGACACAAAGGAAAATAGGCAAAAACTAAATAGGGCAGATAGGGTTGGGTCAAAAATGGCAATCAGGCTAGACTAGAAAGACGTAATTACGCAGACACACAGAACTAGATTCACAAGTCTTTTCAAATTTAACACTTGAGTTATTAAGTTTTGACACTTGTTTTATATAATTTTATAATATATTTGAAGCTTTTCTATAACATCTTGCAAGCAGCCTATCTTGGTCTAAAATCGGCGCACTGCGCGTATATTGAACCTACTCTCCAAAATGCTGATGCAATCAACAATTTCTTCGGTGAGTCCTCAATTCAAGCATCTGAAACGGATCTCAACACCAGGCTAGTATATCAATATTCTTAAAAAAAAAACTTCCCAAAGCATTCATTTACACACTCACAAACGAAGCCGAGGTTAGCGAAATAATAAACAGTATTCGAGCCAAAGCCCAAGGCACTGATGACATAGACGTCATGATGATAACCATATTATCAGCCATTATTGCACATTATTAGCAGCTGCCCCATATGCTCCTATTTCCCAAAAAAGTTGGAAAAACGCGATCATTACACTAGTTCCTAAAACTACTAAGCCAAAAGAAATTTCTGACATCAGACCTTCTTCGGGCATTTATAGAGAATAACTAACTCTGGTGGAAACCCAATCTAAATTCCGGTGTGGCCACAGCTGTGTTGCCTTTCTAATCGATATGTTCGATGATATTACCCTTGCTCTTGATAAAAATGAGGCAGCAGCACTTGTGCTGCTTGATTACAGCAAGGCTTTTGATACTATAAACCAGCCCGCTGGCCAAATGCGGCCCGCAACGCCCGAGAATGCGGCCCGCGATATCGTCACGATATACTATATTTTTATTAAAAAATAAATAAGTAAATAGTAAAATAAATAATAAATATTACAAATAAGATATAATATTACATTTTCATATTTTTAAAAAAATCTTACAGAGCTTTAACCATAAGCGTTTGTATTAATAAAATATTGTTTAGTTTATATTTGAAAAACTATTTTAGTATGTCTAGTCTACTTATTACACATTTGTACAGAAATATAATATAGTAGCCTCATATAGATACGGAACTGTTAATCATTTAAGACATTTTGGATTGATAGAATTACAGGAAAATATCGATGCTAAAAATTCTTATCGGAACAATTCCTTAATTGATTTTTATAAAGAATTCTTCTTCTTCCTTTGGCTCTACAACCCTTTATGGGTTTTAGCCTCCTCTAGTATTTTATGCCATTCTCTACGATCTTCTGCTGCTCTTTTCCAATTACCTTAACTCCTAGTGCTTTTATGTCTTCTTCCACGCTTTCCTTCCATCTTTTACGTGGTCTTCCTCTTGGTCGGCTATTGGTGGGTTTCCATTCCATGATAAGCTTGGTGTTTCGATCTTTTATAAAGAATTATCATGTGTGAATTATCCTAAATATGTTTTCCTATGCTCAACAAATGTTTCCATTATTTGAGAGCACATATATTTTTGCGAAAAAACTTTTTCTATACTAATAAAAACAATAAGAGATAGTTAAATGTATTTAAAAAAAATCGTGGTTATTGTTTTGATTTTATTCCGCCTTTTTCACTTTTTCGCCTTTTCCAAAAAATTCGATAATATTAAATTAGCCTAAGAAAAACTTTGGGTAACTATGATATTCTTTATAGTATCCTGCACTACATGGGAATGCCATCGAATGCCGTAAGGTTTAACAAGAGCTATCTTAGTAATAGTCTGCAAGTTAAGATACACAACAGCCTGTCGCAGCCAGTTCAACTTTCTTTATAAGTACCACGGTTCCGTTTTGTGCCCTCCTCTATTCACATTATATATGGTTAATCTGCCAAAAGAAATGTCTGACTTCAGACCAATCTCCGTCTTATGTACCTTATCTAGACTTCTTAAGAAGACAGCAGAAAAACAACTTCGGGCAGTTGATCCATTTGAAGCTAATGGACGACTGTCGAAGACCCAATCTGGATTCCGGTGTGGCGACAGCTGCGTTGCCGTTCTACTCGATGTAGTCGATGATATTGATAAAAATGAGGCAGCAGCACTTGTGCTACTTGATTGCAGCAAGGCATTTGATACTGTAAACCATGATATGCTTTATAGTATCCTGCACTACATGGGAATGCCATCGAATACCGTAAGTTTTATCACGAGCTATCTTAGTAATAGATAGTCAGCAACTTAAGATGCACAAGAGTCTGTGGCAGTCAGTTCAACTGTATATAGGGGTACCACAGGGTTCCGTACTGTCCCCTCCTCTATTCACATTATATATGGTTAATCTAAATAATCACATCAAATTTTGGAAACAGCACTAATTTGCTGATATCACCCAAACTTTAAAACCCTTTCATCGCCCAGGAAATAAATCTTGTGCAAGAAAGAATAAATTATAACCTCCTATTTATATTCAAATTTTCAATACTTTATTTTCAATACTTCTCTTAATCTTAAACCAAACATAACCCAAACATAAACGATAGGAGACTAAGGATACTGGCAATAACAATTGATAGAGAAGTAATGCAAAGTGAAAACCCAGAGTGAAAAACCTGGGGCTGTTTTGATTAATGAGAAACCTCAAATTTACCTTACATATCACCCGAACAACAAAATTGGCAATGGCCAGATTGAAACTATTGTACTCTTCGAGGAAAATTTTAAGTGCAGATGAGAAAAAAAGGTATTTTCCTCATTAGAAATATCGCTGTATACAGGGTGGCCCAAAAGTAGCTATACAGTTTATACAGGTATTTGTTTTGTTTCAAGTGTAAAGGATGGCTGGAAATCTGAGCAAGGAGCATCGACGGTGGATCATTAATACCTAGTGGAAATACAAAAATACAGAGACCATGCGTAGCATGTGGGAATTTCATTTGCCTGCGCCGTCACGTCTAACAATTTACCGCATCAGAGACAAGTTTGAGTTCCGTCACCAATGCACCGAGGTCTGGATAACTACGCGCGACTTTCACAACGGAAAATGAGATTTTACATTCGTAAAAAGTCCGAAAAAGTCCACGCGACAAGCGTCGCGGGAGCTGGTTATCCCGAGGACGAGAACGTCTGATGCACCAGCTGAACCTTAAGTCGTACCGCACCATACTGTTGCATGGCCTTCTTGAGGACGATCCTGACCGCAGATTACAGTTCTGTGAGGTAATGCGCAACCAACTGACTGAACAACCATACCTGGTTTCGAAAATCATGGGACAGGTGAAAATCATGGGACATTTCGACAGGTGAAGCCTGTTTTCAATTGTCCGATCACGTCAACAGACATAACTCTATGTATTGGGCCAAAGAACCCACATGTCATTATGAGTACGCAATTGAATCTGCCAGGCGTCACAGTGTGGGGTGGCCTGAGATGGTGTCGTGGGTCCTGTCTCTTTTGATGAAACCGTTGATGGCCCCAGGTATCTGGACATGTTGATCAAAATTGTGGTACCACAACTGCAAGCACGGCTCGACTTTGCGGAATTGTTCTTTCAACAATTAACTTAACTCCAATGGATCCCGGACTTAACTCCAATGGATTTTTTTTCTGGGGAGTACTAAAGGATAAGGTTTATTCCAGAAAACCCGTCACAGTACAACAGTTGAAGAATTTCATCGATGATGCGTTTGAAAACATTCGTTCTAACTTGAATTTGTGTCGCACATCCCAAAATTTGATAGGTTGCAGGAATGCATCAATGCCGACAGTGGATATTTTGAGCACCTTCGGAATTAAATATGTAGTTAAACCTGTGATTAAAAAATTAAATAATAAAAGTTTTGTTGTATGCCTACTTTTCGGCCTCCCGGTACTTAGGCCGACACGGTATATTGTAACTATTGGGGTTTTCATTAGAGACGACGCATTTTGTTTTTGGCATTTCTCAAATAGAATGACATTTAATCATGGAGAGATACACGCTTCAACAACGTTTGCAAACTTTTTTTTATCAATGTTCACGTTCTATCTCGACTACGTTGCGCGCGCTTACGCAAATTTTCGGTCGACGATCCGTCCAACAAGATAGACTATTAAACGTTTGGTGCAAAAATTCGAAAAAACTTATACATTGCATAATGTCCCAGTGCCTGTGCGGCAACGTAATGCTCAAAAAGAATAAGATATCGTAGCCGTTTGTAAGAGTGTGTGTGAGCAGTCAAGGATGTCGATTCCACGCTGATCGCAGGCGTTGAACATCAGTGTGACCAGTTTGTGGCGAATTTTGCGGAATGATTTGGTTCTCCGCCGGTACAAGGTTGCATTGATTCAAGAACTGAAGCCAACCGACGTTTGTTGAATGTAATGATCAACCTGACCAAAGCTTCGCACATTCGCTAATTGGGCTCTGTACCCCAAACTGGCAAACTGACAACTTTCACAAGAAAGTCATATTTTCAGATGAAGCTCACTACTGGCTCTATGATTTTGTCAACAAGCAAAATTCCCGCATTTGGTCGAGTGAGCAGCCTGAAGTGATGCCCAGAAGAGAACTTTATCCCAAAAAATTAAGTGTTTGGTGGGGATTTCATGCGGTGTCATGCGGTTCCTCTGTGATGAAAACGGCGCGCCAACAACATTCAATGGCGATCCCTACAGAGCCATGTTATCGGACTATTTTTGGGATCAGTTCGACGCTATGGACTTGGACGAAATGTGGTTCCAACAAGACGGCGCAACGTACCATACAGCGTACGACACAATCGAATTATTGATGATCAAGTTCGGCGAGCGAGTCTCACGCAACGGTCCTCGCGAATGGACTGGTGGTATTGTTCGTGCCATTTAACCCCTTTAAATTTTTTTCTTTGGGGTTACATTAAATCGCTGGTCTATCCCAAGCGACAAGCCAGCAACGTTAGAGGAGCTGCCGGTCGATTTGTGTGCTCGAGTCATGGAATATTGGATCCAGCGTATTCACTCGTGGGTCCAGCGCTTTCGCGGCGGACGTTGGAACAAAGTCGTATTCTATAATTAATGGAATCGATTGTACTTTCAGTTGAAATAAAAATCATTTCCATAACTAACCCACTAGTCTTTCAATTGTAAAAACAAAATGCGTCGCTCTTTATAAAAAACCTTATATTAATATTACTAAATATCCAGGCAAGTACAACGGATACAGAACGTGTGCATTTGGTTCGCTCATAATTTAAAACTAAAGCAGAGTGTACCGCCTAATTAACGTAACAAATGGAGGGAGAAGAGACAGACTAGGAAGCTGCACCATTTGTTTGTCTATAAAAGAACTATTGAGTCTAAACAACCTATCTACCTCTACGAAAAGTTAGATTTAGAAAGGATGTCCACAACAGCAACTATGTACAGGACACCTATGTTCCAAAAAAAATTCATACCAAATCACTAAACGGATATACAGACTGATTGATACACAAAAAATAGTTTAAGAAATGCATATGCATGCAAAACAGTATAGTGTGCAACATGTAGTTAGTTATTATGTGGTAGATGGGATAATGTACAGTATTGAGCGGTTAGTATATTATAGAATAAAGATAACTGGAGTACTGAATCAAATCTACAGCAGTATCTTTTATATAATATTTTGTGTATGTATGTGTATAAATGTAATTATAAATATAAAGGGGTATTAATGTAATCTTAATAAGGGGGATCGTGCAAGTCCATTCTTTCTAGTATGTATCGTATAATATTGTATAAAACCATGTAGTTTACTATAGCATAAGCATTACTTGGTGTATTGAGGGAATTGTTGATCAAAATTTGTTGTTTTCTATTATATTATTATGTGTCTAAAATTTACAATTCGGTACAACAATTGACATTTTTTATCTCGATAGAAAAGGGGTGAAATTTCTCTTTGTCCAAATTTAACATTTATGTGTCTTTCATAATATGGCATAATTCTAGTAATATATGAAATTGACAAGTAAGCGTAGTAAATACTTAATATTAATGCAATTATTTTTTAATATTTTAGAATTTGACGTTTGTCTATACAAGTGATCAACAACTAGTTTTAAGTAAAAAGCCATTTTCTTAAAAAAAATTAACAAATCTTTCAGAATAGTCGCAAGGATTATAATATGATATTTAATATCGTTCTAATTTTATACTGTTATTTTCACATATTCTAAAATAAATAATGGAGGCATACAATTTAATAAAAATGAACATAAACATGAGTGAGATTTTTTTACGGGTGAATTGATGCACAGATGTGTTTTGTATCAGGTTCGTTATTTGAGGATTTTAGTTTTAAACTTTTAAAGCTAAGTCGTTGAGCAGGGCTCATATTTTTCTTTTAAGGATAGTCAAGTTACTAAAAATCTGCTCACCATAATATGTAGTTGTGAAAATTGCAGTTCTATTTATAAAAATGAAAATTTTGAACACCAAAATTATTTTGATTTAAAATCTATTAACTAAAATTCAATTCAGATGTATCAGCCCTTTGGATCGAGTTAAAATTTATTTCGTCGGTACAGCAAATGGATGTGTCAAAAAGGGCAATGCAGTTTTTTTCTTTTCTGAACTCTGTCAATCAATTAGCAAAGGAATTCATTTGATTATAGTAAAAAATACTTAGTGTTAATTACACTTTCTGCATCTCGGTGGTTTTTTAAATTGTAAAAGTGAATTATATTCTCATTGTTGATATGTGTTGAGTAAACATAGATGATTGATATACGTTTATTAAAATTCGAAATGTGGCTTGAATATATTAATATATTCAACCGGTTCGTAGCTCTATAATATTAAGTCTTATTAAGACAATGACAAATCTCATGTTGAAACTATTACTTCCTGGTTAATACCACGTAGGATATTGAGTTATAAAACAGGCATTTGCATGTTGTTTCTAGTACCAGCAGATTTTCATGTTATTAACAAGTAATAGATAAATTATATTGTTTTTAAGATCATTTATTTCTAATTAAATTAAGTGAATCTGCAGACACGTTTCGAGCTTTATATCTCATCAGTGCAGCTTTGATTTTTTGTATTGCATCTTGGAATACACTTACATTAGTTTAAACACCTCGTGCATGACTAGCGAGGTTAGGTTTTGATTTGACATTTGTGGAGAAAGACGTGAACAAAATTTTCCCTATGTGATAAATTTGACAAAAGTCAAATCAAAACATAACCTAAGACCTAAGACATGCATGAAGTGTTCAAGACGATGTTTGTCATACTCGTAATAAGACTCGTAATATTATAGAGCTACGAACAGGTTGAATATATTTCTAGCTACATTTCGTCTTTAAATGTTTTACACAATCATGAAGTGTATGTATTTTATCTATAATTAGTATGGTTTCACCAATATTCAAAAGATGATTGACTGCTAAGAAAGTTCTATATCTAAAAGTGAATGTGCGGAATTGCCTTGTTTTTCAAACTTCTTATTAAGATTGATAAGAGCCTTCATATCATAAGCAACACAGAGTATTTATAACTAACCGTTATCTTTTAACTCTGGGCAATAGAAGCTCTTTGACAACACAATGTTTTAATATGCTATTTTTATCAGTCATACTCTTTGCACCATATGTAGGAATAGATACTAGTTTATTTGTATCAATTTAATGTTTTGTCAGAAATTCTAATATTGAATTAATGTTTCTCGCTCAAAAAACATTCCCCCTTGGAAAGTTTTTTGAGCGGAATCAAAGTAACAAAATCCTCGTGAATATCTCGGCAGCTTACATATCGCCCTACTAATCCAACTTATACGGTATCGTTAACGTCACACGACTCGTAACGTGCTAAAGAAAATACATGTTTAAAAAAAAAATGCTGTGATATCACTTTATTTGTTATTTTGAGTGTTCTATCATGAATTGTCTTTGCAAAATTAGAAGCAAATTTGCTTTATACAAGAAGAAAACCATCTCGAAGGGAACTAAACTGAGACACTACAATACAGTTATTAAAACAGAATGCCTGTATGCTAGTGAATGCCTCCAAATGATAGGGAAAGCAGGACTCAGAGAAGATGAGAAATTTGAAAGGAAGATCCTTAGTTAGATAATGGGTCCAAAGATCGTAGATGGACAGTATAGGTTAGTTTAGGTTAGAGGAAGGGAAGAACTTTACTATGACAATGAAAGCTTGATTGAGTCTATGAGAAAACGGAGACTGAAATTCTATGGGCATTTATTTAGAATGGATGAGAAGAGACAAGTTTAGGTCAGTGATAAACAAGTTTAAGGGATTTCATGACGAACCAAAAAGGAACAGTGGTTGGACAGAAGAAAGAAGAAGAGGCTCAGAGAAAATCAGAGAAAGAAAAAAAAAATTTGGGCTGCAAGGAAGGCTTCCAGAAACATGTAATTGTTGCCTAACGTGGTGTCAATGACGCTATACGATAATAATAATTTGCTTTTGCAAGAAATAATAATTTGCTTTTTTGAGCGGAATTAAAGTAAAAAATTCTCGTTAGTATCTTGTAAGGTTACATACCGCTTTACTAATCCAACTTATACGGAATCCTTGTCACACGATTTGACCACTTACATAACCGGGATATCCGTATGTAGGATGTCGAGGTCTAAAAAAAAGTACTGTTTGCAAATTTTGTAAAATCCTTCGGCTTAGTCGCAAAAGTAAAAAATATAGAATTGAAAAAATTTTAAAAGGGGAAATCTCTGAATAAAATGAAATTCAGAGAAGGGGTACTCTGAATTTCTTTTTTAATTTACACGAGTTTTGTCAAAAATCTCCGCCAAAACGGTTCGCTTTGGAAAGATGAAAATGACAATATTTAGATGAAAATCTGGTCTATAAAATAGTGCTAATTGCATGTTTGGTAAATTTTGGAGACTTGGAAAAAAATATATATTTGTAAATTTTCAATAAGTATTTCCTTATTACAAAAAAATACGTGTCCAGGCTATCGACTCTTTATGTTCGAGTTTGAGGGGCGGCGGCCACCGCCAGATAAAATGTTTTGCAAAGCTAACTAAGGGATATCATAGACTGGCTAATTCTCTAGAAATGTGTCAAATTTCATTGTTCGACGTTGTGTGAAATTTACTAAAATATTTTTTTTAACAAATCCAGACATGTCAATCACGAATTCCGATCAAAACCGAACACGAAAATTTGAAAATATTAAAAAATTTAAAAATATATTAATGCTTGAAGGATTTCAATGAAACTTTGAATGTGGGTATCCACCAGAAGTATCAGTTGACAAAATTTGAACGCTTTGACTCCAATCGGGACGGCGTGAAGAATTATTTAGTCTTCAATATTTTTTTGGAAATATCTCGTTGCCGCCTCAAAATAGAATGGGATATCCGTATGTAAGACGTCGGTGTCTACAAAAAAGTATTCTTTGCAATTTTTGCAAAATCCTTCGGTTTAGTCACAAAAGTAAAAAATATAAAATCCCAAAATTTATCAAAGGGGTAAAACGTACCCCTTCGGTTTTGAATTTTTCTGTTTGAAAAAAAGAAATTTCGACCAAACGGTTCGCTTTGGAAAGATGAAAATTACGCAATTTTTAGATGAAAATCTGCTCTATATACATCTAGAGCTTATATACATCTGCTTTTTAAAAAACATGATTTTGAAAAAAGAAACTTAAAATATGTATTTTGTACGAGTTAAAGAGCCGAGCCACACATTTCACATAAAAGAGCCGCATACGGCTCGCGAGCCGCGGGTTGCCGACCCCTGGTCTAGACAAATATGACATCTGTATATTAAAATATAGTACTTGAAAATTATAACATGTATGACATTTGTCCAAATTTAGCAATTGTGTGTCAATATTTGTTATTTTCTTATCAAACAAAATATGCAATTTTATGTAATTTTGAATCAATAAATTTATCAAAATTGAAACATTGAAATAGTTCATAATTCAAATATTTTATGGAAGTTTAAAACATATCTATTAATATTTTTCAATTGCCTATTAGGATTTGACACCTGTGTTTAAGTTTGAGGAGTTCTGTATTTGAATTTGACTTTTTGAAAAATTTTAACATTTTATCAATCATATTTCTCAAAAACTGACATTTTAGTTTCATATTTGAATGAGATTCTTAACTTAAGTTTCGATCGATTAATTAACTTAACTATCGATTTAATCATAATAAATTGCTTTTGAAGTAAAGCTTAGATTATATTACAAAATTTGATTCAATTTTAAGATAATTTCTAATATGATTAACATATCTGATTGGTGTAAATTGATAGAAATCATCTCTAATTTGCTCCCCGGCGTATAAAAATCACAATAAAAAATCTTTGAATATTTGAATAACAAAATTATGGATTGAAATATCTCGCCGAGAAGATAAACTCCGACACTTTTGTGATTGAATAAAATTTTTGTCGCCAATCGCTTAATCCGCATTTCGAGGGATTTAATAATAACCAAAAAATATATATTGTACACCTCAGCTGACCCAATTCCAATTAATTATGGAAACGAACGACCGACGAGTGATTACGCATAAAATCTTCCTGCGGATATTAATAATTCATGCTTCATTTACGTTATTACGACCGCACATATTTTTCATAGTCATTACGATTCTACACTTACACCTTCCGTTAATATTAATTAAATCTCACATTTTACACACATTTACAACACAAACATCCCTTATTTATAAACTTAATTTAAACTTTCATTCATTACTCCAAAAACAATAAAAACTTGCCTAAATACTTTGCACCAACTAATATTAACGAAATTAATTAACTAAATAATCTTCTAGAATTTCGATTTATCTTTTATTTTAATTGATTACAAATTGATGAGTTTAAATTAACACCAAGAGTTTTGGAGAGGAGGGGAGGCATCTGTCTGTAGTTCTGGACTTATATGGAGACGATTGTGTAAAATTAAAAGTTGTGGAAGATCAGGTCGGTTTTCTCGTTAAGTAGATTTACTGTTGGATTGCGGCTTTGTTTGAAAATTTCTAATGACTCCATAGATTAAGTATCGGGCCTTTGTTGCGAATTATTATTATCGTATAGAGCTATTAGAGACCACGTTAGGCAACAATTACATGTTTCTAGAAGCCTTCTTTGCAGCCCAAAATCTTTGCATTCTTTCTCTGACAGCCTGTTTTCTTTCTTCTGTCCAACCACTGTTCCTTTTTGGTTCTGAAATTCATTAAACTTGTCTATCACTGACCTAAACTTTGTTCGGTTTTCTCCCTAAGCCATTTGCTCACCTCCCTAAGCCATTTGTCAGACACTTTAGGTAGTAATATAGTGTACAGTATAGTACTGTAAAGTATTTTAAAAATCCTGTTTGCTAGTCTACATAAATGCCCATAGAATTTGAGTCTCCGTTTTCTCATGGACTCAATCAGTCTTTCATTGTCCTGGTAAAGTTCTTCCCTTCCTCTTAACCAATTCTGCCCATCAACGATCTTTGGTCCCAATATCTTACGAAGGATCTTCCTTTGAAATTTTTCAGCTTTTCTAAATCCTGCTTTCCATGTCATTTTGGAGACATTCACTAGCATACAGGCATTCTGTTTTAATCACTGTTTTGTAGTGTCTCAGTTTATCTTCTTTCGAGATGGATTTTTTCTTGTATAAAGCATATGTTCTGCGAAAAGCCGCTGCCATCTTCTCTCTTTTGTTGTTGCAAGCTTCTCTTTCTCTCTTGGTATATCTTCACCCAGGTATTTAAAGCAGGCTACTCTTTCTATCTTACCATGCTCGGTCTTTAGGTGACAAGGCTTTTTTAGTGTTTGTCATATACTTCGTTTTTTCTAAGGAAATCTGTAGTCCTGTTTTTTTCTGCTTGATTCGTTAGTATATTCATATAACACCTTAGAGATGTGGGACTGGATGGAAAAGATATAAGGTTACTCGGTAATTTGTATTGTTACCAAAAAGCAGAAGTTCGAACAAGCAACGCTGGAACAACTGAAGTTTTTGAAATTAAAAAAGGCGTTTGCCAAGGGTGTATCCCATCCTCAATGTTATTCAACCTATACGTAGAAAAAGCATTTTCCGAGTCAATCTCAGATAGTACCTTTGAAATTAAAGTAAACGGAACCCCCATTAAGAATATCCGATATGCGAATGATACCGTGATATTAACAGATGGTGCACATGAACTCCAAAGCCAAGTAAATCGGGTCAATGAAGAAAGCCAGAGACTAGGTGTTAAAATTAAGATCAGCAAATCCAAGTTTATGATTGTTAGTAGGAACGATATTACACACACTCGAGAACATATTAATGAAGACAACATCGAACAGGTCACACAATTTAAATACTTGCGATGTATGATTAACAAAAGGTGGGAACCGGATCCAGAGATAAGATACAAGATCAAACAGGCTAGAACAACTTTCCTAAGATTTCAAAAATTCCTTACGGACAAGAATTTTAATTTCAACCTCAGATATAGGATGGTAAAATGATATGTCTGGTCCGTTCTCCTGTACGGTATTAAGGCATGGACATTGAAAGTAGCAAGCATCAACAAAATTGAAGTCAAGAAATGTGGATCCTGCAACGAATGTTGAAAGTATCTTGAGTCGATCACGTGAGAAATGAGGACGTTTTCCAAAGAGCCAGTCTAGCAGAAAGGGCCTTTCGAAAATACCAAGAATAGAAAAATAGGTTCTCGGACAGATACTGCGCGGATAACGCTACCACTTCCAACGCCTCATTCTTCAAGGTAAAATCGATGGAGGGAAAAGAGGAATAGGCCGAAACAAATTATTGTGGCTGAGCAATATCCGTGAATGGACGGGGACCAAGGACCTCCAAACACTACAGAAAGCTGCAATTAATAGAAACGTATGATAAGAAAAGGATGAACGCCTACGCAGGAATCTGCGTGGCACTAAAAGAAAGAGAAAGTTAGTATATTCAGATGTTCTATAGCTGTGTATATTCTATAGCAGTATTTCTAGAAAGGAGCGCGAGGTCATCGGTTAAAGCAAGGCAGTTGATCTTAACGCCAGTTTTTGATCCTCAAAACTCTACTTCATTAAGTAGTCCTTTCCTGTCCAGTTCTTTCTCCCATTCTTGGATAAACTTCTCCAACACACAGTTGAATAGAACTGGTGATAGTTGTCTGACTCATTGTTTGACTCCTTGTCCTTGTCTGACTCCTGTTTTCATTTCAACTCTTGGAGGTCTCTCCCGTGTACTTTACTTTAATGTGTTCCTGTTAGCGTCAGCTTAATAATTTCTCTTGTTTTGGCGTCGACTCCAAATTCCACCAGTGTGTTAAACAGCACTTCCCTGTAAATAGAATCATAAGCTTTATTGAAGTCTACAAAAACTACTACTAGCTCTTTTGACATATAGTTCTTCAGTATTCGCTTCAGGCTCCATATTTGTCCAAAATATGATCTTCCTTTCCTAAACCCCGCTTGATTTCTAACAAGTTGGTGATTCGCTTGCTCCACAAGTCTCTTCTGTAGCGCCTTAGACCAGACCTGAGCACCCCGCGGCCCGTAAGCCGCATACAGTCCTGTGCCGGATTCCCTCCACTATGAAAATTATTCTGCTGTACAAACTTTTAATAAACAGGACTAATTTGCCCGGCTTACGCTTTGTTGCTAGTGAATTTGAAGAAATAATGGTAATTTAGACATAGTTCCCAAAATGGTTGTTCATGCCAGACATCTTTAGACAGTGCCTTATATTTTACAGGAGCTATGGAAATGCCACGGCAGTTGTTAGGATCCGTTCCATCATCTATTTTGTGTAAGGGGTGGATTTTTCTAATTTTCAGGGATAACTTCAGTTTCTCATATCTTTACCATTTCTTGCTTTAAAATTTGGATTGTGATTTCTCCACCACATTTTAGCATCCCTGCTGAGACGGAGTCTTCCCCTGCTGCTTCGTTGTTCTTTTGGTCTGCGATTTTTTAACTTCTTCCTTATCTGGTGGGATTGAATATTCATTCTGTTGCTTTGGGTCTACTCTTGACCATTTATGTTTGGTTCTTCGCAATTCAACAATTTCTCGAAATGTGTGGCTAATATCTCACAAGTTTTATTCATATTAATAGCCAGTTTTCCATCTTCCCTTCGAAATCCCATGCTAGACGGCTGTTATCCATTTATTTGCTTTTTAAAGGTCCTATAGTAGGTACTAGCGTTGTTCCTTTTAAATTCCGTGACAATTTTCTGAATTTCGTCTGATATTTGTTTCCTTTTGGCTTGTCGGAGGTTTTTTGCTGTCTGTTGTGTACCTCTTTGTATGTCTCAAATTTCTCTTCAGTTTTGTCTTTGTTGCAAATATGCAAGATGTTTGGATTATCTCTTTCAAGGATTTTGTGATTACATTCTCAACAATGATTAGAAAATGAAGTTATGCCTTTTTTTAAAACGAAATGCAGGAGAAGCTTCTGACAAATGAGTTGAAATACTGACCTTAATATTTAAAAAAAATTAAAAAAAACCTGACCTTTGTACACGCTATTGCACTCGGAACAATGAATCTTATGTAATCATATGTGGGATAATTTTGAAGAAGTTTTAGATGCTACTTGTACATTTTTTGCGCAGAACGTTTGCTACTTGTTTTGCCAAATTATGTGAGAGAAATGATTTTTTTTTAATTTGGAGCTTTTGGGTATACTTGGGTCATTATAATTTGGTTTCATTTTTTATTTATTACATTTTGGAGGAGTATAATTGAGAAACCAATTTAGAAATTGATCCAATTGATGTGTTGTATCACTAATATCACGTGTGGTCAGTACACGTCTCGATTTTGGTAGGACAGTCCCGCTTGTTGGAAGACAGTCCCGCGTCCCGCCGATTTTTAAAAATGTCCCGCTTTTTAGAAAATATCTGTATTTCTTATTTTGAATGTTCTGTAAAAATATATTACCTATAAATAATAGGTTAATAAATAAATTATTATAGGAAATATAAAGAAATAAATAATACATAAAACTGCATGTATAGTACACTGTATTAGGGGATGTAGCTACTTAGATTTTCTCGGTGGTGTCGATTATTCATATATCTTGTACATACAAAGTAAGGTCAGTGCGAACTGCCGTTAGACAGTGCGGTTTGTTGTTTCAGTTTGACGTGCGATTCATTATCTGATTTACAAAGGAAGGGTAATTTTTTTTAGTTATTCGGTTAAACTTTAGTTATTCGAAGGACATAACTAGGTTGGAAGAACAAGGTGCCATTAAACGACCGGCTTTTTGTAAGAAGTCGGAAATTTTTATAGTAACTGCTTGGAATATCTTGAAGAATGAACAGTTCTAATAATATCTTGAAGAGTGGACAGGTGACATTAAATTATCAGATTTTATGGGAGTATGTGGATCTTTTGAATATATTAATAATCATTTTCCGAAAAATAATATTTGCGAAAATATTTTTGATGAGGTGTCATTGGTGAAAAGATACGTTACTGATGAAAAAATGAAATGTTGGTTTTCTGCAAATGTGGAAACAGACAAAAAATAGAGTTATTCCTTCATTTTAAACAGAATAATATTCCTTTCATAAAAATATTTTGAAAATTGTAGAATACGCTCTCTCCCTTCCACGATTGCAGCAACTGAACGTGTTTTTTTTTATTAATAAAATATGGGCAACTAAAAAAAACGCAGTTAAAACTTTAAAATTTACATTAATCGTAAAATGTAATTCATGTGAGAAATTTCATGACATTTTAATGAATCCGAATCTATTGCAAGCATTTACTCGGATAAAAAATATGACCGTGAAAGAAAATCATATTTTATTAAACATGATGTTCAAATTATTGTTTTTTACAAATATATTTATAGTTACCAATAATTAATAACAAACATTTCTGTAAATTTAGACAAGCATATAAATGTATACAATAAAATATAATTTGAATTTTTGAATTATTGTTGTGCTTTCATAACTACATTATAATTATGTACTGTGTAATGTGTAATAAATCATTTCATTCCATTTGTCCCGCTTTGTCTCAACGAAAATGTTGTCACTTTATGTATCACTGAAACACGCTATTACGCTATCGACATATCTGTACCAGAATGAATGCATTGGTGTATATGTAGATCAGACAGGACGAAGTATTTTAACTCGCTTTTCAGAACATTTTTGTGCCTTTAGTTTTAAAAAGACAAGTTCATTTTCTAGCCATTGTCTAAAATGTAATCATAAATTCACCCGTAGCAGATTATCTAAAAACCTTGCATATTTACAATAAAGGCCCAAAGGTTGTAGTCATTAGAAATTTTTAAACGCCGTAATCCATCAGTAAACCTCTTTAACAAGCAATCAGTCTTAATATTTTCACAACTTTTTATTCTAACGCAATCATCTCCAGATAAGTCCTCAAATATAGACAAAAACCTCCCCTCCCCACAAAAATTCTAAGTATAAATTTAATTTCATCAATTTGTAATCCACTAGAAAATTACCTTCAACAGTCGGAACTCGTGTCGTGTAATAGTGTAGATTTACATAACCACAAATTATATAATATTTTCACGAAAAATATTGGTAAAATAATAGTGATTTCAGACATTTTTCAATTCAAAGTATGATTACCACATAGTAACGGTCGCAAGCGAGACATTGAAAGAATGTTCTTTTCATATATTGTAATATTACAATTAATCCTTTTTTGGTGGAATTAAATAATGAATTTTTACTAATTTAAGCTAATTTTTGACTTATAGCATTAGTTTTAAATAATTTAAAAAAATTATTTTTTTTTAAATTACTTTTAAATAATAAAAAAAAAATTTAAATACCTTTACCTTACCTTTACATTACTTTTAAAAAAAAAAAAATTATTATTCAAAAGTAATTTAAAAAAAAAAAAAAAAATTATTATTTAAAACTAATGCTATAAGTCAAAAATTAGCTTAAATTAGTAAAAATTCATTATTTAATTCTACCAAAAAAGGATTAATTGTAATATTACAATATATGAAAAGAACATTCTTTTAATGTCTCGCTTGCGACCGTGAATTTATGATTACATTTTAGACAATGGCTAGAAAATGAACTTGTCTTTTTTAAGACTAAAGGCACAAAAATGTTCTGAAAAGCGAGTTAAAATACTTCGTCCTGTCTGATCTACATATACACCAATGCATTCATTCTGGTACAGATATGTCGATAGCGTAATAGCGTGTTTCAGTGATACATAAAGTGACAACATTTTCGTTGAGACAAAGCGTTAAAAGTTTTAAATAATAAAAAAAAATTTTTTTTTTAAAAATTACTTTTAAATAATAAAATTTGTTTTTTAACTAGTAAAAACTAGTTTTTACTTAAATTGCTTTAAGGACGTTACCAAACAGCAGTCGTGACGCTTTATAAAATATAGTTGAGGTGCAGTGTTCCTTTGGGTGCCGCTCATCTGCGTAGAAGTTCTAAAATACTTTCGTTGCGTCGTTTCTCCGATCCGACAACATGGCATTCTAACTATATTTTTATGTTGTTGACATGCGTAGCGTTTCGATATTTTGAAAAAAAAAATTGCATATTGCAAATAATATATTATGATGATCTCTCGATTGAAGAGTGGTAGATTTGTTAAAAAAAAGACAAGTGATGCAATAGCTAAATCTCTCGCGGGTATGTCTGAGGCTAAAAAACGAAAATTTCAATCCATACTGAATGAAACAGCTCAATGTGAAATCCCCGATGAGAATTGTATTGTTTCAATGAGGGAATTAGCTAAGAACCTCAAATGTACCAGCTGCAAAAGTCTCTTAGACATAGAAAAATTAAGAGATTTCAGAAGAATAGGACTTCATATTGATTTCAAAATAACATGTGAAACTTGTGCTAAATGTAATTTAGTTAATACTGGACTAACCACTAATGAAGTTTCTGATATTAACTTATCCGTAATTCTAGGTAAGTTTGTATTATTGGACTTAAATTTTTGAATAATGAAATCAAATAATAAATATAATTATTGATAAATTTTTTGTTATTGCGAGTTTGGTATTATATTTAAATATATGTAGGTATACACTAACGCAAGGGTCGGTAATGCGCGGCCCGCGGGTCGCGCATTGCCGACTTTTGCCGATTTTAATGTTATTTGTATTAAATAAAATAAGTAGTTTTTTGTATATTTGGAGTTTTATTTTCTTTTATAAGAAGTGTCTCCACTTTTGTTTTCCGATGTTATAATAGCATGTCAGTAAAATGATTACTATTTTTTCTTCCTTCTTTTATATTGATTATAATAATAATATTTATACCTATTCGATTAAAAAAAAACTATTTAAGCGACATATTACATTACAAAACATCTGACTGTGCCCGCTGAAAATGACCCTCCCTCAGAAAAAAGTTGCCGACCCCTGCTCTAACGTATCGAAATTGTAATAATGGTTATTATTTTCATGCTCCTGGAGCAATACATGCTGGTGTAGGAAATACTGGCGTGAATAAAATTCTTGCTTGTGCTAATTTACCTCGAATAAGTGATTACGTTTATAAAAAGTATGAGGATATACTTGGTAAAGCAATCGAATCAGAAGCAAGGAAAAGTTGCAACCGAGCTGCTTCTAAAGAAAAACAATTGGTGATAGAAAATATCAAGAAATTACGTGATACGTTGTAAGTCCTAATTTATTCAAAACTAAAATTGAAAAGTTTTGTAGTACAAAAGATAATTGAAATTAGAAAAGATAATTGAAAAGTCTGGTATAATTTTTATAATTTTCATTTCAGACCTGCGGAAATTACCAAAGATATTTTCCCTCAGTTAGACATCCTTACTCTTTCTTCGAATAATAATGATTTGTTTATTCGATAATGCATTAGGTGAAATAATTAATATCATAGTTTCATTTGATATGGGTTGGTCAAAACGAGGCAATGGAGTTGATAGTAGGAGCAGCTACGATAGCTTGAACGGCTATAGAACAATTATAGGTTTTTTATCCGGGAAAATTTTAGATTATGCGACAAGAAACCGAAAATGCAAGAAATGCGATATGGGACATGCAAAAGAAGACCATGACTGCCGATTGAACTTCCATGGAAGTGCTAAGGCTATGGAAGCTGATGCGGGGGTTCAACTTGTTAATCGCAGCTACGATAGCTTGAACGGCTATAGAACAATTATAGGTTTTTTATCCGGGAAAATTTTAGATTATGCGACAAGAAACCGAAAATGCAAGAAATGCGATATGGGACATGCAAAAGAAGACCATGACTGCCGATTGAACTTCCATGGAAGTGCTAAGGCTATGGAAGCTGATGCGGGGGTTCAACTTGTTAATCATAGCAACATCCTGAAAGAAGCTGGGTTACAAGTACGAGTCATTATAGGAGATGAGGATAGCTCTATGATTGCTGCAGTACGAGCAGATAATCCTACAGTAAGATTTCATAAATTAGCTGATAAAAATCACTTATCGAAGAACTTTGCCGGTGAATTATATAAAATGAGGGATAGATTTAAAGAATTAAGTAAAAAAGATGTTATTCCTCATATAAAAAAATGCTTCTCCTACGCTGTGTCACAAAATAAGGGAAATTCTCGAAATTTAGCGATAAATTTAATTCAAATACCTGATCACATTTTTAGTAGACATAAAATTGTGGTAATTGGTGCAATCCAAACAAAAAACACACGCTGAACTTACGTGATGAAGCTTTGTATGAAGAATTAGTACGCTTATTTCAGAAATACGCATCAAATTCTCATAAATTTTCCATTGCAGCTTCAAGTCAAAGTAACGAAAGTTTTAATAATATTGTGGCAAATAAAGCCCACAAAAATAAAAGTCTAAGTACAAGTAGTGCTTGTGATATTAGAGTAGCTGAAGCTGTTTGTACTAAAAATGACGGTGAAGCAAGTATTTTAAATATTAAAAAAAGATTAAATATTTCTATTGGATCCCGCACAGTCGATTATGTTCATCGTAGTGATTTGAAGTGTAAAAAACGAGCATTAGTAAGTCAGCCAAAAAACTGAGACGGATTGAATTAAGAAAGAAAAGGGAGCTGTTGAGGAAAAATACCGAAAGATATGAAGGTATTACTTATCAAAATAATTGTGGAATGAACAAATTAATTAATTCCATTCCAAATGACTGCGATAATTACAATAATAGTATTACACTACAAGATAATACAAAAGTTGTGTATTTTGACATCGAAACCACGGGATTTGCTGCAAATGCGCATATTTTACAAATTGCAGCTATCTCTGATTGTAAAATTTTTAACATCTACGTAAATACTAAGATCAAGATTTCACCATCAGCAAGCGCTGTTACTCAACTTTACCAAAAATATGGAAACTTATTCTATAAAGATAAAAAGTTGAAACCCACAAAATTTCCTATGCTTTGGAATCTTTCGAACAAATTTTATTTAATTTATGCAATGGGCAAAAAAATTGTTTGTTAGTTGCTCATAATGCCCGGTTTGACGTTCCACGACTTTTACGAGGTATAACGAATGCAAAAGTACCTAGAATTTTGGATTTGATTTCAGGGTTTGCGGATACTTTGACTTTATTCCGAACCGTCTTAGTTGATAGAAAAGGTGCTGGTCAATTTAAATTAGAAACTTTAAGTAATGATTTTTTAGAACCTAGTGATGATAATCAGCAATTTCACGATGCCGTTTATGATGTTGTGATACTACAAAATTTGATAAACAAATTAAAATTACAAAGTAATTTATTAAATTCGTACAAACGAAGTGATTATTATTTACAAGAATTATCTATGTCAGATAAAATTTGAGTAAATTTACGAATGTTCGCTGAATTAAAAGATATTATTTCTATCAACATGTGCAAAAAACTAGCTCTAAATGATATTTCATGTGATAATTTAAAAAAGATATATTATGAAAAAGGTGAAAATGCTATTGTTAAATTATTTTCGGAAAAATTAGATGATAACAAGGCACGAATAACAAAAAATAAAAATATTATTACAAAAGTATTAGACTTTTTGAAAAATCTAAATCAGCCAAAGCTCAAGAGCTCAAAGCCAAAATAAGTATTAAGAAATTACTAGTTGCTAAGAAAAAATAATATATTGTTAGGATTGTATGTTCATTTGATGTTAATAAAAGTGTTTATGAAAATTATATTTCACATTTTTTATTTACAAAAATCTACAGTTCACCTATATCCGTAAATTACTCGCATTTTTTGGAGACATTGACTATACAGTTCAATGATTGCAGACTTGTTTCTTAAACTCCCGCGCAGTGTAACGTTGCCAAGTTGCCATCTCCCACTCTTCAAGTTATAGAAGTAAATATGAAAACCATCAAAAAAGCTTGGCTTTTAACAATATTATAACAAAATGAATACCGCTTGATAGTGTTATTTTTACAGAAATATATTTGTTATATCTTCATTTACTGATTCTCAGTTTATCAAAAGAATGTCAAGAAAATTACTATTGATATTTAATAAAACGTGTGTGAGAACATCAATCCGGGTATGGTTTACATGTTAAACATGCAAATTTTAACCGTCAATATTTACAAATTTTCCACCGCAAGGACTATTTAAACAAATTTCTACGGGTAAAGGGTACTTTTAACTATTTGTATTCAAAATTACAGAAGAATTCAAAGAAAACTAATTTTCTTGGGAACGTCCTTAAAGCAATTATAGTTTCTAAGCAATTATTGTCTTATAACAATTTGAATACAAATGATTATTATTATTGCCTGATTAAATACACCAGATCAGGAGCCTAACCGTAGTTGAATGTAAGAAACCCTGTAATCATAAGCCCAACAGACATCTGCTAGGGCTAAAATTGATTTGTCTGATTAACTATGTTATATAAGTAGCCTAACCGTGGTTGTGTATAAGGAGCCATGTTACCATAAACCTGACTATGTAACTGATCGATTTTAAATCTGTTTGCCTGTTTAAATATTTCATAACAGGGGCCTATTCGAGGTTGTATATAAGGAACCCTGTTATCGTAGGCCCGATCAGGAAACTGTTCGGGCTTAAATTAATTTGCCCGATTCAAAATTCCTGATCAGGGGCCCAACCGTGGTTAAATATTAGGAACCCTGTATAAATGGGCTCGAGTAGGGAACTGTTGGGGCTTAAATGTGTTTGCCCGATAAAATATGCCAGATCAGATTTACTTGGGTTCTTAGGTTCTTAGATGCAAAAAAAAAATAGAATTTCTATTGGGTGAGATTAAGAACAAGCGGAAATTACATAGTTCACACAAAATACTTGGCATAATATTTGTATTCTAATAATGTTTTACTTTTGTTTTGTGTCAATAAATAAAGGTTCGATCCTTGAAAATTGTTATTAAAAGTTTGTAGCTTACCTGTGAATGTGTTTTGTAAAAAAGCAGTAAAAGTTCGTTTAAAATAAAAATGTAAATTAAAAAAAGCACAGTGGAATAATTAATAAAGGGCAAATCATTGAAATTCCTATTGAATTTGAATGTGCATGAATACCCATGAAAAGGGGTCGAAAAGCTTTCCTCCCCAAAAAAATATATATGGGAAGTTGAAAGCGATGGGAGTAACGCAAAGCAACGAAACCGTGCCACATAAATAATAAATTAACATCCTTCCAGTCCATTTAAAATAAGTCGCGCGGCCTCTCCGTAAAATATTAAATAAACTAACTGAAAACGGGCACCGCGTTACCCGGAGTTTGGGCTTCATAACCGAGCAGCTGTTATCTCCGCTCCGGGACCCGGTCACGACCCGCGGGCCCTGCCGGCCCTTATTAGCCCGAACGCGTCCCTCTTCATGAATATTATCCCAGGCTCTGTGTGTGTGTTGCTGTTATTATTATTTTATGGACCCGCTCATCTGCATTATTATATCGCCGAACTTGCTGCGGAATATGTGAGATGTCTCCCTCCCGTTATAAATATGATGACGCAATTATAACTTTATATTTGGTTTTATTGTGCCTCGTAAAAAGGTTATTAAAACTAAAAATGAGAAAGAAAATGCAAGTTTTTCGGCAGTGGGAATAAAAGAATGACCGAAGCAGCAAAATCGCATTTCGCAATTATTTTCGAATCGACAAGAGGAATGGAATTCAACACAAATTTATGTTTTCCGAATGCACCAGAGGATTTTAATTTAATAAATTTTCGAACGCACTGCATGTAATATGGTTTTACCATCGGCCCGGAAAACTAAATATGTTTTTGACAGAATTCTATTAATAATTAGAAAATCGAATTATTACATTTATTATTACTATTCACTTATCGATATTAATTAACTCCACGCCATATTTACATAAAGCAAACGTTATACTCACTCACTTATAGTATACCGTAAAGTTAACTTGCTTGCATAGAAATCGGCCCACTGTAAACTTTTGACTTTAACTATTTTTTTTAAGAAACTATTTATGAGATGAAATAAATAAATATGCCGTTTGAAATACAATTTAATATGCTTTAATATGGGTTTCAATTTATCAAGAATGCTTATTGTTTATAGGCGTATCAACCGCTAAACAAAAACGAACGTATTTAGTTGGTGGTTATGAAGAGAATAACAAACTTGGGGAAGTTTACAATTATTGCCTTTGCAATTAAAATTTACACATTATCCGTTTTTCATAAATTATATACTTTTCAAGAGTGTTAATTTAATGCATACTACACCGCAAAAAGCCTCCCAAGTTTTTGTTCTAACCTGAAATGGCCTTAGCCAGCGAGTTGTTGCTCGACAACTGGATAAGAAACGCGTCGCGGTTCGAATAGTGTTCTAACTTTATGGGGAGACTGGATCCTTTCATAGACGACCTGGGATTTACAACGACAACGACAGGGATTTACAACGGATCGGGATGGCCGCCTGATTGTATCAACATCATAAAGGTCAACATCTTAAAGAAATCGTCACCTTAATGTTGTTCAACTGCAACAACAGCTCCGTGAAGTACAGAGAGTGGCTATTAGTTAGTGGACAGTAAGACGAAGACCGCAGGAATGTAACTTGACCTCTGAGACAGCTGCAATTGGTCTAAAACTTACTTCCACTCTTCGCCAAGTACGCCTGCGTTTCAAGGGATCATTTATATTGGACGTTGGAACAATGGAGGTTTGGTTGGGGGCTGTTCTCAGATGAGACCAAAATATGCCTCTATGGTAGTGACGTGGTAGTGAGGAAGAAAAGTTTACCGGAGACCAAATGAGCGATTTGGTGAAAGCTGCATTGAGAAGCGCAATGCTTATGCAGTTGTTTCCTGCATGATCTAGCGTGCAATTTCTATGGGAGCACGAACCGACCATGCTTTTATCATTTGGAGTAATTAAGGAAGAAAAAGAATCTCAAGGAAAGGGGTCATCGGGTCAAAGTAGGCTATAAAAGAGTTGAAATAAACGGGAAATGGGTACCTTGGTCCGAAGGGGTAAAAACGAGTAAGGGACCAAAGAAGAAAGGGACAGAAACACAAGGACGGATCGGAAAGGGAAAATGTTAAGATATTATTTTGGAATGTGGCTGGGCTTAGGAAAAAACTGGAAAGGGAGGACGGCTCTTTCATAGCCTTCTTGAAGGGATTCGAAATAATTGGACTAGTGGAGTCCTGGGTCCAAGAATAAGAATGAGAGAACTGTAAAGAGAGACTTCCCAAGGAGTACAAATGGAAGATGCAACCGGGCAAAGGGGGGGATAGTAACAGGGATCAAGTGGGGTATCAGGGAAGCGGAGAGATTACAAGAAGAGCTGAAGGGAGGCTGGTGGCAGATAGCCACGGTGTATAACAATAAGCGGCTGGAAAGAATTAAAGAGTGCATAAGGTGTAATATAGAAGGTACGGCATCGACAAACTTGCTGCTAGGAGGTGATTGGAATGTGAGGATAGGAGAGGAGCAGTTCAACACGGTGGATAGAGCTGGTAAAGCACTACGAAGGAAATCTAAGGACAAAACGAGAAATGCGGAAGGAAAAGAATGGGCAGAGTGGGTAAGGGAAAGTCAATGGGATGTCTTGAACGGATGTGTGGAATGGGACAGGGAGGGACAGTTAACGTTTGGGAGTGGGGGGGGGGGGTTGTCGGTGATAGACATTGCAGTTGTTAAAGACTCCGCGAGGCAAGAAATTAGAGAGATGGAGATCGGAGTGAAAGGTGAATCTGACCATATGCCAATACTGATCACGTTAAAGCAGCAGGTAGAAGAGGGGTCCAGGAAAGAAAAATGGGTTACCAGGTGGGATAGCGGCGCGACGGAGCTGTTTAAATTAAGAATGGAGGCAATTGACTGGGATAATTTAAAAGATATAGATATGATAACCGATGAAATGGAAACAGCAATGATCAGGAGGAAAGTCACAGAAGGAACAGTGGGAAGATTATGGGCGGATAAGGAATTCATAAGGGAGAAACAAAAATATAGAGAGGTGACGAGAAGATGGAGATAGGGTACCGGTGACAAGGAACTGTGGTTAAGTACGAGAGCGGAATTACGATACCTGGTGAGGAGAAAGAAAGAAATGTGGGAAAGAAGAGAGCGACAACGAATACTGGAGATTAAAACTAAAGCGCAGCTATGGAAATATTTAAAGGAGAAAAGCGGGAAGAAGGAGCGAATTCCAGACAGTATACCTAAGGAAACCTGGTTAAGGCACTATATGGTTCTATTGGAAGGAGTGGAGATAACGGTGGATCGAGGGAAAGACAGTGTTAGAAGGGAGCAGACTGTTGAAGAAGTAGGTGAAGAAGAAATTACTGCCGGTGAAGTACACCAGGTAATTGTAGCCTTAAAGCAGAAGAAAGCTGCGGGACCGGAAGTTGGAAATGAAGGGTGGAAGTTAGTACCAGATAAATGTATCGACAAGCTTACGGAGGAGTTCAACAAGATATGGAAAGGGATAAAGGGTATCCCAGAGAGCTGGAAAGAGGGGATAATACAGCCAATCCACAAAAATGGGGACATGGAAAGGGTGGAGAATTACAGGGGGATCATGCTGATGGACTCCTACAGAATGTTCGCCAAGATTCTAGAAGGACGGTTCAGAAAAGAGGCAGAGGAAAAGCAAATATCAGAGGTGCAAGCAGGATTCAGAGAGGGAAGAGGCACAGTCGAACAACTCATAACACTTAGATTTATAATTGATCAGGAAATTAGATCTGGGAGCCTTTTTGCTCTTTTTATCGACCTGAAAGCAGCGTATGATTCCGTAGATGGAGGGAGATTGTATGAAAGTTTGGTTAAAAAGGGTATGTCGGAGAGGGTGAGGAGGATTGTAAGGGAGGTGTATAGGGAAACGGTATGTAAGATCAGGGTGAATGAGTGTGTAACGGAATATTTTGAGATAAAAAAGGGCCTGAGGCAGGGATATCCACTGAGCCTTACACTTTTCAATCTCTATGTGGCTGATTTGGAAAGAGTTTTGGCAGACGGGAAAGCTGGAGGAGTGGTGGTAGGGAGAACAAAGGTGTGGAGTTTAGCATACGCTGATGATGTAGTTGTATTTGCCAAGACAGCTGGGGAATTGAGAGATGTGATTGAAAGGGTGAGAGGGTTTTTTGAAAGGAGAGATTTGAGGGTGACTGTGGGAAAAACTAAATGGATGCGGTTCAAAAGAGGTGGGAAGTTCAAGAAAGAGAGGTTTGAATGGAGAGGGAGGGAAATCGAGGAGGTGCAAAGGTTTAAGTACCTGGGGTATGTATTTGGAAATGGAGATAGCAATAGAGAACATGTGGAGTATGTAGCGAAGAAAGCGTAAGTGGCAGCTGGGCGAGTCTGGAATGAATTGAGGAATAAATTCGAAGGAAACTTCAGGGCGGCTGAGACGGTGTGGAAGGTGTGTGCGAGAAGCATTTTATTGTATGGCTCAGAAGTCTGGGGGACGAGAGAGGAGGAGAGAATAGAGAGAGTCCAGTTAAAGTTTTTCAAAAAAATCCTGAAGCTTGATAGGTCGACACCTAGTTGCATTGTCCTCCAGGAGGTGAATGAGTGCAAGGTGGCAGTCTTGGCTGCAAGAAAGGTCATAAGGTATGAATATAAGGTTAGTGAAATGGGAGATGAAAGGTTAATAAAAGAGGTTTTTAAAATGGTAAATCGAGTGGGAGTAGGCGGTATGAAAGGGAGTGACTGGGGTAAGAATAAGAGGAAATTGTATGAAAGAGGTGGTATATCTGGTGAGGGGCTCGAAACGCTAAATCGGGAAAGGGCAGGGTGGGCCGAAAGGTTGGTAGAACGTTTGCAAGAAGTGGACCTACAGGAGCGGCAAAGCAAAATAGAAAGTAGTAATTTTCATAAAGGATACGTAAAGATACAGGTACATGGGCAGTTACCAACCTATTTAAGTGTAAATCAAGAGAACGATGTTCGTGTGATGAACGCAAGTCATGTTAGCAAGGTATAGGTGTGGATGTGAGGAGCGTGGAAGAAGATACTGGATGAGTGAGGAGCATAGAAAGTGTAGTGTTTGTGGGACAGCAAAGGATACTTGGGAGCATTGGATGGAAGAGTGTACAAGGGGTGAATGGAATGAGGGAGAGAGGCGGGAAGGAAAGAAATGGGAGGAATGTATGAATGATAGCGGAAAGGGTCTGAAACTGCTGAGAACATAGGAGCAAATCTACGTCTACGGCGGTCATATAATTCTATTCCAAGGTTCTACAAGAAGTTGAAGACACTCAATAATTATTAAATAAAACAGATACAGTGAGCATAGGAAGTAAATCGCATACCTGGATAAAATCATTTCTTCAAAACAGAAGGAAATGTATGGAAATTACTGTTTTGAATAAAACATTTAAATCTGAACCGGCTAGTATAAATATATGTGTTTCAAGAAATCTGACTCAGCGACTCTGAATAAAAGCCAAACTACTAAGCAAACTCTTAAACTGGTAACTATCTGTTCCTTAATTCTATCTAAACAGTATACGTAATTTTTCGAACTCAAAGAAGCTCCCGAGTATGTAAAAGAGTGGGCACATTATAAGGCTCAATCAGAACATTACATAGGCTATTGTATATATTTGACATCTTAATGTATTATTTCGCTGAAGTTTAGTCAATACTATCTTACGATATTTCAGTATGGGGAGCCTCTACCAAAACTGAAAATCTCTTAATTACTCAAGAAAATGTGCTGCGCGGACGATATAGATATAATAACTAACCCGGAAAATAAAATGATCCAATCATTCACGGCCATTGAAGCAGCAAGAAAAAGATTGGGTCTAGTAATAAACACAGATAAGACAAAATACATGTTTTTTTATACGAGTTTTTTATACAAGTAGAAAACGTAACTATCGGAACACGTAACATCGAAGGCGTATCAGAATTCATGTACCTGGGCTCGCAAATTATTGACACTAACAGCTGGAACAAAGAAATAAAAGAAGATTATACCTTGCAAATAAAACATATTATGGAGTAATGCGACTAACCAAATGCCAAATCTAGAGGAGCCTAACAAGACCTGTACTGATATGCGCAGCCGAAACCTAGACCCTAACAAAGGAGGAAGGAAGAATTTTGGGATGTTTCGAAAGAAAAATTCCAAGACACATATATAAAGGCGTACAGGAAAACGGAGAATGGACACGGCGATACAACCATGAGCTGTACCACCTTTACGAACACCAGATGTAGGTCGTACTATAAAAATAACAAGATTAAGATCGATAGGACATATCGAGCGAATGAAGAATTCAGAGTCAGCAAAACTTATTACACGACAAAGACAAGTAGAGAAAAGGACATGGGGCAGGACAAAAACAAGGTATCTGGACCAAGTGCATGAGAATCGAATAGCAACGAAGGTGAGCGGATAGAAAACTAAGGCCCGGAATAGATTGGAATGAAAAAATATTCTAGAGGAGGCCAAGACCCCTAGTGGGTTGTGGAGCCAAAGCTGATGTTGATGAATTATTTATTATTATTATTTAGTTATTATTTATATATGCTATTTTGTTTTTGTTTTTCTTTCCATTTGACTTTTACCAATTTGTTTTCTATACATCTATACCGTAATAAATATGTTTTGATTTGATTTGAGGAGGTTTAATGGGTACTGCGTACATCGAGGAGATTTTATCAGTTAATGAGGTACTTGCGTCGACTACATTACAGAAGAATATCTTTATGTATAACGTTGCGAAGTCGGACATCGCAAGAATAGTGAAAGATTACATTACATAAATCGGTTTTCGGGTATGGAGTGGCCAGCATGCCGCCGCGACCTAAATCCGATAGAACATTTATGAGATGACCTTAAACAACGAAGAATTCGAGCTAGGCTTCGTGGCCTAACCTCGATCCCAGAGCTTATTGTTTCAGTGTTAGAAGAGTGGCTTAACATCCCAAAAGAAACAATAGCGAACTTGATTAGAGCTATGCCCAATCGCATGAGAGATATTATTAAGGCAAGAGGAGGTCATACCCAATATTAAAAATTAAATGTTAATTTAGAGAATGGTGAATAACCATATTTCTTTTAATATTAAAACAGGTAATTTGTTCCATGAGTTAATTTCACTATGTAAAACACAAGAAACGAAAAACAATTGAATAAATTTCAACTCATATTACAGTATTAATTTCAATATTACCTTGTTTTTCAAACGGCATATTTCTTTATTTCATCTCATAAATAGTTTCTAAAAAAATAGTTAAAGTCAAAGGTTTACAGTGGAATGCTTTCTATGCACGCAAGTTTAGTATAACATGTTATTAGGAATATGTAAGTAATTCCAGACGAGGCACACAATGTATTTTTAGTCCTAATAACATATTATTTTATAGTTTAACTTCAGTTTCGTCCTACTAAAGTTAAAATTCGTCCATTTAAATTTCGATTTCGTATTGTCGCTCCCATGTTCGTTGATTTTAAGTTTCGTTATTTTTAGTGAAGATAGCAAAATTGATCTTAATAAAGATAAAATTGAAACATGGAACGAACAAATTTAACTTCGTATTTTATTTTAGTCAAATTTGAAGTTGAAATCCTTAAAAAAAGTATACAATAAATTAAAAATGTGGAAAAAATTGAAAAATAATGAATATTAACTATGCTTTTCAAAAGGTCAAAACTGAAAACAATTACTTTAACCAGGGCATACGGCCCTATTATAGCCGCTATTGCTGACGACACAGTCCTAATCGCAGACACAGTTGAGAGTCTCCAGAGGCTAATAGACAGAGTAACAGAAGTTTGCGATACGTACAACATGCGCCTAAACACAAATAAAACAAAGGTTATGATAATAAGCAAACAAGATATTGATGGCCAGTTTTATGCAAACGGCTCCCAACTGGAAACGGTTACATCGATAAACTACCTGGGCACTTTCCTTAACAACAAATGAGAACAAATAAATAAAATTAAGATCCAAATTTAGAAGAGTAGAACAGCTTTGCAATTGAAATCGACGGTCCCTACGTACATAAATGCATGTCAAAAATGGCATTTTTTTATTGCACAATTGGCTTTAGATTTTCCATATGCACATACCTGTTAAATATATATATATATATATATATATATATATATATATATATATATATATATATATATATATATATATATATATATATATATATATATATATATATATATATATGGGTAATTCCATGTCAAATCGACCAATAGTTGGAATCGACCCCTTCCAATTTGGATGAAATTTAGTGGGAAGTTTTCTTTTAGCAGAAAACGAAGTTCTAGTAAAGGAAAAAAATATTTTTTTTTCAAAAGTTATTCATAATTCAAAATTCCACTATTTTCTAAATTGTTCAATTTTATTTTTTGAATATCTCAAAAACTATTCTAGATACAAAAAAGGCCAGGGTTCGTTTTGAACAGGAATCTTGAGGCTATGAAAAAAAAATTGTAAAAAAAAATTTGAAAAATGCCAAATTTATAAAATTTTTAGTTTTTAAAAATCGTCAAACTTCACGATGATCATTAAATTTTTGGATCTTTTTTTTTTAGAATACCTGTAATTGGTCTTAAAAGATTCTGAAATTTTCAAAATGATGTTTTTTTTTAAATTATATTTTTTTAAATTTTGGCAAATAATATAAATTTTTTATTTCTACCTTTATGTTAAGTCAAGTTAAGCAATCATATAATTTTGTAATTTTAAGCAGTAAAAACTACAATGAATGAGAAAAGAAAATTGATATTTATGTTTTAATTTATATATAAAGCAATTAAAGCGTAAACTTATACATATACAATTTATTACGTAAGTCTTTTTTTCAATCCTTTTTCTGATGTTAGTGCCTCAGTTATTTTTCGTAATTTGAAAGAAGTTAGGGTTTTATTAATCTTTAAGTCAAAATTTGATATCAATACATTACTAATACACAATATTTCCGTCTTTTTACCTGGTTTTAATTGCTGGTTCTTCGACGAAATCGTAAATGTCCTTATTTTTTATTAGAAAATCTTTTCCTTCCTCAGACGATAATAAGGTTTTCATTTTTATTAGTTCATTCGAAATAGGAACGGCGGCATGACAACTACGTATTCCTTGTATTGGCACAGCATTTTTAAATCTGCTGTACAGTTTCTTTTGAGTGCACTGAATCTGCTCATCCGATACGAAGTCGAAAATGATTCCTTGGACATTTTTTTTGGCCCATTTGCAAACCTCATTGGGTGTTTGAATTTGCTCTTCAGTTTTTAATTGAAGATTAGCTCGACTAGCCAATCGCTTTATTGTTCCGCCCAAACCATCGCTTGGACCTTTTCCATGCGAAGTTGCAAAAAATGCCATTCAGCTTTGATTTGAAAATCTTCTTCATGATATAGCAAGTTGACCAAATTATAGCGATTTTTATATTGAGCTACTGCGCCATCCGAAAAATAGATTATTTTAGAAATGTTCGGAACTTTATTTTTTAGAAATAAAGTTAAAACTTCTTGGAAACTGTAAACTGCAGTTGTGTTGTGCGTTCTGAAAGCAATCTGAAATTATTACCAAACTTGAAGGTACTATTCTATCATCGCCATTCTCAGTAATAGATCTATAAAAGCAAGCGAATGGATGGATTGTTGCTTGTTTATTATTCCAATAAACTCCTTGGACACTGTTTTGAAGTATAAACGAGTAATTTCCAGAAAAGTCAGCAACAACAAGTACTTGTCCAACTTCCAGGTTTTTTTTTGTAATTTGAAATTATTTAGCCTGTTTTTGAGCAATGAAGTCATGCTGAAGTAATTTTGGAATCGATTCTACCAAGTGATCATCAAAGTCATCAGTTGATTTTATAACCGTCTCCAAAGAACATCGATCCACTTGAGTTCATTGTTTATACATTACTTCATCCACAAAATTATCGTTGAAAAGACTTTCGATTGTACTTCGCAATTTTGTCGAGCCGGGACAATTACTGCATGTTCCAAAGTAGCAGTCATTCGTTGGTTGTTGACAAATAACAATTTTTAAACAATCCCGATATGACGAAAATGGCTGACTTTCGTCTTTAAGTTTCAGTTTTTCGAGTTTTGCACCATTAAATGCAAGTTTGAAATTTTCATGAATGAGACAAACACATACCACATGAGTACCAGATGCACCAGCAAGAACACACTCAGGTGGCATAAGACTCGCAAATTTTGAAAAACTGACTTTTTCGAATGGGTATTTTTGCTTGAACGAATAATAAATTTCGTTCAAGTTAGCTAATATTAGCCGTTTTTGTTTCTGTACTCGTTGACCATTTTCATGAACAGATTTATACTCTTTTTTACCCGGTAATTCTCTGCTGACATTTTGATTTCTATAAAATTCTTGAATTTTGTCTTCAGTACTTTTTAATAGTGGATGAAGCCTTCCTCCTTACCCAATAGCTTTTCATCTTCATGGATTGTTGTACTTTCTGTTCCTCCGACCATGCACGTCGTGTTGGTTTCTTCAGATCTTCCTCAAATCCCCTTGTATGAACAATATTCCTGATCACATTTCTATTCATGAGATCTGGCGATCCCATCTCCACTAGGTTTTTCCCTTTCCACTTCTTTGTACCACTTTGGTCTTGTACGTTAGTTCTGTAGAAATTTGTGGATTCGGTAAGTAAGCCTCGTATGATTCATTCTTTCCAAATGACCCAAAAATTGAATTCGTCTCATTCTCATGGTATCGGTAATTTTTGAATTTTTTCTATATATTTCAGAATTGGATTTGGGATAGTGTATGCCATTCTTAATTCTGGGCCCTAAGATCTTTCTCATAATTTTCCTTTCCTTAATATTTAATTGTTCCTTTAATGTTTTAATTTGTAAATTTAGCGTTTCTGAAGCATAAAGAGCTTCCGGTTTAATCACTGTTAAATAATGACGAATTTTACTATTCCATGACAGGCGTCGCTTGTTAAAAACATTTTTTGTGTATTGAAATGCTACCTCCATTTTCTGGATTCTTGATGTTACAGATTTATTTTCATTGCCATTTTCTGTAACCCATTCGCCTAAGTATTTATATTCCTTTACTCTAGCAATTTTGTTAACGTTAATATAAATTTCATGTGGCGCATTTTTTATGTTTCATTGCATTTTTTATGTCATAAATTTAGTTTTTTCATAAGAGATATGTAGCCCTATTTTTGCTGCTTGTTCTTCCAAGATAGTAATCTGCTTCTGTGCATCAAAGATGTCTTCAGCAATTAGTGCCATATCATCAGCAAATGCTAGGCAGTCTATTTGAATACCCTTAATCTTTGGCCCTAGTCGGTGAGATCGATATATATATATATATATATATATATATATATATATATATATATATATAAATATATATATATACATATTATATATTATTATATCTAACGTAATTAACAAATTTACAAATCGTATATGAGAACAAGTATTATATTTACAATGAATAAGTGTCGTAGATGCGGATATGTAGGCGGATATCGTTTCGTACGGTGTTTTAAAATGGGGTGTTTTTTTATTTAAATTCTATTTTATAAACTGTTTTCTTCTTTTCTGCGTATAAAAAGGTATCATGGGCATGTCTGATATGCTGTTATTTTAATATCAGCGTAGAAACAATGTCTTATCACTTTTTTCCAAGGAAATAAAAAAAGAGGATATGTAAAGTTATTATAAAGTCCTTAAATCTAATAAAACATTTAAGAAAAAAATATTTATAATTGTACATAAAATTATTTCTAGAGTGGTTTGAACATAAATAACGCTCTCCTGTAAACCTCGGTTTTTGACATGTCTTTATGTACGTAGGGACCGTCGTAATATAGGCTTGCACCTTAAAGTCAGAGTTCTTAGATGCTACGTTTTCTCAATACTAACATATGGGGTGGAAGCTTGGACCCTGACCGACGCTGCATGTAAACGTCTGGAAGCGTTTGAGATGTGGTGCTACAGACGCATGTTTAGAATATCATGGATTTACCACGTAACCAACGAAGCCGTCCTACAGCGTATGAGAAAACAAAAAGAACTCTAACTCTAAACGTAACCTAAACGTAACCAAAGAACGCAAACTTTCATACTTCGGACATGTTATGCGAAACCAGAAATATAGCATACTTCAGCTTATTAGGCAAAAGAGGTCCTGGAAGACGGCGAATATCGTGGCTGCGAAATCTAAGACAATGGACCGGAATGACAACTATAGATCTATTTCAGGATGCAGCAAAAATCAGATGGGCCATAGTAATCGCCAACGTCCACTGAGGATAAGGCACAAGAAGAAGAAGAAAGGCCGGATTATCTTTAAGGCAGTGTAGGCAACTGCCTAGGAGCCCCGCATCGGCCCCGCGCACCTAGACAAGAAAAAGACAACAAAACTCTGTATGACAATATTATTGCCTTGTTTTTTTTTTAACATCACTTTGTCAAGTATTATAGAAAGTTATTCGATTTTTTCGCGACGATTTCAACGCTAACTAACGAGACGACGCTACGACAAGCAATAGCAAGAACCTCTTTTTTAATGCAAAGCTCTTCAAAAATTCTACATTGTGAATTCTTGTTCATTCACTGGTACTACGTATTAATTTACTCTATGGTTATGTCATTTTGATTAGATTGGCAGTACCTACTGCCAGTACTGCTTCGAATGACAGAGCATTGGGGTTGTCCCCGATCCGTTGGACACGTTACGTATCGTAGTTCTTTGTTGTAGTAGGAATTTGATTGGAGTATGTGCTGCGCAGCGCTGCATTGGAGTTATTTCATTCTTCCGATTTTTACAGGCAGTTTACAACTTTTTTTCGACCTTAACTCATCTCTGGACAATTATGTCCCAAACATCTTGAAAAAAGTGATTAATGTAAGCAATCCTCGTCATTAGTTCTGAAAAGAGTGTTTTCCGACATAAGGTGAAGTGCAAGAGCCGATGCAAATAAGGTTTTATCAAAATGTTATAAGAGTTTCAATAAAGGTTTGCGATGTTCTCTCGCGATCGTGAAAGCAGACGGACGTGTGAGCGCGAGTACAGTGTTATCGGTCAGTGACCGTGAGTTAAAATTAGAATAGATAAAATATAAAAATTATATATATATATATATATATATATATATATATATATATATATATATATATATATATATATACATATATATATATATATGTTGTATTTGAGGTTTTCGCGGATAGATACCTGTGTTGTATTGTTTTCTCGGGGATTCCGCCGTATTGGGTTGACCCGTTGTTGACGCCGTGTTGGGTTGACCCGTTGGGTTGACCGCTCGGGTTGACCCGTACGGACGCATATATCTCTTGAGAATGGCGAATGTTAGTTCGCCGAAACGTCGAGAATCCGGTTCTTTTCAGAGCCAACCCTCAGCATCAACGCGGAATCCCCGAGAAAACAATACAACACAGGTATCTATCCGCGAAAACCTCAAATACATGCGTCGAACGGTTGACCCGTACGGACGCATATATCTCTTGAGAATGGCGAATGTTAGTTCGCCGAAACGTCGAGAATCCGGTTCTTTTCAGAGCCAACCCTCAGCATCAACGCGGAATCCCCGAGAAAACAATACAACATATATATATATATATATATATATATATATATATATATATATATATATATATATATATATATATATATATATATATAACATTGACATCGCATGCGTAAATGAAACACATTTTGTACATGGCGAACAATTAAAAGTGACCGGATATAAAATATATAGACATGACAGACTCGCAAGAACTGCTTCTGGAGGAACAGCGATATTGATAAAAAAACATCTCGAGCATTTTATTAACCCAAAAAAAATACTTACTAGTCTGGAAACAGTTGAAGTCACAGTTAAACTTCAACATGATCTAAACATAAGAATACTTAGTGCCTACAAACAAACAAACAAAAAAATAAACCAGAAAGATGTAAAATCATTTTTTAATAGCGATAACCCCACTATTATAATAGGTGACCTAAACTCCAAGAATACAGCTTGGGGGTGTATAGTCAACAATCCACAAGGTCTTAGGCTTAACAAGCTAGCCACCAAATATAATCTTCAAGTAATAGCACCAAATGTGTATACATACTATCCATATCAAAATGACCGTCTCCCAGATAAACTAGATATAGCCATATGTAAAAACCTAAATATTTCAATACAACAACAAGTTATCTCAGAGCTCAATTCAGACCATTTATTAACCATTAATAACCTTTCAATCCCTAGTACAATTCAAAAAACCTGTACCCACGCTCATTAATGGCAAAGTAGACTGGAAAAAATTCCAAATGGAATTAGACACTGATCTTAATACAACAGGAAATATACTTACGAAGCAAAATATTGACGAAGCAAAATATTGACGAAGCAGAATCTCAATTAACTGAAGTGATTACCAATTCTATAAAAAATGCAACTACACCGAACCAAAAGAAATCAAAACAAAACTGTCTTATTCCACCCCCACACATATTACACCTAATAAAGAAGAAGAACAAAACTAGACGCGAATGGCAAATTACTAGATACCCGGAAATAAAAAACATCGTTAACAACTTTTCCCACAAAATCAAATTGGCACTCGATAACCACAGACACGAATCATATCAAAGCCACATAGCCACACTGAAACCTCAGGATCCAGGAATGTGGAGAACCACCAAAAGAATTCTGCAACAACATGATGAAATACCCACCCTAACTGACGGTAACAACACACACAACGGAAGCAACACCTATTATAAAACAGACGAAGAAAAAACTGAACTCTTTGCTAACTACTTAGAAAAGGTATTCATGACACATCCACTCACACAAGTCGAAAACCGCACGAACGACCTGGAAACTATTACTGCCAACTCCGAAATCAATTATACAACACCCACCGAAATTAAGAGCATTATTAAAGATCTGCCAAACAAAAAAGCTCCCGGACACGACCTTATTCCAAATCTAGTACTAAAACACCTTACCGACAAAGCTATAATATACATATCCAATATACTCAACGCGAGCTTTAGAGAAGGCTATTTTCCAAAAAACTGGAAACATGCACATGTTCTCATGTTTCACAAACCTGGCAAAGAAACGCAAAAAGTGGAAAGCTATAGACCTATAAGCCTCCTGCGACTTTATCTAAGGTGATGGAAATAACGATCCTTCAGAGAATTAATGAATTCCTGGAAGAGAATAACATCTTGCCACCCTTCCAGTTTGGATTCAGGAAATCACACTCAACGTACCATCAACTGCTTCGCATAACTGAAACTATCGAGAAAGGATTTGAGGACAAGAAATACACCATTGTGGCATTTATAGACGTAGCTCAGGCATTCGATCGAGTGTGGATTGACGGCCTCAAATTCAAGCTTCAACAGCTAAATCTACCAAGCTACCTACTAAAATTGCTATATTCCTTTCTCACAGACAGAACCTTCGCAGTACAAATCCACGCGCAACTATCAGATGCCAGAACCATTAAAGCAGGGGTTCCACAAGGAAGCATTCTTGGCCCAACTTTATTTAAAATATACATGCACGATATCCCCGTTCCTTCTCGAGCGCTACTCTCAATGTATGCTGATGACACAGCTATTATAACCCAACAACACGACCTTCACGTCGCAGCAGAACAACTCCAATTAGATTTGAACTTCATCAACGACTGGTTTTCTCAATGGCGCGTAAAAATAAACTGTACCAAAAGTGAGATAAAAGTATTAACACTACGACTGATAAAAAACCTACCGCCAATCGAATTAGGAGGAAATGTAATAAGATATAACCAAGAAGCTGTAAGCTGAGATATAACCAAGTACCTGGGTGTGCACCTAGATACTCGTCTAACATGGAGCCTTCATGTAAATAAAAAGATCAACCAAGCATACGCCAGACTGTCTCAATTATACTCTCTAATAAATAGAAAAACAGCCCTACAAGAAAAAACTTCTTTACTCCTCTATAAATCTCTTATAAGACCCTTAATAACATACGCATGCCCCATTTGGTGCACCACATCAAAAACCAATTTCAAAAAACTGCAGACAGTTCAGAATAAAACGAATAATCTTAAATGCCCCTTGGTTTATCAGAAACAAGCAGATACATCAGGAATTAAATATGCCCACCGACAAGTAGTATATTTCAAAAACAACATTAAAATTTTTTGAAAAAATCCACCAATGCCCCAGTGCCATTTTCTACCAACTCGGACAACGTAACATCCACACCAGACTCAAAAGAAAACTCCCACAGGACATCACCGATCCCGACTCAGAAAACAGCGAAAGTGATTAAACAGTGATAGTGATTTAAATAGTGACAAATTACCAAAATTAGAACTCTCAGCGGACAAAGCCGGCTTACGCTAAGTACCAAAAGTCAAAATAATTAATTGTTAACACTACTGTGAATGACAGATTAATTCTGTCGAACCGGTATACTTATAATAAAAAAAAAAAGGTTTGCAGTCTTATTGCTGTCCATAAGACTAAAAGGACTAAGCAATAAAAAACAACATACAGTAATGGCACTATTCCGGACGAATCAATATTGTCAGTAATCTACAAAAAACAGTAATTTGCTACAACTTCGAACGGCAGTTAATCTTTAAAATCGGATTTATTTTTTCTTGCTCTTACAGCGAGCTTAATTTGACGATTATGATATGAAGGCAAATGACAAAACAGATACAAAATACATTGATGAAAATCAGCGTGTGCGAAGAAGGAAAAAGCATCACGAAGCATCAATCTGCATTAGACTTTGCTCTCAGAGGAAAAGAGAAGTTAAAAATGAAACTTATTTGCCTCTACTAGACATGCTTGTTACAGAATTGTCGCGGCGACTAGAAGCTTATCGGGAAATTAATTCTCTGTTTGGATTTCTAACATATTTCTTGAAGTCCAATTTCTTGAAGTCCAACGATGAAATTAGGGAGGCTTGAAAAGTTTAGTGAACATTATTCGGTGGACGGAGTGACCTGAGTTTATAGACGAAATGGTGCAGTTCAAGTACTTCATTTTAAAATCAGTGGCTACGGTTAAAGGGAAAATTGTACCTGTCGAGGAATCGTATAAATTGATTTTTAATGATATGGCACAATCAGCATTCCCGAATGTAATGATATCATTGCAAATATATAGAAAGAAGTCTCCTTTATCAAACGCCGCTGGTAAACGTAACTTTTCCAAATTAAAATTAATAAACAAGTGTCTTGACATCAATGAAATCAATGTCTCAGAACCATTTAAATTCATTGGCGACATTGATGATTGCAAATGATATATTCGGTCAACTTTCATGAAGTTTTGGACCATGTATCTAAAAAAGTTAGAAGAGATTATTTAAACATAGTAAACTTTATAAAACTATTTTCTGTTTAAAAAAACCAACCACCTGAAATTGTATTGTATTATATAAAAAAAAACGTAAACTTTCAATTTAATTGGTTGTGGCATACCATTGTAATAACTAAAGCAGTAAGGGGTAGTAACTAAACCCGTATTCCACTTTGGTTTTAGCCCCACCCCGGTATCGCATATTTCGCATTCTTTCAGGGTGGGCAGTCCGGACGGTTATGTAGTTACAAAATAGCGTAATTATGAATATTTAGAATTGCGCATTGTGGTAGCAAAAAATATTTTTTAGGAAGATAGATAAGCGTTAAGGGGACCCGAAAATTGCATTGCAAAGAGTAGGGTAAAATAGTTTTATGCCTTAGTAACAAATCTGTTTGGTAATTGAGTAATAAAGATACGTAAAGACAAATTGAACCAAATTAAATTACGCAAACCTTGATAGATAAGATTGAGTTGGGGAAACCTTGTTATACAAGATTGATTGAACAAAATTGAGTTGCACCTAGAAACCTTCATAAATAATTTAAAATGAATTTTATAATAATTAAATTGTTTTTGACATTTTTTAAAGGAAATGTGTCATAGAATACCATCTACATGACGACTATTAATTTTTTTTCTTCTTGCTTAGTGAAGCTAACCGTGTTCTAAAATTAGTCGAGAAATAAAAATAAAAGTCAACCTACACAGACATTCACACTTAAAAATATATTTTTGGTTTAACAAATGTTTTTTTTTTTGTTCGCATTGAAATCGCTCGAGTGCACTTAAAATGCATTTAAGAAAGATCCTTCTTCAGAATACAGTGAAGGGTGTTTTGGTAATCCTGTAGTTAAATTCCCCGCGAATCCTCAAGCCTGAGCAAGTTTAGTTCCAAGGGGGTTAATAATTAGTTTTGTATTTGGGGTCCAAGTGTTCGGCATCAGAGGGTCATAATTGCAAGATGATTACGCCGGGTTTAAACTCCTTAGATATATCAGAAAATTTATGTTTTAGGAGGATTTCTGTTAAACAAGATTTATTGTGTTTACAGATTATGAATAGAGCCGTGAATTTCTTAATAAAACACCAATATTTGTAATTGATATAAATTTCCAAGTCCTCTCCAAACACTTCCGGGATAAGCAAATAAATTAATAAGTTTCGTAATATACTTGGGGATGTCTAATAGGAATAAATGGGCTTTTTGGATTACGATGTATACTATAAAACTTTTAGACCCATTTAAGTTTTAAGGCGGGCAATTTTTTTGCTTTAAACAAGGAAAAAACTATCAAGAGAAAATACAATAAGAGTAGAACAACATGGCTAATTGCGCCGATCGTATGAGATGAGCTTTTCTTCCTTTACGGACTAAACGACTCCTTGAAATTAAAATCGATATATTGCTGTAAATGGTCCCAACTTAATTGAACCGACGAACACATTTTAACTTTGGCTTGGGATCGAAACGTTTCATTTCGACCCAAAATAATAAACAAACCGATCATTAATTTAACTTAAAAATATCAAAAGATTAACTGAAACGACGAATATTTCGTAGTTATTTTAAGAAAATCACTTTTTTATTTATACGACATATTTTCATGTAAAACTCTAACAATTCGCTCTCGACAAATATCATAGGTCCAGAATTGTCTGTCTGTATGCATAATAATTTATTTAAGTCTGTAATATTTGTACCTACTGCATATTTTGAAAGTGGCCTACTGGTACTTTTTTTAATGAGATAACGCATAATTTGTAAACTTACAGTTAGTGTAACATTTATCACCACTTAATATTTGTTATCATATATATTTATAATTTTTTCGAAGTAACATAAAATGAACTTCTTGCCATTTTCAAAGTAAACGGTCGCTTAATGTTAAAGTTTGCAAAAAAAAATTTGATTTCCATATTTTATATTAAAATTGGAAAAATTATTTAAAAAAAGTATGTTAACCCTTTCGCTACCAATTTTATTTGTTCTGTTCAGAACCGTATTATAATTTTTGGCCTTATTATGTCTAAAAAAAATAAATTATAGTTCAACATACTTTTTTTTGTATAGGGGATGCTTGTGGGTGTGGTAGGAATTATAGCTTTGTTGGTATTTTTTAATTGGGATGTATGTGTCCCCATGGGTTAGTATGAATGTAAGTATTTCAAAATTTTATTAAGTTAGTTTTTTTAAGTAAGTTTTTTCAAAATTTTATTTCTTCTAATTACAGTATAATCTTATATTTATGAATGGTAAGGCGTAAAGTAAATCTTACACAGAGCAACTTTTGCACATTGTACACATGGTTTTGGTTCGCGTATCTTTGCCCTTTCCTGAACAGTTTGAACATCTTCTTCTGGAGCCACCTTCAATTGGGATCTGATCTCCAACATTAAGCATAAGTTTCATTGTTTTGGATGGACATCCAGCATATTTCTTACGTTTGATTTCACTTGCTTGTATGTCCACAGGCATCAATTGTTCTCCTAGACGACTTGACAACAGTTGTAATCAATAATTCATAGAAAACTTTTTCTGCCATTTTTCCGAGTTTCTATTAAAGTCATCACAATCGACTTTTTGCTCCGATAAGTCTACTCCACCCATTATTTTATTATATAGCTTAATTTCTAATGGGCATCGTACCCCTTTTTTCTCACCATCCTTTTACTTTCTAGTTGTGCTTATTACATTACAATTCTTAGAATTTGTGATCACAAGCACCTCCTTGCTATCTTGCCATCTTACTGCAAATGTGCCCATATTATTACACAATAATTGAGAATTACTTTTCTTCAATTTCCCATCAAACTTTGGCATAAGTTTTCGCTTTAAGTAAAGAATACAAGTTACTACATCAGGAAAGGGAATGTTGTCCATCAGTCTAACATTTGTAAAGAAGCGATCAAATACTAGAGGGACTAGTGAATCCCGAATTGTAGAGATAACTGACGATACAATATTTTCTCCTAAAGTAGTAGTGACTTTTCCTTCAGAATCGTCTCTTCCAGAATAAATATTGAGATTATATACATATTCCGTTTCCGCGTCGCATCGTTCCCATATTTTGATTCCACGCTTGATGGGTTTTAAAGAGAGATATTGCTTCAGACTTGAGCGGCTTTGAAATTTGGCCATTCATTTGTCAATGCTCAGGAATGCACTGTCTTCTCTGCATTTTTGAAATGTATATTTCAGGCAAGCATCCACCTTATCAATGTAGTATGGTTTAGGAGCATCAGTCCCTTTTTCTGGGTAATTGCAATATATATTACAATTAGTGAAAAGTAGTTGGACGCGAATCCGAGAAATTGCAGTTTTTATAGCCTCATGTCCTAAGGATGCATTCTTTGACCAGTAGTCGTTGAAGTTAGGAACTCTATTGTAGGTCATAACAAGCATGATTCCTAACAAAAGCATAATTTCACCGGAATCTGTATTAGACATCAATTGAACCCGTCATTTCGAAAAGGGCATGAGTCAATGAATTAAAACTTTTCCGAATCAACAAAAATATATTTTTTGTTAAAAAAAAACATTGATGCTGAAGAAACTGAATATAGAGGTTGTTAAATAAAAAACATACACGCTTTTTGGAATATTTATTCATTGAAAAAGAACAATTTTCATTAAGACATTTTGAATTAAAATTTTTGGACTTGTGGCTTTTTCGAAATGATCAAGGCATCAATTCGAAAAAGGCATTTATCCAAAAAAATTAGTTAAATAGCACGTTAACTGTCACAATACAAATTGTAAAATAAAATACAAATACCTGTGAGACACCCGCGATCCACGTGGCAGTCAACGTGTTAATCATCATTTTCCTGCAATTTTGGCTTTTTTTATTTTATTATGTTTTTAGTTTTCACTATTACAGCCACCAGAGACTGTTTTTCTAGGTCTAAAAGCATTTTCGGCAAGCTCTAGATAAAGTAATGTTACGTCATATCTGACAGATGCGTTTCGTTTCACTTGAAAGGGGCATAAGTCCAGGACTCGTACACTTTTCATTGCTTTTTAAGTTGACTTGTGGTGTATACACATGTACTCTTTTCGCATGGAATATGTACAACGTTTCAATGAATATAATGGCGTTAGAAAGTGATATTTTTAAAAAGATTGACTTATGCCCTTTTCGAAATGACGGATTCAATTTTCTTCTTGTTGGCTTTCCTCAGAATTTATAGTCGCTAATTGGTACATTTGGCAATAAATATCACCGAACTGCGTGTAAAAACTTGCAAAACCACTTCAAGTTCATCTGATTGACGACCAATTTTTGCATTGAGGATACCACATGGCCTTGCTGTTGTGACGTTATGAATCGAGATCTAAATTAATTTTGAACCGCATTCCGGGAAGTTACTTCTGGCGTGGAAATGGGCATCTATTGATACTTCGTTAGAGTCGTCGGTGAATCTTTAGAACTTTGAGCATCTTCGGAACTTTGTAAGCTGTCTGGTTTCGATACGAAATTTTCATCTGCCAAAGAGTCATCAGATGATACAAATGGATTTTCGTCACAAAAATTTTCCCAATATTTCTATACAAAAATTATAGCTATTATACCAATGGGATAAATGAGTCCCATTATAAAATTTCAAAGTGATTTTTCTGTAAATGTTACGCATTGTTCCACCTTTTTAATCTTGTTCTTATGACGCCCTTTCCTTTTGAAGGTTGGCTATCCACATAGCTAACATTGTTCTGGACACAGCAGCTCGAAAGGTTCTAATGGAAGTGCACCCAAACCATCTTCTGAGGTCTCAGCAGTTCATACTTATTGCCTCTCATAATGTGGCCTATGTATGTAGTTTTTCTTTCTTTAATGAGGGCCATTAGTTCTTTCGGCTTCTTCATTCGTCTAAGCACTTCTTCATTCTTAATTCGTTGGACCCATGAGATGCGGAGCATTCGGCGATATAAGTACATTTCAAACGCCTCAATCATCTTTTTAGTTGCAGTGTCCAGGGTCCAGCATTCACATCCGTACAGCAACACACCTGAGACATAACATCTAATCATGCGAACCCTGAGCTCGAAACTCAGATCAGGACTAGTAACAAATCTTCTCATGTTTATGAATATTTTCCTGGCTTGTTCGATTCTGGAACGGATCTCTCGTTTCGGATCGCATCACGCGTTGACTATGGTACCCAGATATTTAAAACACGTTTTTAATAACCTTTTTAATAATAATTTTTTAATATTTTTTTTTTAAATTTGCGGTTTCCCATTTAACAACATAAATATTAGACAATTTACAACAAACAGACAAGTATCAAATTCGTCATTAAACATCATCACAGAAAAATCATTATCAAATACTTATTACTTCTTAGCCGGAAACACCGCGCGAACAGATCAACCACTCCGACCCCGAAACATCGCCCAAATTAGACGAGCCAAAAGCAGACGAGACTTGGCTCCTTAAGGATTTTAAAGTCAGATTAAAAAAGTCCAAATCACTACACTTGTTTCCCAGTCTGCACATCCTAGTGAGAGAACTAGTTCATACCGTAATTTGTTCGGTGAAATGGTACTTAAAATAACTCAACTCCTCTAGTAACGCTTTGGGGTACGTTTAAAGATATTGTAGAAAGAGAAGCTCTGGGGAGTTTACTGAGCCATTAACGATTTTAAACAGGGTACATACATCAAGTACATCTCGTCTATTCTTCCGTCAGTCCGTCCAACCCGAGCAGCACAAGGTAAAAACCCGGGCAGCTCAAGGTCGGAATAACTAATCCGCTCACACGGAATCCCCAGCTTATATGCTATAATTCTTAAAAAATTTCTTTGGAATTTGTTCAACATATCAGTATGGATCTGATAATATGGTGACCAAAGGGGACTTGCATACTCAAGGATGGACCTGACAAATGCACAATAGAAAGTCCCAAAACAGTAAATATCACTAAAATCTTTCAGGGGAAGAGAAATAAAGCCCAACAATTTCATGGCCCCAATCCTAATATAGTGAATATGAAAGTGACTACCCACATAGACATCCAAATCTTTAAATTTGTCAACTACAGAACTCTTCTTTCTGGTAACAATTAAAACCTGACATTTTGTTAGTATTCAGCTCTAATCCATTGTTTATGCTCCATACTGATAGGCAGTTTAAATCAATTTGCGATCTCAAGCAATCACAGCTATGTATGACATTGAACATCTTCAAGTCATAAAGAAGGGAATGACAGAATTTAATTTAATTTTTGCATATTGAGAATGCCCAACAATCTACTTATCTACATAACTTTGGTAGAATACATAGAAACATTGTTACACAGCCGACAAGATGAAAAACTGCGGAATGACTAAACATAATTGCAGAAAACAGAAAATAAGAGGGGCACATGGTTTTGCCCATTTTATGAAAATACCGATGGGACAATGCTTTATGAACATGTACAGTGAATTAAATCCCACCGAAATATATTATTTAGTGCTTGGGACATATGTATATATATATTTGGTCAACAATAATTGTATTTTACTAATTTGCAAATCTGGAAGTAATAATAGTAATTCTTTTCATGTTTACTTTAAAAAAAAACTAATTGCTTTGGGTAAATAAAAAATATACTTTGAATCTTGGGGTGAAACCATACTAATTATAGATGCAATCTTCTTCTATATCTATGAGGTTTCATCCCAATATTCAATTATTATTTAAATCAATAACTGAAACTTCATGTCTTCATAAAAAAGTTCATGTCTTTCTACAGATATCAAAACCTAACCTCGACAGTCCGGCACATGGTATTCAAGCTAATGTAAGTGTATTCGATTTTATAATTCAATAGAGCAATGCTGCACTGATCAGAGAAATGCACTAGATCTCGAAACGCGTCTTTTTTTCGGTATTGGAGGGGGAAATACTTTATGCACACCATACGTCTCTGGTAGTATGGGAGTCTCCAGTACCCTGACATACCCACTTAAAACCACTCCTTGCCTGCCCGGTTCCGTTTTCCACATTATTCTCAGGTAGCCGCCGGCTGTTTCTTTGTTGTTCTTTCATGTCCTTTCTTTGGCTCCTGCTGTTTCGCCTGTTTCTTTTTGTTTCGTGACTTTTTCCATGAAAGTTTTCATTGCTTCCCAATTTTCTTTTCTATCTAACATGTTTTGGACAAGGTTTTTGCTATTTATTTTTCCTATTATTATTCTGAGTTCCATTTTTTCTCTTTCGAAGCGTGGGCATTTAAACAATGTATGCTCTGCTGTGTCGGCTTCTCTGTCGTACATGCAGGTGTCTGTCTTTTATTGATTCTCTTCAGGTATGCCATGAAGCAGCCGTGTCCTGTGAAGAGTTGCGTCATGTAGTATGTTATATTTCCGTGTTTTCTTGTGCAATATGCTTTTAAGTTCCGTATAAGTGTTTTGGTCCATTGAGCTTTGTCTTGGAGACTATTCTAGCTAATTTGCCATGCTTCGAGGGTGTTTTCGCGCTCCTCTTGCATTAACACTGTTTTGTGCGCTTTTATTTCTTGTGGAACTTGTATTAGAATCGCTGTGATTCTATTGGTATAACTCCCGCACATGCCGTTGCTGCTTCTGCCGATATCGTTCTGTATGCGTATATTACTCTTAAGAGGGTTCTTAAGAGGGCACATTTTTAACTTTTCTCTATATTTTATTTTTTGTAGGCCTTTTTCCCATGTAGTTGCCGCGCATAGTAGGATGGACTGCATTGTCAGTGCCACTACTCTTCTTTTGAAGTAGTTTGGACCACCAAGGTTTGGTAGTTCTGCTGAAAGTGCTTTTGTAGCTGTGTCCGCTTTGTCTATTGCGTATTCTATATGCTTTCCGAAAGTCATTCCGTAGTCTAGGACTACACGTAGATACTTGCATTCGTTCGTTGACCATTTCATGGTCTCCTAAATGAACTATTATTTCTCTACGTGTCTTGTAGCTGTTTGAGAAAACGACTGCTGTGGTTTTTTCAGGTGCGACTTCAAGTTTGTTTGTTTCTATCCATTTGCTTATGAATTTCAGAGTACGTTCGGCATTTCTTATAATATCCGCCGTTGTTTCACCTTTTATGCATGCGCATAAGTCGTCTGCAAAGGCATACAGTTTAATCTGGTCCGCCCGGGACAGGTCGAGTACGTCGTCATATAAAATATTCCACAGGGTGGGGCCTAGCACCGATCCCTGTGGGACGACGGCGCATACTGTTTTTGTAAGTCCCTTTTCTATTTCTATTTGTCTTTCTTCGAAAGAGGATCTAATTATATCTATTAAGTAGGAGTCGATTCATCGGTTTATTAGTTTGTTTATTGTTATTTTCCACGAGGCGTTGTTGAATGCATTTCTGATATCGACAAAGATAGCAAGTGTTTTTTTTTAACTTCCTCTTTCGACGGACTGTTTCACACGTTTTATGGCGTTGATTGTGGAGCGTCCCTTTCGGAATTCGTATTGTTTTTCGGTTAGTCCTTTTTTTTCCTCCAGGTTCTTTTTGAGTCTCTCGTTTATTATTGTTTCAAACAGCTTCCCGATTACATCTAGTAGACATATTGGCCTGTATTTTAGTTTGTCATCCGCACGTTTCTTTGGTTTTGGTGTGAGCACAAGTTTTGCAGTCTTCCAATGTATTGGGAAAACTCTGTTTTGTAGAAACTTGTTTAGTATCTGCATGATTTCGTTTTTGAGTTGCTGAGCTAGAGTTTTAACCACTTCCGGAGGAATTCCGTCTGGTCCAGGTGATTTCTTTGTCTTTATGCGGTGTATTGCATAGTTCATCTCGTCTTCTGTTATGTCTATGTTGTCTTTGGTGTTTTCCGTTTTTTTGTCTTTGGTCTATTTTTTCTGCTGTTGTGATAAAGAGTTCTTCAAAGATCTTCTCTTTTTGGTCCGTTTTTAGAGTTGTCTTTGGATATTTAACGTGCATTTGTTGTTTTACTATCGTGTACGTGTCTACAAATGTGTCTAGGTGTCTCATTGTCTAGGTTTTTGCACAGTTCCAGCCATGTTTCGTTTAGCGCTTGCAATATTTTTCCTTAGTGCTTTTTTTAATTTTGTGTAGTGAGCTCTATATGTCTCTCTTTTTTCGTTTTTTTTTGTCTTTGGAATTTTCTATATCCTTGGCTATTACATGTGTCCACCTGTATGGCATTTTTCCATGTTCATCTGCCTTATGGAATTTGGCTGTAGTGCGATATGCCTTCTCCAGGCATTGTGTTAGAAATAGTGGGTCTTTTTGTTGGCCTGTTTGACCCCACTGACTTGCAAAGCTTTCCACCAGGTTCTCATTATTCATTACGTGTCGTATCCGTAGTTTTTAACCTGAACTTTGTCTGTTATAGAATGAAGTCATGTTCAGTTGTCAAGTTTTCTTCCTCGTCGAGGACCTCCCAGGTGACTTCAGTTTTTATTATTTCTTCAGAGACTATGGTGAGGTATATGTATGGGGTACCATTTTTGCGGCGTAGCGTGGGTTTTTTCCCATCATTTAAGATCACCAGGTTTAGCGTTTGGGTCATCTCCAGCGTTCGGATGCCTTTGTCGTTTGTGACGTTTCGGCCCCAACTTCTGCGTTTGGCGTTTAAGTCTCCGCCTACTATTATAGGTTTGGTTCGACCTGCTATATCAGCGCTCAGTTCTCCAATGTGTGTCTCAAAAGTACTTGCTGTGCAGTTTGGGCTTATGTATACAGAATATAGGAAGGCGCTTTGTAGTTCCAACGCCTTTCCACACAGGTAACGCCTTTCCCTTTCGGGAAGCTGTATATTGGTACTTGGCTATTTATGATAGCTGTGTCTATGTCTGCATCGTGGTACTTGTGTTTGCCTTTTGTTTTTTTCTTTGTTTCGCTTGCTAATTATTATAAGGTAGCAGTTGTTCTTTTTTGCATAGGCTACCGCAATGTCCATTACGGGGGTACTCCTGTTAGCATTTATTTGTAGGATTTTCGTCTTGGAATGTTTTTCTGTTGGGGTCCTCCTCCCCCTTTTGCCTTGGACGAGAGTTGCCTGGACATTTGTCGCTCAAGTTTCTTTTCCTCGCGTAGGGCTTTTTGAAAGTATTTGCACTTGTCTGCTCCTGCTCTATGTTCTTCCTCGCAGAGTACGCAGAATTCTTTTTCTGTCGTGCATTTATTGCTGATATGCCCTTCTTTGCCTGCATTTAAAACAGGGTTTCCTTCTGTCCGGTCCATTACAGTCTTCTGTCTTTTGATCGTATGTCCAGCATTTACTACAGCGGTTTACTTGAACTCTGCGTTCTATTCTACAATTCACTAGTCCGATCCTTATGTTTCCTTTTGTCATTAGCTTATCCGCTATTTCTCTGGGTACAATTACCGTTGCTGCTTGCGTTTTTCTTGCATTTGGTCTCATCTCGCTTATTTTGTATTTCAGTGTTCCATTTCAGCCTCCAGTGTTAAATTTGTTTCTGGTTTTATTGCTTCAATAACTTCTGATTTTGACGTTGTGGCATCCATCCCACGTATGTGAAGAGTTTCCAGTCACACTCGAAACGCGTCTGCAGATGCCTATTCACTGAATTTCAATAGAAAGAAATGAATTTAAAAAACAATGTTATTTCTCTATCTCCGTTAGTGCTATCTAAATCTACTGGTTCTAGGAATCGACATGAGATTAGTTCATAGTCCTAATAAGACTTAATATTATAGAGCTATGAACAGGTTGAATATATTTATATATTCAAGCTATATTTCGTTTTAGTAAGTTTGTAAAATTACTTTATCTGTGTAATTATCCTCCCTTTTAAAGTTCAAAAATCAAAAGCAAATATTTTCTCACGATTTTGAATATACCTGAAAATAACTCTCTCCGAAAAATGATACATAGGTATATTATATATTATATTTTTTAGTAATGAACTAGAAAAACTAAATCTTCATTGTCTTTATTAAATATTTTAGACACTATATGGATTAACACGTAGTAACATCGCAACCATCCTATTCATTAAATTTTTTAGAAAATTTTTAATTTGTAAGAGTAAGAACAAGAAGGACCAACTAAAGTTATCCTAGAAAAAATTATGAAACCACAAATTACCTAAAAAATGCATTTACAAATTTCTCCTAAATTAAAAAAACTGAATGAAGAGATTTTCAAATGTATACATTTTAAATTTTTTTTTTAATTAATAGTTTTACGATCTCCATTCAGGTTTGATGTTTTAAAAATTATTTGATAAATTATTTCATATAAAACGAAATCACTGTAAAATCTACTCCCATTCAAATATAAAAGCGTAAACCACTCCGACCATTTTTCTTCCTTCGCAAACTCAATCTTTTATAAAAGATTGATTCAAATAAAATCGATTTATTAATGAATTACACGACTTCTACCAGCGGTAATTGACACCTGAAAGAAGACGAATACTTCTGTCGCATAAGTAGAAGATCACACAAAACCCCCCAATTTATCACTAAATGAAAAGGCAACTTAAATTCCACAAACGACTGCTTCAAACATAATTATACTAGTCAGATATTTACGAATTAGTTCAAAAATACATCAAAGAATATTTCAAGAAAATTCTAATCACTTACAGATGACATCATTAATTAATTATTATTCATGTTTGAACAGACTTCTCTGTCTGCTTAGATTTATTTATCTCGTGCTGTATTTATAGTTTTATTATTATAATTATTAAGAGACTTGTCTTAACAAAATGTAAGTTGTTAATAAAAACTGTGAGAGGTTTCTATAAACATAGATTTTCCGTTGTATCGTATTTGAGAGACCGTAAATAATAAACAATATTTGCTATAGCTAGACTAAACTTAATAAATTTCTGAAGAAGATAGAGAGCAACGGACCGAAAAATAAACGAGGAAGAGACAGAAGAAAACGAAAGGAAAAAGTATCCAATAAAATTTATTAGTATCCCAGTGGGTCCCAGCGTCGCGGTCCTCGACGACTCCACAACATCAAACATTTACTTTAAAATCAATTTCTTAAAAACATCCGCCGATATATTATGGCGGCGTCTCGAGCCCGAGGGGATAATTGGAATTCCGCGTCAGACGCAACGGTGTCTCCGGCTTCGTGCGCCCGTCCTGTTCGGACCCTCAAATGCAAATACCGTCGTGTCGCGAAAGCCGAAAGATCGTTCAAACAATTAACCCGCTAAACAATTTCCCAAGATGAAAATTTCTACAAGCCTCGCATGAAAGGAGCTCTAACCCCAGAACTATAACCCTAATATTATCCATAACAATGGTATAACATACTTATCAACTATGTAGCACTTAATTTCTCTATGGGATCATCTTCTGATTATATTCATAATTACGCATCTTGTTCTACCAAGATTACCATTTTCCCTTCTTATACAAATTCGAATTAAACCTTAATTAACCCATTCTCAATTCTATCAAATGTATAGACTAGTTGTTCTATTTCTTCTTATCAATTCGTTGCTTCTGTTATCTGTTTAGTCTTATTTGCCTTGTTTCGTCTTATCTGAATAGTTTTTGTATATTCAGTCTTTCTGCCCAGTCTTGTGTGTCCAGTCTTGTGTGTCCAGTCTTGTGTGTCCAGTCTTGTCTGTTTAGTCTTGACTGCTCAGTCTTGTTTATCTAGTTTTCTCTGTTCAGCTTTCTATAACCACTCTTGCCTCATCAGTCCTATTCAGCCCAGTATGCCCTGTATTGTCTACCCAGTCTTGTCTATTATGTCTTGAATATCTGATCGAGTTTGTCCAATCTTATCTTGTCTGTTCAGCCTTGAATGTCCGGTCATGTTTGCCTAGTCTACTCTATCCAAGTCTCTCTCCAGTCTTGTATGTTCAGCCTTGTCTGTCCAGTCTTGTCCGACCTGTCTTGTCTGTCCAACCTTGTCCATCCAGTCTTGTCTATTCTATCTTCTATATTCAATCTTTTTTAGTATTTTCTGTCTAATCTTGTTTATTTAAAATTGACTGTCGGGTATTATCTGTCAAGTCTTGCCTTGTTTTAATTTTCGGTCTTGTGTGTCGAGCCTTGTTCATCCAGTCTTGTTGGTCTAGTCTTGTCTGTCCAATTTTATCTGTCTAGTCTTGTCTGTTCACCCTTGGCCGTTTAGTCTTGCCGGTCCATTGTAATCTACCCTGTTTTATATGTCCAGGCATGTTTCTTATCGGTCCAGTTTTCTCTGTTTCGTCGTGCCTGTTCTGTCTTATCTATCCAATCTAATCTGTCCAGTATTGTATTGTCTGTCTGTCTTGTATGTCCGTCTTCTCCGGCCCATCTTGTTTATCCAGCCTTGTCTGTGTAGTCTTGTCTGTCTAGTCTTGTCTGCCCAGTCTTGTCTGCCAAATCTTGTTTATTTAGATTTCATGTTCAATTTTGCCTGTCCTGTCTGAAATATCTAGTCTTATTTGTACATCCTTTTCTCTCCAGTCTTGTTTCTTCAGTGTTGTTTTTACAGTCTTGTCTGTCCTTTCTTGTCTATCCGGTCTTGTCTAGTCTTGTTTCTCTACATTTATCTGTCTAATGTGAGTCTAACTGTCTAACCTAAAGTAACCTAACGTGTTTGTCTTAACTTGTCCGTCTAGTCCTATCTGTCTAGTATTGTCTTGTTTGTATTTTCTATCTTTTCTGTCCAGCCGTGTTTATCTAGTCTTGTTTGTCCAGCCTTGGCTGTTAACTCTGCTTAACCCTGTCTGTCCTGTGTGGTCTGCTCAGTATTATAGTTCCAGTCTTATTTCTTCAGTCTTGTTTATCAAGTCTTGTCTGTACATTTTACTATGAGCACAGTCTTGTCTATTCTGTCTTATCTGTCCATTCTTGCCTGTCTTTTATGTCCACTCTTGTTTGCCCTGCCTTGTTTGTCTAGTCTTTTCTGGAAAATTGTGTCTGTACAGTCTTGTCTGTCCAGTTTTATCCGTCCAGTCTTTTACGTCCAGTTTTGTTTGTTCATCCTTGTCTATCGAGACTATTATGTTCGGTATTTTCTCTCTAGTCCTCCCTGTCCTGTCTTGTGTGTCCAGTCCTCTCAAGTCATGTCTGTATACACTTCTAATCATGTCTTCCAAGTTTTGTTTTGTTTCTATACATGCTTATTAAGAAGTTTCAAATCGATGAAGCGAAAAGTTGTTAGATTTCAATGGAATAATTATGTAGACTTTGTGCTTTTACAAGATTAAACTTCAAAGAAAATTCCTCTTAATTAAATTTTAGACAATATAATTGAGTTTCAGCCCTTTTGTAATTAATTCTATTGATACGTCGAGATCAAATACGGCAGATAATAGGTTTCGCGAAATTAACACGAAACAGAAAAATCGCATTAAATTAATGAACTTCGCACGAGAAAAAGAAGATTTACAAAAAAATATAAATAATATAATGAGACTTTGTTACGAAATTTTAGTTTTTGCCAACTTTACTCAATAGTTACATTATTCATATATTGAGTATTGATCAGAAATTGTGGTACAGAAACTAATATTTTTTAATAATTTGATTCAAGTGTAGAGAAGTAATATAGATGAAATCAATTAATTAAAAGTAGTAGGGTAAGATTGCTTATGTCGTACCAGTGCTTAAGTCGTACTACATGCATTTTGAACATTCTACGGCAACCGGCTACGCGGCAGCCACATAGACACCTGTGTCAACTAAGTTGCGTGACGTATTATTATTTGACGCAAACTAGCCACATGTAAATTTTCTCGTCAAGTAAGTTTATTTTAATTCTTTTATAATTATTTTTTGCATATTTTTGGTAATTAATCTTGCAATTAAATTATTGATAATATTGTGTTTCTTATGATTGACGATAAAATTGTGTTTCTTATTAAATTCAGCAGAATTAACATAATCATTTGGAAGAAACGGAATTATATTAATTTTATTCAATGTTAGGTTGTGTTTAGTTTTAAACATTTTAAAAGTTTGTGCCGTGTGTCTTAAATCTTAACCGTATCTCTCTATTAATGGTGCTACCCAGTCCTAGTAGGACCTGGAAGGCCCACAGCCTATACTTGTGCTTGGTGTCTTGATCTTATTGTTAGACACAACTGTAGGGAGCCCTTACAGTTTTTGACGTGGTTGGCGAGCCACTATCTACAGGAGAACGGTGGCTTATTTATACCATGTCTAGGATTTGAACCCGCAACTTGCGGCTCCTAAGTCTGACACCTTGACTACTGGGCCACCACCGCCTCAATCGTAACCGCATGATATTTTGAATCGTACTGGTACGACTTAACAAATTGTTTATTCAGTTTTCATCTACTCTCAATTGACGTTGCTTGCATTTATCATTTTAGGCCATAATTATTGCAAGGCAGTCAAAGCGAATTTATTATCCATGGAACAAGCAGATATAATCGGAGCGTTATAATATCCCGTTGTAATATCCCGTTTTTTGCGCCGTCATTTTAAAAGATTAAATAAGAATGTCAAATTTGGAAGGCCCAAGGATATGATTGAAAATATGAAGAAGGTTGCACAAATTCTCAATTTAGAGTCAAGCTATTTTGACTTTACTGCGGCAGCTCTAAGAAGACTTGCTTATCAGTTAGCAGAAAATATATAAATTACCACACCGCGACCGGTTCAATAAATGAAAAGTAATTTCTAGGAAGAAGTGGTACTCTAAATTCATGAAAGATAATCATTGTTTATCTTTACATACTCTGGAGGGAACATCAATGGTAAGGCTTTCAATAAAGCAGGTGTTTATGGATTCTTTGATAAATACGAATCTATATTAGATGAAAACCAGATCAATGCTAACCAGATATAAATGTTGACGAAACAAGATTGTCTACTGTTCACAAACCATCCAAAATAATTGCTCGGAATAGCAAACATCAAGTTGGTGCACTTACAAGTGGTGAAAATGGTTTCACTACTACAGGTGTGTGTGTGTTGTATGAGTGCTTCAGGTTAATACATAGCTGATATATTAATATTTAAACGCATGTGGATGAACAATCGCTTAAATATAGGAACACCTCCGGGTACTGTATTTGGATGGACCACCGATACATCTTTCTGGAGGTAAACGCCGTTGACAGGACAGCGGATGTGTATCGTAATCCACGCAAAACTGACTGGGAGCACTATAAGGAAGTGCTAAAGATACATACAAGTGTGTTAAGTTCGAACATAACCAGTCCTCATGATATTGAAGAAACCTCCACTCTACTCCAGGAGGCTATAATAAATTCTTATCATGACAGCTGTCCTCAAGTGAAGCGAACCAGAAAACGAGAAGTTACCTGGTGAAGCAAGGAACTTAAACAGAAGAAAAACAAAACGAGAAAGCTCTACAATAGAGCTAAAAAGGCAGGGATGTAAACCGAATATGCAGCTACACTCACTGATTATAACAAATCTGTACGGTGGGCTAAAAGTGAGTCCTGGAGGAAGATGTGTTAGGATGTCGAGAGTACATCTGAAACAGCAAGACTCCAGAGACTTCTGATAAAGAACCCGTTAAGTCCGGTTGTTACTATCAGAAAACCAAACGGAAAACACACAACCAATGGGAAGGAAACTATGGAAGTTTTACTCCAAGCTCACTTCCCAGGTTCCTATGTGATCGACCCAACAATGGATAATCCTGACTGTCATGCTGTAAACTCACGCTCTCAAAAAAGAGGGACGAGGAGTGACTGGCAGGTGTCAAAGAGGGTTGTCACATATGAAAGAATTGAATGGGCTATAAATACCTTTGGCCCATACAAAGCAGCTGGCCCGGACGGTGTCTTCCCTGCCCTTCTGTGGCAGGGGAGGGAAACGCTGGTGCCAATACTGATCAAGCTATACAGGGGAAGTCTGGCATCAGGCTATGTGCCAACTCCCTGGAGGCAAGTAAAAGTGGTATTTATACAAAAAGCCGGGCGTCTAGATTACACCCAGGCTAAAGCGTATAGACCAATAAGTCTAACCTCCTTTCTATTGAAAACGTTAGAAAATCTGGTTGAAAAGCATCTGAGGGAGATCTGCTTGTTAGACAGGCCCCTACACTCTAATCAGCATGCCTATCAACCAGTAAAATCATGTCAATCTGCTATACACCAATTAGTGGTTAGCATAGATAACACTCTGGAAAACAAGGAATTGGCGCTTGGTGCCTTCCTTGATATGGAAGGTGCGTTTGACAACACCTCCTTCGACAGTATAGCCAATGCAGCCCTCAGTCATGGTGCAAATAAAACATCAGTCAGATGGATTAAGTGTTTGCTACAGGGTAGAAATGTTAAGGCTACAGTAGCGGGTGACACAATGCGGGTAGCTGTCATCAAGGGGTGTCCTCAGGGTGGGGTTCTATCTCCACTCCTTTGGGACATGGTTGTTGATAGCCTGCTTGTGTTACTAAATAATAAAGGATTTTACACCCAAGGCTATGCGGATGACATAGTCATCCTCATCAGGGGTAAATTTCCCTCTATAATAGCAGCGCTTATGCAAGAAGCACTGAACAAGGTGGAGAGTTGGTGCAGGGGGGTCGACCTTCGGGTCAATCCCCAAAAATCCACTCTAGTACCATTCACTATAATGAGAAAAACGGATGGGCTAAAGCCCCCAATTTTCTATAACGAACATCTAAAGGTGAGTGATAAAGTCAAGTATCTAGGTGTAATCCTGGATGCCAAACTGACTTGGAATCAACACCTAAGGAAAGCTACCAACAAGTGTAAAATGGCACTGATGATGACCAAATGAACACTTGGAAAATCATGGAGACTTAAACCAAGCATGGTATACAGGCTATACACTATGGTAGATAGACCCATTCTGACATATGGCTCCACAGTATGGTGGACCAAAGTGAAGTAAATACAGGCCATCAAAGAACTCTCCTATGTTCAAAGACTGGCCTGTTTAGCAATTACGGGAGCGATGAAAACCGCCTCAACTTCAGCTCTGGAGGTGATCCTAGGCCTTCCTCCCCTGGATATCTTTATCATGGGCGAGGCAAGGATGGGAGCTTTCAGATGCACATGCAATGGCTCATGGGAATCTCTGGCGAAGTCAGGACACACCATGATAACGAATGTCATATCAGAATCGTACATCAATATAGAGGGGGATTTGATGCCCAAAAGGCTGTCATTCGATCTACCCTTCAAAACACATCTAAGATGGACAGAAGGCAATCAAATAACTACTTGCCAAGGAGCACTGGATTGGTATACAGACGGCTCCAAGAAGGACAGTGGTACTGGCGCAGGAATCTATGGACTGTTTCTGCGGTGTAGCCTATCTGTACCCCTGGGGACACATGCCACAGTATTCCAAGCACTCTCGCTTGGGTGCCTAGCCACACGGGACTGGTGGGTAACGAAATGGCGGATAACCTAGCAAAAGATGGAGCCTGCAAGGCAAACATCATTGCTGAAAGCGGACACTACATTACCAAGACCACGACCCGAAATAAAATCTGAAAATGGGTAGCAACTAAGCACCGTCTACAGTGGGTCAATTTGAATGGTCTGACACACAGCAAACGAATGTTAGTAAACCTATCGGAAACTCTAACTGCTGAAATCCTGCAACTGCCAAGAAAGCAGATCGCAATTATGGTAGGCCTACTTACAGGACACTGCCCTCTACGAGAACACCTGCATAAAATGGGTATCTGGAAGCATGAACCTTTATGCAGGTTGTGCTATGAGGAGGACGAAACCGCAGCCCATATAATCTTCCACTGTGAAACAATTGCATGTAGGAGACGCAAGCTTGATATTGCAGCTGAGAGAGTCCCCGTGAAAAACATGGCACATAGAATCCTGGACCTAATAGAGGGACTGGATCTATTTGCATGAATGAAACAATGTGGGGAAATACAATAGGCCAATGGGCCGCTGTGTTTTAAGGGCTAACCCCCCTGGACCCACATTGGCTAGAGGAAAAAAAAGAGGAAAAAAAAACTATATTTGGATGCTCCAATAATGGATGCATAACGTCAGGACTTTTTGTCAATGGTTCGCACATTTCATCAAGTACCCAAGTAAGTGGAAGAAGAGTAAGAGTAAGCAAGAACTTCTTCTTTTGGATGGACACACTACCCATATAAAAAATATTGAAGCCATAGAACTAGCGTGCTAGTATGGCATTATGATGTTGTCCTTTCTTGCTTACAGAACTCAACGTCTCCACCCTTTTTGTAGATCTTTTATTAAATCTCTAAAAATCGATTATAACGAACTACTTACTTAGTTAAGATCAAATCGCGGAAACACAATGAAAGAAACTACTGTGTCTGAACTGAACTATTGGGAATTTAAAATCAGCTCGTATGGATATTGCCTTGCATGGTTTCAAAGCAACCGGCATTTGGCCATGCAACCGGCATGAATTTGATGATGATTTTTGTGCTCCTTCAGTTGTGATTGAATTCTCTACGCACTCCTCTGTTGGAAATTACACAAGAACGTAAATAATGTGGAAGAAATGGGCGCTTCTATAGGTTAAATAAAGTTGCAATTAAATATTGTAGCTCTTATTCTGATAAAAACCAAAGCAGAGGGTTCCATGATGCTTTACCACGTCAGTTGGAATTACGTCAACTCCGAATAAAGCAAACATAAAAAAGCGACAAGTAAAAGATACGCAATAATTAATAAAAAGGAAAACATGACTACATACTTGAAATGAAAATCGTCGGTGCATGAAATATACGCTGGAGTTAGCAAGAAAAGAAAAATATTTGTATGTAATAAATGTACTAATTGAATAGGTACCGATGTGTATGTATATGTAGACAGATTAATAAAACATACGTTTTAATTATTATTGTTGCTGAATTGAATTCTTAGGTACGACTTAGGCTATAGCTTCTTTTCTTAAGGAGTACGACTTAAGCAACCTTAACCTAATGACTATTACATTTTGTATTATAACTAGTTACAGACTAAATTAGTTTTCTAGGGTATTATATATTACTGTTAATGATACATCATGTTATAAAGCTTTTATACTTTAAATATTTCTCGTTTGAATATTTTGAAATTTTTTAATTAGATTGGAATGGTGCTTTTTCACCAACGATATTTTTTCTGCAACAAATGGTCTTAAAAAATATATAAAGTATAGGATCTAGAATTATATTTATTTGTTAGAACGGAAGTGAAACGGACATCCGTTTTATAGTTCTTTTAGTTTCCAACTCGTGCTCATTTCGCAGGTCGGGCTGATTGAATCTAATCAGAAACCAGACGGCGGCGGGTCCATTAAAGTCGACTCCCGCAGATAAAATCTCGACGTCCACGCATCGATTTGTTCACCTGAGCACGGCAAAAACGTTCAATTTTTCACACACGCGGCAAGGTAAAAAATAATTAAAGATAACACGTAGCCAAAAAGCAATCAAGCTAAGTGTAAATCTGGCGCTGCGGTAATCCCGCTACGTCCGGTCCCTTGCGGCCGCTGCAGGTCACAAACTTCTGACCACTCATTTTTTTATCGCCTCCAGGGCTTTTTTCCAACAAGATTTTTTCGCTCACGTTGTCCGTTATTAAAACACTAAATATCTTTCATGTTTAACACCCACAAAAAAAGATCTAATTTTTCAGAAAAAAAATATATATATATATATTTTTTATTGCTCAAGATCTAAGGCAAAAAAGTCTGTATAATAGTGCATTGTTTTGTCTAATCTAATACACAAGGTTTAAACGAATATTTGAAGAGGTGTTTGAAGTTAACATAAAATGCTTGATAGAACAGAGCGTTCCAATTTCCAATAATTATAAATCAATTTAGTTAACTACGTCTCTACAAAATTTAATTTTTCTAATTAGTGTTATATCTAGGTTCGAGATATTTTGGAGAGAGTTCTATTGGAAGATAATATCGATTGTATTAAACTTAACATTCCAGTCAAAGCCTTAAAAATCATAGAAACATCAATGTTTTGAAATAAAACTTAAGAGACCCTCACAGTGTGACACCTCGGAAAATTTCACATTGACACATCAGAAAAGCAGATTTTCGCGATTTAATATTTGATGTTTAGGATAAACTAATCGGTCTGATATTTTTTACATATTAAAGTACTAATCGAGAATACAAAATGTTTTTTTTTAATTGATTTATTTAGTTTAATATTTTTTTATTAAATTTAATGTGGCGTTGAATAAAAGCTCCTGCATCGTCTCCATGCGGACGTAATTTTGATCTGATGTAAAAATATCAAGAAGATTATTAATCTGTAGGAAAGGCTCTATGTTCCTATGGAAGCATTTTCTTATTTATAAAATTTAAAAAAAATGGCGGCGTTTTGACAAAAAGGTTTCGAATTCAGGCTATTTTTTCGACAATTATTCGTAAAAAAATGGAAGATTTAAAAAAAAGCTTCCATAGGAACATAAAGAATGACGTGAAGAACGTTCAGTCCAAATTTCAAAGGGATAGCTTAAAAACTGTTCCTTTGAGAGTGGAGACCGTTTTGAAAAACACCATTTCGAGAAAAACGCGTTTAAAGTTTGAAGTGAGCGCCAGATACTCCAATCCCTTTTTCTAGGAAAGGCTGTAGCCACCGAAATAATTCGAATTTCGATTTAAAAATTGGGGAGAATATTTATAACAGTGTATACTATCGGGATAATGAAAAAAAAAATCAAAATTTTCATTGAATACAGTTCCTTTCAATTTATAAAATTATCTTCATTTCATTATTAAATTTTATACTAGTCTATATTCAAGATTCGACATCGTATTATATTACATAATAATAACTTGCTGTATATATTGTAATTATTAACCAATAATTAACTTTGAATATTGATTTCCTGGCTGAAATTGCAGTCTCAGTCTGAACGTCAGTGGCAGCATTAAGTTATGTACACAAATTAATTGCAGCCACGTCTAACCAGTTTCAAATATTTGTTGCTTAAGGAATCTTAACATTACTCAATAATTAATTAACCGACTTCGAATAATAAATTCCCTAATATTAATAGTTAGTTCCGTCTGCTAAGTAACGCAACTGGCACTGGGCCCCTTGCTATTTTCCTCAGTCTAAGTCTTCATGTGAATATTTTATTAGCATGAATTTTTAACAACAAATTTTTCCTTCGATATTTTCCAACGATATTTTAACTTCCTAATAATATTAATAATGGGAAAAAATGTTCGAGAGAATTAAAGGTCAGTTATTAGATTGAATAAATATTGAATTAGTATTTGGTTTGGGTTAAAATCGTATTTGTGATATCGAAAAGTTTTTCACATATTTGTCTCTTCTTCACAAAATTTCTTGTAGCTCGAGTTAAACAAATTATGTTATTTATAAGTTTTGATTTTAATAAATTTGTCGATCATTTTGGAACTATCGTTTGGAACGATCATTCACCAATCGAACTTGGCGAGTTTTGCTATAGAAAACATTTAAAGAATAAACATTTGTAAATATGCCTGGTAATAATTCGATTTCAAAACGGACTTTCGCAAAGATTGCAGGCACAAAATCCACATAATAAAATTCGTCACGTCCCTCCCATATTTCCCTGCTCCGTTTTCCGGAGTTACCTGCATGCACCATGAATACAAGATCGCGATTATTTGCTTTCAATTCCCAATATGAACCTGCTCCATAATCGGCTTCATTCTTCTCCACTTTATCCACGAACATCAAACCATACATCATAAAATACACATTGATAGCATGATATACGACACAATGGGAAGACTGCTAAATTCTTACATGAACTTATACCTATAACTTAACTCCAAGATGACATATTCTGTAACAATAAACTAATAAACTTTGTGCCAATATTCTTATTTCTAAAAAAAATGTTAGACTAAGTTGCGAGACAGAACTAATGAAAGTAAGGAGATTAGAAATAAGACTAGACAGACAAAGGATCTATAAATTTTCATTGGAGGCGTGATAAGAAATGATGAGGAAAATTTCCGTTGAACGAAACCTATGTTAGAAATTTGTACCCAGAGATTTTTATAAAGTATCATTTATACGGTTGGTTTGTGCGATTCATGTTTTATGTATGGATGAAGGGAGGGAAAAACTGACCGACAGATATGGCGAGCTATTAAGTTGAAGTGCGCTTTTCGAAACTACACTAATAGAGTAGCCCGTTAAATCTCGACAGTGACAAACAGGCCGCCACTAAACGGCCTCACCTAGCTCACGTAGCCGCCGCCGCCTCCGATGTCGCCCGTAAATTGAGGCTCTACCTCATAAAGCAGCCGGGATGAGACACTATCGGCCCACATCAGCGCTACGTGGCTCACATCAGAATTAAAACTGAATTCCCGGCAACGATATTGGATGCGTATTTAGCTGGATAAACCGTTCCATTGGGAGGACATGAACACACCAAGGCGAAAACCTACGGCCGTACATCCACTTAACACTTGCCGACTCTCCAAAGCACTCTCAACTTCAATCACCTCGGGACACGTTTACAGAATCGTCGCTAATAAACTTCGGATGGACGCACAATTACATCACTGAAAACGTTATTTACATACTGTTTGGTCAGCTTCAAACATATTCACCTCATTTAATCTAGAACATACTAACAAACCAATCTAAGTTTAGTATAACTAACTCTTCTACAACATTGTTTTACAAGTTTTAAATTCAAAGATTCCACACGCTTTATTTCACCAATAACATATGTCTAACAAAATCTGCAGGGATACAAACTTTTTGCAAGCAAGATTAGGATAATATTTTGAATACAAAATTGCCATAGTAGTTTTGTATACAATTTACATAATAGCTTACATTTCAAAAATCTACTATTAGTTTTATCTAAACAATTATAGTGTAACCAAATTAAAACCTTAAATATCAGTAATTCTAATAACTGTTATGAATCTTGCCGTCATCAAAGAAAACTATTTCGTTTTTCTTCGGAATTCTCAATCTTAATCCTCAAGCAATACTTAAAGGAATGCCAAGTGGATTCTTAGTGTGATTAGCCGCAACAAAATAGAAAACATAAGAATGCAGTTCCGCAACTAACGTAGTTTCCTGTTCGGAATTGAGTGAGCTGATTAGTATGGACGATGGCCACTACGCCGACCTGCACACTTCGTGGCTCAAATTCACTTTGACGAGGGACCCTTCGCTTCGTTCGCCCTCCACCACTTGCAACTTAACAAACATCCGAACAACGCATTTTTAATTAAATTTTCTCTAGTCTCGTCGGTCTAGTCATATTTGTTTAATATTGTGTGTTTAGTCTAGTCTCTCTAATCTTCTGTATTTAATCTTCTCTCTCTCTCTCACCCTCTATTTTTGTCTTGTCTGTCTTCGTCTGTTTAGTATATTATGTCTATTCTTATCACTACAGTTTTGTTTTCCTGGTCTTCTCCCTAGTATTCTCTCTCTACTCCTGTGTGTCTAGTCTTGTGTGTCAAATCTTGTGTGTCTAGTCTGGTATGTTTATCTGTCTTATCTGTCTTATGATTCTTATATGTCTAGTGTTGTCTACCTAGTATTGTCTGTCTAGCCTTGCCTGTCTAGTCTTATGTGTCTAGTCTCTAGTATTATCAGATAATCTAGGCTCGAATCGCTTGGTGAAACTGACCGAAATTGAATTAACTTGTACTAATAAGATTTTTAGTCAAACACAATGTCTGATAGCTGGTTGAAATTCCCCTACATATTGGTAAATGTCCTTCATCAGATTATTAGACACTGTCAGATGCACACAAATAACCTCAATAATTTCATTTAATTTGTCGACTTCCAAAATGTAATAACTTATGTATATTCAAAACTTGTCCAAGCATGTATTAAGATTGTTATTCCTTTGCTTTAACTGACATAACCTTCCTATTATAAGTTGAAATTATTTTCAGGACAATTTCAACAGGCTAATTTGTAATTTACACAGGCAATAGTTTTTCAGAACAATTTCTTGTAAGATAAGTTAAAATCATGCAGTAATTTGCAATGACAATCTGAAATTACCGTTGTAAATTGGCGCTTGAACTGAAAGTTCATGTTTTGTGCAACTAATTAGTCTGTTTGAATATTCTGTTTGTTGTTTTTCATTATGGAATTTAGGGTAATATACAGGTTACAAAAACATTGAGTTTAAAAAACACGTAGCACGTGTTCTAACAACGAAGGAAAAGCAATTAAAAAAGATACGCGAAACACAAACATTATTATCTTTGCCATAAAAAAAATGTTAAACAAGTACCGCCAAAACAAAAACATTCTATTCTACATGCAAATTAATCGTACCAAAAATTCGTTCTCCGAAACAATAAACATTTAAATTCATTTGGATTCTCCTTATCATGAATTAATTTATGCAACAGATTTAGTGTAGACAAATGTAGGTGCAACGTAGCTTATACTCGTCGCTAATTTATAAGGGTAATCATATGGATCTTCTTATTATTGTCGCGCTGTTTACGAGGATAACACTATAGACATTGTGGTATAATTCTAAATTATAACGGGATTATTCGCGTCAGATACTTATAATAATTCTTGTTATATTAACATTGATAAAACATTATTTAATGGGCTAAACTTGTTTTCTTAAATATAGCTAACATAAAACTACATAGATATTAAATGAATTCATATGAATACGATGTGAAGACTAGACAGACAAAACTAGGCATACAAGAGTAGACAGAAAAAACTAGACAAACAGGACTAGACAGACAAGACTAGACAGACAAAACTAGACAGACCAGACTAGGCAGACAAGACTCGACACGTTAAGACTAAATAGACAAGACTAGACAGACAAGACTGGACAGACAAGACTAGACAGGCAAGACTAGAGGGAGAAGACCAGACAGAGAAGACTAGATAGACAAGACTAGACAGACAAGAGTAGACAGACACGACTAGACAGACAAGAAGACAGACGACACTAACTTGTTTTGTAAAATATAGCCAACATGAAACTACATAGCTATTAAATGGTCATATGAATACTATATGAGGACTAGACAGACAGAACTAGGCAGACAATACTAGACAGACAAGACTAAACAGATTAGACTAGACATACAAGATTGGACGGACAAGACTAGACAGACAAGACTAGAGGGACAAGGCCAGACAGAGTAGACTAGACAGTCAAGACTATTTGATAGTTTAAAAACATTATTTTACACAAAATGTAAACACTATTATCATATCGGATGCCTAACGCATGAAAAGATAAACGAAATATAAATTTCGAGCATAATTTTGGCGAAATTTCGGAATACTTTTATAGAAAATGTGGAATTTACCAAAAAAAGAGAAACGGCATTCTTAGAAAATATGTGGGTACCCTCGAATCATACATTGACCTATTAACAAAGATAGAAACTATCCCAGGAAAAATTGTAAACGTACTCAACTTAGTGCCGGCACAAGAAAACACAAACGACTACAACGACATCCACGCATCAATTCACTAGAATGAGGATTCATCGATCAAAAACAAATGAAAACAAAATGAGGCAACCAAATACACGACAAATCAGGTTTTTTCTTCCGCATCTATCGACCTTTCAGAGCTGGCGCTGCTACCACGAAAAACGGAGAAGAAATATATCTAGGTTTTGTCGAACCGAAGAGAAGAAGAAGAAATCGCGGGTCATTTGGAAACCCAAAAGTCAGGCAAGCTTTAAAGTAGGTGTTGATCCCACTTTAAAAGAAGCAGGTTACCATACAGCCTTTTGGCCTGAAGGAATCTCGCACGAGAGGCTAAATGTCAGACGATTGGACAGCAACATCCAATCATACAAATAGTTCAGTAAATTTTCCAAACCGAAACAGAAATTCCGAAAACACATAAATAACTCGCAACATTACAAATAGATTAATCAGCCTAGTAAATCAAAACGCCCAATCAATCGGAAACTCAATTGAAAAAATTAAATACATATTGCAAGAAAACCCAGAATGCGAGTACCTAGTTATAACTGGAAAAGCGATGCATAACTTGAAACACACAGAATACTCAATTTCCAATTAGTCGCTAAATTATGAATTAGTGAAGGATATCGCGAGGGAGTCGCAATTTTCTGCAAAAACTCAACAACATTTTTTACCAAGAATCGACATAGAACGTTTAGCAGAAAACTATCTATTCGAGTGTAATTGAAACAAAAATCAACAAAAAAACCATGATAATCATTGCCATTTAAGCGCACCCCATACGAATAACGTGCAGTTCTTGAATAAGCAAGAACAGCTGCTATGCATTGTGTTTCCAGAAAACAAACAATGATTGTGGGTTACTTTAACATCGACTCATTAAAAGATTCTCTATTAAGATTGCTCTATGCTACAATCTATACTTACAATGAAAAATCCAAGTCATCCTGCCACTGAAACCTGTATTGACAATATAGCCATAAAAACTGAAATTAGCTACTCAGCCAGAACTACGGACTACCAAATATCAGATCACCGTGCCCAAAAGATTACTTTCATTCTCGAGGAAGACCTGTGACTGAAAACAAATAAATAAGACATTCAGTTCAGAAGACAGGCACAAACATAAGCAGCTTCTAGGAGAACAACATGTTTCGAGATTTACACACCAGAAGAAAGTGATTTAAATAGACAATGGGTCGCATTTATGAATATCTTTGACACATTTCAACGAATGTTGATCCCGTTATCTGTAGTCAGTGACGTATTTGGGGAAATCGAGGAACAGTTAATGTCCATAATTAACAACTCTATACAATACGGCATATTTCCAGAAACCCTCAAACATTTGCTGCACAAAACAGGAGATAAGGGAAAGGTTGAAAACTTTAAACTATATGTTTTCTCTAAGATATTCGAAAAAGCGATAGCCAGAAAGACCATACTCTTTCTTGATAAGCAATCTCATAAGTAATGAATACCACGTATACAGAAAATGGAGGAGCATAGAGACCGACTGTTTCATTTAAATTACAAAATAAAGAATATTATACGTTGAACTGGAAAGACCAACCCAACTATGTGGTATTTTATTAAAACTATCAAAGGTATGCGAAACTGTCGACCACAATATTCTACTAGAAAAAAATTGGGATAAGAGGTAATGCCCTAGATTTAAATTGGTAATTTTGCCCTAGATTGGTTCCGCTCCGATTTAAATAATAGAAGACAACAGCCGGAAGTAAATTCCATACACGGACATACAAATTATGGTACCTCAGGGAAGTATATTACGACCTCTCTTGTTCACATTATATATAAACGATCTACCGACCACCTTATGTTAGCCATCTCACACAATGACTAATTATGCTGACTGCACATTTACTATTAACAAACATCACTTTAGAAGCTATAGATAGAAATGCAAATGCGGTTATGTCAAACATCAATTATTGGTTTGCAATTAATAAACTAACAATTAAAACTATTAAAACTAAAATTATAATTTTTAAAACCAATAAATCACTGCTAAACTATCCACAACAAATAACTATAGGAGAAGAACATTTCGCAAACGATAGCAGTGTAAGATTGTTGGTAATGCACATCGAATGTTGCTCAAACTGGAAAGCTCACATAAACCAACTAGTAGCAAAATTAAACAAAACCACGTACACCATCAGAATTGCAAAGAGATGCTTCAATATATAAATCTTGAAAATAGTACATATAACTACTATGAACATATTTTTATTCCCATCTACGTTTCGGTATTCTATTCTGGGTCTGTGGAACGGAAATCAGCAACATATTCGGGATTCAAAAAAGTGTGCTTAGAATAATGTGCAGTATGAATAATAGACAGTCGTGTTAAGGCATCTTTAAGACAGCGAAGATATTAACAGTCACCGGGACGTTTATATACGAAACACTTATGTTTACATTAAAAAATAAGAACCTATTCGACGAAATGCACGTCAACTACAATGAGAGGTACAAGAAACCAAAATATAAAGTATATCCTACCAAGGCACAAATTAACAATGTGTGAAAAAACTCCTCCCTATATCAATTTAAAACTATTCAAACCGCTGCCACGCTACATAAAACCAAGCTACCAAAATTACTGTAGCGGTAACGAGCCGTTCCATTTTTATTTCTTAGTCTACGAGGGCATTATAATAATTACCCAAATATTTTCGAACAATTTTCGAAAATATTTGATTTGATTTGATATGATTTGAAGGTCGACAGTGAGGCGCAAACAGTCAGCAAGTCGACTGCCGTTCAGTTCAACTGTGAGGTGCAACGAACCAACGAGTCCAGTTCAGTCCAGCCAGTGGACCCATTCACACCGGTCCAGCCAGTGAACCAGTCAACAAGACTCAGCTAGAAGTTCAGACAGTCAAGCAAGTTCAGTTCAGCAATAGTTCAGTTCAGTCCAGCCAGTTCAACCAGACTCAGCCAGCAGTCAGACAACCAGACCAGTCCAGTTCAGAGAGTGCAGACGAACTATCCTTATCGAAACGGAACCATACAACTTAGAAGATTACTATGAGCTGATCAAACCTCGTTCCTAAGTAAAGAACCGTCATATTGTTACTGTCAATGTCACATTGTAGGCATACTGACAAATTTCATTCAGTTAACCCTGTATATAAACACATGTACTAACATGTATTCCTGTAACCTTGGTAAGATGAAATAAATTATTTGATTGATTAATTGACTAAACAGACAAGATTAGACAGATAAGATTAGACAGACATGTCTAGATTGACAAGACTAGACAAGCAAGACTAGACAGACAATACTATACAGACAAGACTACGCAGATATATTAATCAGACTAGACAAGGTAAAATTAAAAATATGTCGTTGGGGTTAGTGTTAAGTTGCAAGTGGCGGAGGTTGTAATTTGATTAGTTTTGTTGTAGAATTTATCGTCTAATCCATTTAACAAATTGTGTTAATGTAACAAATTTTCAACTCTAATTGAAGAACGGGTTGTGGATTGCATACTCGATGCTGTTAATCAAGTAGTTTTATATGTTCAGTTTAAATTTACATCAAGTCTCGATGTAGGTAAGGGAGTTTATAAGGGAATTTGTCATTTTTTTCTACCATGAAGGTTTCGTCGGGGGTAGAGTAAGGGCAATCCGTCTTCTTATACTTTTCGCGGTCTCAATTTATTCCATTCTCATGTAAATTTCGTTACCTTAATATCTCATGGTTGGTGCAAGGAAAAAAATATTTGCATTTTCTACGGGATTGTTTCTTGTCAAGGGTGAGTTAAACCCTTCTCTAGACTAGCCCAGACAGGTCTCTATATACACATATTCACCACCTACCACCAAGTGGAAAAAAACATCAACATTGTGTTATAATCTGCAATGACAATAAAAAAAATCAGCTTTGTTTGAACATATATTTTTTGTGGACCGTCTGTGAAGAAATTCCTGTGAAAAAATCATATTAAAAAATTGGTGTAATAAAAGTTTTTGTATTGGAATTTTATTAAATGATGGTGTTAGTGATTTTAATTTTCATATGAGATTATTGTAGCAAAGTTTTTTAGTAATAAATTTGTATAATATTCATTAATAATGTTTTGTGATGTGGAATTTTCCAAGAGAATTAATTTGAACAATCTAGTTCTTTCTATTCCACATTTAAATTTTGTTTAGTTTTTGGGTTAATTAGTGTGCGGAGTCGAGTCGTGCGGTTTTAGTTTCGTTGGCGCCGTTGATTTATATAAATTTTACTCGGCAAAAAAAAGTTATTTTACGCATTGCCAAGTGAAATGTTTCACTTTTTTGTGGAATATTTTTAGGGTCATTTCACCCACACGCCGGTTTAATTTAATTTTAAAAAGACTGGCGTTCGGTTAGATTTACCGCGAAATTGATTTCGACCAGAATAAAACACGAGATTTTAATAAAATATAGACAATGTCCCCCATTTTTATAGCTTGAAATATTTATATCAGTTTGACTAATTTTTTCTAGTGCATAAGGATTCGTCTTCATTAGTGCTTCAAAAGTGTTTCTATTATAGGATTAAATTATTAATTAGCCTCAATTTCGACATAGCGCTAAAATCTAGATTCACTGAAATTCTAATACATATCTGTTCTATTTAATTCAATCTAGTTTTTTTAAAGTATCAATTATGTTTATGACTAGGTAATTTATGCATTGGTAGGTGTGTAAAATTTGTAATAATTTGTTATTTGTAATAAAATTGCACGTTTTTTCAATCAGATTGAAGAAGTTCTAAAAGGGCGAAGCATTTTAAAACTGGATTTTATTTGGTCCATAAACTACTTTTATTTTTTAGTTTAATGGAGATTGAATAGATTACGTTAAAGGCAGTAAAATTTAATCCCGATAAGAAATCCCAATTTAAATCGAGACTACAAACGAACAAAAAATCAAACGAAGTAACATAATGATTTTACTGAACTAGTTCGTATAAGCTATTAATTAAATTGAATAGATCAATAATCATTTAGAGTGTCTTATCACGTTCCCCTATTATCTAAAATCGGACAAATCGCCGCGTTACACTCCGTAATCCCCGGGTCGTTATTCCGCATCCGGCGTCGAGTCCTTTCCTCCCTTAACGTCCGCTGTACTCTTTTTATTGGGGCCAATCCGTTCTTCCTTTTTTACTCTCCAACTATTTTCGTTGGAGTAATCAGTGGTTCGTTCCCGGCAAGGTGTCCGTTTTAATAAAAAGGGTTCCTGCTATGGCTTCAAATTGGATCGGTCTATTTCATCGTTTAGTTGTGTGCCGGCAGGAACGAGCGTCGCGACGTCGCGGTGATTGCGCCGAGGTTCGAGGTCACTCTCCAGGGCAATCGTGGAAACTACTAGCTCTTATTACCTTTCCGGCGGACAATCGTGTTATCGCTCATATCTAAGGATAAAAACCATCAAAGGAACGGTGAACGATTTTTTTATATTATATGTTTTTTGTGGATTTCATATAATATGATATTATTTTCTTGCTTTCTTCCATTCTACTTTTAATGGAGGTTATTTCAAGGGTTGATAATGCTCCCTTTTAAATTCACTCTGCAACAACATAATTATACATATATTCTTCTTCACATGTCATATTTGATAAATCATAATAACACAAGATTTTGAAGAAAATATGCAACACCAACAAGTTATAGTAAAGCACAACATAAAAAATTACTTTATAATATTTGACCACATTATGACCATTTTTCTCTGATGGGTTGAAGACATCAACGGGAATTAATAACTAATAAGGGCGGGAATTAATAAAGGAGATGGCGATCCCGTGTAATTCCTTGCAGGCTTTATGTCGTACTAATTGTTAAATTTAATAGATCGGGCTGCGAATTGCCGCCCTAATCTCGTTTGTGTATTACTGCAGAGCCGACCGGTAAATATTATACAAACTCTCGGCTAATACTGCAAATGTCGGATCGATAAATATCCCGCCGAATCTACATATTCCACTTTAACTGGAATATATTCTTATTAAATACAGATAATGGATTTTATATGAGCAATCTTACCTTAACTAGACATTAATTAACTATACTCACCTTTCTAGACTACTTTAGTTAGTTTTTAGTTAGTTTAGTAGATTACTTTAGTTCTAAGTTAATCTACAAATTTTAAAACATTATTTCTTTCTATATTTTGAGAACTCATTTTGTTTATATTAAGAGACTTGAATACATAAATTTTTGTAGAAACCTCATAAAGATTCAGTTAGGAGTGTTTATTTATAAAACTAATTTTCAGATCATATTTTATATTATATTACAGAGAAAATTTACATTATTAATAAAAAAAAATGTTTAAACTCGTTTAAATTCCCCATCATCCAAAATGTGTCTAAGCATTTAATACATTGTCCTAAGCTAATCATTTGAGATTCTCTGTTTTAACAATGTAATAATAGACCTTCTTATGGTTAGTTAAGCGCATGCGCATCCGCCAAGTTTCAAAGGCGGGAATATGAAAGTTTCGGGCACATATTTAGTTATACGTCAAAAAATTCGGGCACTTTTTGACGTATAACATGGCGGAAATTGATACATGCGCACAAAAAAAATTCAACTATGAAAATGTCTATTTCTCAATTTCCAACATAATTTAGCTACATTCAACTAGTTTCACCAAATGGTATTGCTTAACAAGATTTTATTCAAATGTCATTTTCGAATAATAATTGAGCGCATTTAGCTTGCACAGGACTCGTCATCAACTGGTTCAGCGCTTAAACTTATATAATACAATGACGGATTCTGTTATGAGTTCATCTAATTGCAACTAAACTGAAGCTGAACAATTTGAACGCGTTTCATCTGGTTTAGACGCGTTCAAACTTTAAAACAATGTTTTATCCGTTTTGGAAATTAACTATCGCATAATTTAATTGTAATGAAGTTCAGTTAGATGGAATCAATAAACGAGTCTCGGCGCGATTAATATAATTAACGTTCATAAGAATTAATTTTAACAAAAGCACAATAATTCCATTAAATTAATTAGTATTGAAATGTAATTTCCATAAATTTTCCCAAGAAGACGGGCGGAAAATAAATAATTCGCGATCGGTTCATAATTGTTTTGCCGTTCTGTGTCGATATTTGTGATTAATTTGGGGACGCACTGCTTGGTGTTGTATTGTGCCCGGAAGCAGCAGGACGTCGGGACGACGACGTTCCGGAGCAACCCACGACGATGGTCGCGTTTTATTAAGAATCATTCGTCAATTTTGACACTCGATTACAACTCCATGGTATATTAAAAATCTATTTTTCAAAAAACATCCACCAAAAGAGAGATATTTAAAAGTTTATTTTGATATAATACTATGAAGTCGAGATGACAAATTGAGATTTTAAATTTAGTTATATGACTAATTATACACTAGTTTAGTAGAACAAACTTAAACCCACAAAGTTGTCTTCCACACATTTTTCTAATGAACTACAAGGCATAATTTCTTTGTAAACATATATTCTTTAGCTAGACGGACAGTTCTTTATTTTCATTCTTGCGAAAATTCCGGTTGTAATGAATGCTGGCGATTACTCAAGATGACGCTTGCAGGGTTCGTCTCGTTTTAATGCTCGCGCACTACCGGCGACGGGTTTCGATCAATCTTCCCCCCTAGGAACGAAGAAAAAAATCTTTTTCTAGACGTCCTTTCAATCTGATGGAAAATGCCGGAAGATGTACTTATAATAACAAGTATTTTTTGCCGCAATTGTACACGCTAAGTGCACAATTATTCTCGATTTGCACAAAACAGGAAAAACATTTTGTGTAGTTTTTGGAAAAAATGAGTCCTTTATAATTTGGAAAAAACGGCATAGGCGATGTGTCTTACAATCCTTGAAATTATAAACTGAAATTAAATTGAAAGCATTGTACAATTTGATAATTAACCAAGTGTAAAATTAGTAAGTTTTATCTTGAATATCTTGAATATATAAACATATTCAAGCTTTCCGTAGCTCTATTATATTATTTATAGTTCTAGTTTTTTAAGACTACAAAACAAATATCATGTTGAAACACAACAGATATTTGCATGCTATTTACTAGCCCTCACTCAGTCCACTTTCCTGGCACTAAACAAGAACTAGATAAATAAAATAAATAGAAAGATGTGATGTTTCACATCTTTCTAATTAACCCAAGTAAATAGCTACTGCAGACGCGTTTCGAGATCATCTCATCAGTGCCACGAAAGTGGAATAATAGCATGCAAATATATGTTTTGTTTCAACATGAGATTTGTTTTGTAGTCTTAAAAAGACTAGAACTATAAGTAATATTATAGAGCTACGGAAAGGTAGAATATATTTATATATTCAAGCTATATTCCTTTAATAATAATACATCCTTTAATAACTTGGTAGAATTGTATCTATAATTTGTTTCACCCCCATAATCATAACGTAATATTGTTTGTCTGTCCATGTAAAGTACTAAACGTAGGGTCAAAGGATATACCGGAAATATCTGTACAATAAATAAGAGGTGCTCTTAACAAAATTAAAAATGGCAAATATTCGGGAGGAGACCAAATCACAGCTGAAATGTTAAAACTGGGCGGAAGTAGTTTGGAAAACCCAGTCCAGGTACTCCTAAACAAATGCCTGCGAGACGGCCATATCCCAACCGAATGGTGTAACGCAGAAGTGATACTTCTGTTCAAACTGGGAGACACTGCCAATATCGAAAGCTATCGCCCGATTAGCCTGCAACTACACCTCTACAAGCTGTCCACAAAAATCATCTGCAGCCGAGCTACAGATAAAATGGATTTTTATCAGCCAGTGGAACAAGCTGCATTCCGCAGAAGGTTCAGCACTACCGATCACCTACAGACACTACGGAATCTAATCGAGAAAGCCACCAAATGTAATGCCCCTATCCACTTAGCGTACGTCGATTACCATAAAGCATTCGATTCAGTTGAGACTTGGTCTTTCCTAAAAGCTATGCGAAATGCAAGATGGATTCGAGATAACATCGCCACCGCCATATATACACCGCCATAATCGAAAATATTTATAAGAGAGCTATACTACACAACAAGATCGAGGAAGGACTCACCAACAACAGAACAAATATAAAGAGAAGAGTACGTCAAGGGGATACAATCTCACCCAAGATGTGCACCCTTTGAATAGAAGACGCTTTCGAACAACTAAGATGGGAAGAGAAAGGTATAAAGATCGATGGCACATACCTTAGCCACCTTCGCTGACGATATCGGAAACAAACTCCGGTACATCCTAGATAACGAGAACATACCAATAAATCTCAAGAGCAAAGTATACTACATGTGCGTTCTACTTGTAGCGACGTACAGGTTCGAAACAATGAGCCTCACAAAAAACAATTCCAACCGACTAAGGTCGACACAAAGAGCTATGGAACGCGCGATGCTGGGAATATCACTGAAGGACAGAATCAGGAACGAAACAGTGAAAGAGAGTTCAAGAGTAACCGACATAATAGAGTGTATAGCCAAGTTAAAATGGTGCTAGGCAGGTCATGTTGCAAGGTAGAATAATAACAAATGGACGCTAAAAACCACACAATGGCGTCCAAGAACAACAACTAGAAGTAGGGGCCGACCGCAAAGAAGGAAGCTAGATGACATAGCATTAGCCGCAGGTTGTCGGTGATACGAGAAGCAGTGAGACCTATGTCCAGGAGTGGATGAAAAACGGCTGAAAAAAAAATTGTTTGTATAAAGATATTTTTGTTACTATTGTGGAACTTTTAGTTCGTTATTGCCTTTATTAGACTACGTATATTAATGGACCAATGCACCAATAACATCCAAATCTTGTAACATAAGCAATAGCCTCGGCTTGTAGTATTCCAAGTTACTTATATTCAACACAAAACAGGACGCAACATCATCTATTAGGCACCAGTAAACAGTAAAGATATTAGGAAGACATTTCACATGTTAGAATGTCGAAGAACAAACTATTGGTATAAATTATGTCATATTTGCCTGATAACTGGAACCCACGGAATCACGAACATCTTGGAACCACTCTTTACACAGCTTTAACCTCAAGAAGGTTACAACTGAGTTGGCATTACTGCTTGATTTGAGCACCCATTTAACAGCTGATGGTTGCATTTTGTTTAGTTAGCTTTGAAATTTTGTTATGAATCGACTTACACTCGAAATTTGTAATCAAAATAATTGTTCCATTCGTCAAACTCATCGTGCACTTAATCGTACATAATCGTCCTTCAGAGCGGCTAATTCGAAAAACAATAGATTGTTTTCGGACCACATTTAGTGTTACTGATATTGTGCATCCTGATAATATGCATAATGTGAATGTGAGACGTCGAACAATGCGCACTGAAGAAGCTGTAGCCGCTGTACAGGAAAGCATTGAAGATCATCCTAATCAATCAATTCGTCGCCGTCCTCAGCAACTGTGGTTGTGTCCTTCCACTTTATGGAAGATTTTACGAAAGGATCTTGGCTTAACAGCTTTCAAGATTCAACTTGCGCAGGAATTAAAGCCAAACGACCATCGTATGCGCCGCCAATTCGGCGAATGGGCTGAAGCACAAATTGATATTGATTTTGAATTTCTATTTAAAATTATATCCGATGAAGCCCATTTCTGGTTGAACGGGTACGTAAATAAGCAGAATTGTCGCATTTGGAGTGAGGATAATCCACAAGCTTTTGTCGAAATCCCATTACATCCACGGAAAATTACTGTTTGGTGTGCTTTATGGGCTGGCGGAGTCATTGGCCCATATGTATTCAAAAACGATGATGGTCAGAATGCTACTATCAATGGTGAACTGTATAGGAACATGATTCGAATTTTTTTCGTACCTCAATTACGTGCCATTAATCTTGCTGATATGTGGTTCCAACAGGACGGAGCCACATGCCACGCAGCGCACGCTACAATTGATTTAATCAAAGAAACTTTTGATGAAAACATAATTTCACGTAATGGCCCAATTAATTGGCCACCAAGATCGTGTAATTTAACCCCATTGGATTATTTTCTTTGGGGTTATGTTAAGTCACTTGTCTACGTCGATAAACCACAAACAATTGAACACCTGGAAATCCACATTCGAAGAGTTATCGGCGAAATACGGCCGCAAATGCTGCGAAAAGTTTTTGAAAATTGGTGTTCCAGATTGCGCCTTCTACGCGCCAGCAGTGGCGGGCCACATGGCAGAAATCATATTTAAACATTAATTTCATAAAATTTTCTTTCCAAAAAAGCCCGTTTCATTGATATTTAAAATATATTTCCTTGTTTTATTATGATTTAAGCTTGTGTCACTCTATACAAAACACCCTCTACATTTTTTTTCGTACTTCCCCCTTCACGTTTTGGTTTTTCTTTCTGTAGTTAATTTTTGCAGTTCTTTTTGTGTCAGGATGTCACGTATCATTGTCTCCGTGTATGTCCAGTCCTCTGGTGATCTTAGCATCGCTTCTACCAGTGTTTGCACCTCTAGGTTGAGGCCTGACTGCTCCTTCCATCTGTCCCTCTCGGATATCCACCTACTGCATTCAAACACGGTATGAAGTGCACTGTCCTCGTCGCCGCAGTATACACACATTGCGTCACTTGCCCAGCCAAAACTATGTAAATACTCCCTGAAGCATCCGTGGCCGATGAGGGCCTGTGTTAGATGGATTTATAAGTGAAAGTCATATCTGCCTAGTTTGTCATATCAATCCATATCAGAGTACTGGGAGTTGAATATGGTTTCATAAAAATGTATTTGTTGACATACTCTGTATAAAAATAATTTTACCGATTTTAATCAATTGCATTTCAAGCTATTTTTTGATGAAAACTTTCAATCCGTAATTAAATAAAAATCGTTGTTCATTAAATATAGTGAAAATCGATTAGGTTTTGCTTAACTATTTTGTGAATTTTTTGGAAAACTAATCCCCTGATAGTAAATTCAATACTCACAGCATTTTGATATAAATTTTATTAAAGCCTATGAATTTGCAACCTGGTAATTTAGTATGCGTTTAATATTTTCCAACAGTTTATTAAATAAATTGGATTTCCCTCGCGATTTAATTCAGTTTAAAATTTTTAACAAATATCTATTTATATTGAAACATCATCAAATGATGACACTAGAATTAGATAATAGACTGATAAGACTAGACAGGCAAGACCAGACAGACAAGACTGAAAAGATAAGACTAGATATACTAAACTAATCGGACCAGACTAGACATACAAGGCTAGAAAGACAAAACTAGACAAGCAAGACTTCCTCGCTAGCTGAGGAAATTCCTTGTTATCACCGATCTAATAAATTATTATTACGCAGGAATTCAATCTTAGCGTAGCTACGGAATAATAGTGTGGGGTACATCACCGGAACTGAAAAAGGTCTTAAAAACCCAAAAGAGGATAATTCGGATACTCTTAAACCTGCCTCATAAGTATACCTCATGCAAGCAGTACTTCGTGCAACTTCCTTGGCCTATACATTATGGAAACAAGTAGTGACATCCATAGAATCAAACATACCTTGCCAAAAAATATGCAGAAGCATAACTATCCGACCACGGCGCACCATAGACTGTGCACTCTAAGTTGTAGACTGACGATATGCAACAAGACCCCAGATATTAATGGAATCCTCCTCTACAATAAACTTCCAACAAGTCTCGTCGAGGAAAAGTCCTACAAACGATTTAGAAGAAAACTTAGAGAATTACTTGTCTCTACATGTATATATAACTATCAGGATTTTAAATATTTACTTCAATTACTTTGACGAATCCATATGTATTCTCTGTATATGCATCTTTCTAGTGAATAAATGAATTTGAATTTGGTTAGATAGATAAAATTAAACAGAAAACGCTAGACAGGCAATAGCAGGTGGACAAAAGTAGACAGGCAAAATATATATACTGGACTAGACAAACAAGACTAGACAGATGAAATTAGACAAGCAAGACTAGACAGCCACGATCAGACGGACGACACGAGACAGACGAAACTAAATGGCAGACAGATGGAAACAAGATTGAACATTCCAGACTATACAGGCAAAACTGATCAGATAAGACTTGTCAGATTGGACAGATAAGGCTTGTCAGACAAGGCTATATAGATAAGACTAGACAGACAAGGCTAGACAGATAAAATTAGACAGACAAGACTAGATAGACAAGACTAAAGAGTCCATACTATGTACTTTGTCAAACAAATATAGACTAGAGATATAAGATGAGATAGGTACAGCCAAGACTATACAGACAAGATCAGACAATCAAGACTAGATAAACAAAACTGCACAGACAAGACTAATCAAGTGGTATACGGATGGTTCGAAGACAACAGAAGGTACTGGTGCAGGAGTGTTTGAAGCTCGTACCAAATACTTTGAATCTATGGGAATCTACCCAAGTATCTTCCTCGACAGGATTATTACCTCGACAATTTAACCTCGACAGGAACTACCGCAAACAACAAATTGTTATCCTGTCAGATAGCCAAGCAGCCATCATGGCCATTAGCTCATACACCATCAGATCCAAACTGATATCAGACTACGTGGGAAAGTTAAACTAGCTTGGCAAAGAAAATAAAGTAACGCTATACTGGATACCAAGACACACTGGCATAGATGGAAACGAAGAAGCCGATCACCTAGCAAACAAGGGACCCAGTAATCGCTTTATAGGTCCGGAACCCTTTTGCGGCATGTGTATGAACACCATCTACAAAAGTTTAGATAAATAAATAAGAGAATAATGGATGAAAACCTGGAAAGAACTTCCAGGTCTAAGACAATCTAAAGTAATGGTGGGATCTTTTAAGCAGAAAAAAACAAAAGCTTGCCTGAAACTAATAAGGAACACGCTTAGAATTCTGACGGGAGTCCTGACGGGACACTGCAGACTTGAAAATCCTGAAATTCCTAAGGGGATCAGGACTAGAGGAGGCGCTCTAAATGGGTAAGTCTACAAATGATTGGAGGAAGAGAGTGGTGTACAATAGATCTATGAAGGTCACAAGCAAAGTCACAACAGAAATCTAGAATCTAAATTTACAGACTAAACCGAGAAAAGTAAAGATACAAGACTAGACAAACAAGACCAAACATTTAAAACTTCTCGGACAAAAATTGGCAGACTAGTATACGCAAGATTAGAAGATTTTAAGTCTTCTTTTGAATTGGTAAAACCATACAACATTATAGATAATCAGATAAACTTAATAAAGACGGAGCAAAGCTTGATTATATAAATTTACTCAACCTTTTTCGAGCTCTATAATACTAATGAGTCTTTTTAAGACTACCAAAAACAAATCTCGTATAAAATTTGTCAGTTATTTTATAGCTTTAAGTCCACCTTCGTGGCACTCAACAAAAACCATAAAAAACCATAAAAAGACTTATTAGTATTATAGAGCTCCGGAAAGGTTGAGTATATTTATATAATCAAGCTTTGTTCCGTCTTTATTAAGTTTATCTGATTATCTATAATGTTGTACAGTTTTACCAATTCAAAATTTATCATTTATATCAAATAACCAGCTAAGTTCATGTGTCTCTCACAAAATGTCAAAATTAAAAACTTCTAACCCAAATCACCACATGGGTTTTGAAGTGAGTGGTTTACAAATTATTGTTCATGGAAGCAAAGCGATGCTGATGAGAGATAAATCTCGAAACTCGTCCACAGATCTTAAAAACAATGGTATTTTTATGGTTTTTGTTGAGTGCCACGAAGGTGCACTGAAAACTATAGAATAACTGACAAATTTCATACGAGATTTGTTGTTGGTAGTCTTAAAAAGACTCATTAGTATTATAGAGCTCTGGAAAGGTTGAGAATATTTATATATTTAAGCTTTGTTCCGTCGTTATTAAGTTTAAGTCTTATTGTATGAAGACTTAACATACAAAACATACATACAAAAATTTACAGAGAAGTGTGTCTGCTAGTGTTTCTCTAAGTGTGTCAATTGAGTCGACGAGACGAGTATACGCAGACGAGTAGGCAAACAAGCCTAGACAAATAATACTAGACTGTCAAGACTATTTTTCGACTTATTTTCAATAACAACTTTCAAATAACTTGTGACAATTTCCACTAAAATAATAATCCTCAAATAAAAAATCATTCCTTAATTCGACAGGCAGCAATTTTCTTCTAGATTTTTCGCCCTTGCAAATCCCTCCCAATTGCCGCGATCTAATGATGTTCTCCGTTGTAATTAATACTTGTAGAAACCCTATCGATTTTCCCAGTGGCTAGTTGGCGCCTTCGCCACGGGAAAACTGGCGGCGCTTCGTGCAAGGCGCGACGCCGCGCGGGGAAAGCGCGAAGCTGCGAGTGGAGTTTTTCACCGTTGGCGGTTCGGGGTTAATTGAGCGCGATTATTGGGATTATTGGCAATTTGTGTGCAACTTTTTTGTTCTGTTTTCACTAAATGTTGTTTATCGCGAACATATTCGGTTTAATTAACAGAATCGATAAACAATGTTTGCCAAAATAATGTAGCTATATAGTTATCAATAGTTTTTACTAAAAAAAGATTAAAACAGTAACCAGAATGCACAAATAGAGTATGGCCGAGAGACTGACAAGACAAGACGGAAAAAAGTTTGAATGACTACAAGCTAGTTTGGACAAAAGGTTTTCGATTGATCAACAACTAGATTAGAAAATCTATCTAATTAAGACCACTTTCCATTTTAGTTATGGCCGTACTTTTTGAGCACTTTATGAAGAAAATAAATTTAACACAATTTAGACAATTTATGTCTAATGTTGTTTTCCACTTTTGCATGTCTAGCCTTAAAAATAAATCAAATAATCATAATAATAATCATTTTGTATAATCTGGTCTGTTTAGTCTCGTCTTCGTAATCGTGTCTCCTTGTTTCGTCTAACTAGTTTTGTATATCTAATCTTGTATATCTGGTTTTGTCTGCCTATTCTCGTCTGTTTAGTTTGCTCTGCCTACAGTTTTTCTATCTACCTTTCCTTTGATAAATAATTGATTAGTCTATATACTAAACTCTAGTCTATGTAGCATTGTTGGTCCAATCTTGTTTTTCTCCATAATATTACATGTTAGGTCTTCTGAATCTAGTATTGTGCCTGGTCTTATTAAGCTTATGTTTTACCAACCTGTCTTATTGTTTTACCAGCTTATGTTTTGTCTTTATCTAGTCGAGGCTTTCTTGTCCAATTAGTCTAGTCTAATGTGCCTAGTCTTACACTGTCTAATCACGTCCGTCTATCATATATGGCTAGTCTCGTCTATGTAGTTTTGTCTGTATAATCTTGTCTATCTAGTTTTGCCTGACTAGTTTTCTTTGGCAATTCTTGTCTGTCTAGTTTTCTCTGCCACTAATTTTTGTATCTACCTTTCATTTGAAAGTCGTAACTGTTTAGTCTAGTCTCAGTAGCACTGTTTATCTTATCTTGTTTTTCTGTCTAATATTACAACTTTGGTCTCCTGAATATACTGTTTTGCCTGATCTTATTCAACTGATATATGATCTTATATTTTGTCAACATAGTCTTCCCTGTCTACTCCAGTCTTCCTTGTCATAGCAGTCTAGTTTACTTGGTCGTTTTCATCTGATACCTGATCTTATATTTTCTCAACATAATTTTCTCTATCTAGTCAAGCCTTTGTCCTTTCAGACTAGTCGATTTTTTCTTTATCTGCAAATTTGTAATTTCAGAATTAACTTACATTCTGATTTGATATGTAGTGTAACGAACCTAATCTAAAACTTAATTTATGTTTGCAAATTCAGATTGTAATAACTTATTGTTGGAACAACATTGTATCTAGCAATACTAGTTAGGGTTTTGTTTGTACAAGGGTTTATTTATTATTTACCCTAAGGTTACAATCAAGGAGCATATTTCCACCAATATTGATCTTGGTTCCGGATTTTTCCAACTGCGGGATTATTAATTATATTTGGACTAATAATAGGTTTGTCCTATGCAAATTGATGGGGTGAATTTATTGCGGGGAAAGTTTAATTGGAATGCAGGGTTTTTAGAAAAGTTTTGATGGGGTGATTCTTAGTTAAAAAATGCTTTTCAGGTAATTTAGGTTTTCTTTATGTATACGCACGACGTCTGAGAACGAATGCAACGACTTCCTTCCGACGTTTCATAATTACTGCCGCAGACGACGCGACGACTGGAAGATATTTTAATACTCCCTTTGTACTCGATTTTCCTACTTTTGCTTGGAAAATCCTCTTTGTGAACAATCTCCGACAACATAAACAACTTTTTTAATTAATTAATATGTTTCAAGAAGTACTTTTTTTTGTGCTACCATTTCACACAGCCACAATTCAAAGCACACGCCCTTAACTATCCTCCACCAAATATCGTCGATATTTGAAAGACGTGAGAAAAATATAATAGTGATAAACCAAATATGATCAGTGCATAAATAATCATAAGATACAAGTTGAATTGAAAACTCGTTTGATATCATTTTGTAAGCTTACTGCAAGAAATATTAGCTTTATTCTAGAAGCTTTGACAAAAAAATCTAAAAACTTTTTTTAACTAAACTTTTTTTAACTAAACGATTTTTGACCATAGTAGATGAAGTTTTATATTAAAATATTCAGTTTATGGGTTGGTAAAATCTTAAAGCAGGAAAGAAGAAAATATCATTCTGTCAGAACAGACAAGTTGGTTTTAAAAGCAACTAGCCGTAATATCCGTTTGTTTCAATAAATTTTACAATTAATTTCGAAATTGGCGAATTTAACGAGAACCTGTTAATAAAACGCCTCATAACATTTAAAATTAAATTTTTTAATGTTAGAAATATTTGTATTGGAATGAACCTATTTTATTGTGGGTAATTATCGGTAGGAGCGAAACGCAGGTTTTTAAATCTGTTCCATAATTTAATTGGAATTTCGTGCCGGCCGTCCGTTTTGTCGGACAAATAACGCAATTTTTGCTGGGTTTTAATGAAATTTTTTATGAGATAAAAATAATTTGTTTGCAAACCCACACGAAAAACAATATTCGATAAAAATTCATCCGCGCGCACAAACTCTATCACAAAATCGAAAAACATTCCAAATATTATTTCAAATAAAACAATCCAATGAAATTCAATTTATTCCAAAAAATTATTGCTAGTCTAAAACTTATATCAGACATTTTATTATGAAAATAAAAAATGTACAAAAGTAATGGAAGTAGTTGCGGCTTTACGGTCATCAATTATCCACAGTCCTCGACTCTAAAAATATTCACATCCTTCGAACAAGTGCAATTATCTTAAGTGTTTTACACATCATTCGTAGACCGATTTGTCTGCGATCGTTGTTTTCTCCGAGTTATTTTTGTTGAATAATTACGTTTTGGGTGTGGCGTAGGTGTATAAAAAAGTAGGCTGGAAGGGAGCGAAAGCGGTGGAGACGTCAAGTTGAGGGATGGAAGAATCTTGTGGGTCCTTCATTTCGGATTGGTCGCCATTCTTATCGAAGTATTCATTTATTACGTTGCCCTAATGCTCCCGGACGAACGATCTCACTATAATTTATTAAATGAGAGCGAAAAATTCAAAAATCAACCGAACTCACATTGATGGATTGAGTTAAATGTCCTTCAGATTGTTTTCTCCAACACAATTATTTATCCAAAAAAGTAATAATGGTGATTAAAGATAATAGATGGTGATAAATAAATTGTAGCTGCAATAAACCATAGAAATGCAGTCTGTAGAATATTATACGAAATCATTTTTGATTGTGTGCTATTTTAATTGTTGATTTTGTTTTAGAAAACGTGAGGCCCGATTCGAAGAAGTACCCAGTGATGGTCTTCATCCACGGCGAATCGTTCGAATGGAACTCGGGAAACCCGTACGATGGAAGCATCCTGGCGGCGTACGGCAAAGTAATCGTAGTCACTTTGAATTTTCGCCTGGGCATATTAGGTGAGGCAAAGTGAACTGGAAGCAATCCCGCCGAGATCCTCCGCGATTGTCTACCAATTGAAACCCGTAAAGTATCTCCACCCACAAATCCTTTGATTTATAAAAATTAAACATCGTTTTCTCTTTACCCAGATTGAAGAGATAAAACAGATTTTGCAGTGACTAAATCTCGTTTTGAATTATAATAAATTATCAAATTACTTAAATATTTCTTTGTAAATAAAGAAGCTTTCATTGAATTGGCACGAAGCTTGAATTCAAAGAGAGTGCAACTTTTTCAGTTGGTTAAGTTAAACACTAGCTTGGATTAAATTTTTATAATAAATTAAAATTTTAAAGATTTTGCTCATATATAATGAATATATGTTATAGCTCATATATAATGAATAAATTGTTAGAAAATTAATATGTTTTAAGTTGTTCAAGTAGATTTTTATATTGGAAACAATTGTTGCCTTATAAACTTTATTTTAGTAATAACAGTATAATTGATGAAATTAAGTAGTTGAATAACGTCGTGAAAAGTTAATTAAATTACATTCCTAATAAGATAAGTAGCAGTTAAACACAGAAATCCAAACACAAGGAGGACGAGCAGAAAAGATACAAAAGCATTTTATATGTTTCCCTCTCCAAAATGTTATAATTTAATATTAGGGTTGGATGTGTCGCTAAATTGTTGAGCTTTGCGCGGCGGTATGGGTGGGCAAATGAGGGTAGTAGCTGAGTGCGTGTGGTGCACGAACCAACGGACGGATATAAATTTCCCCCGGCGGAAATCTGGCCCGCACCACAAAGAGATATCCGGCGGGGAAAGAGATGGGATCGTCCTGAGTGCGGTCGTAAAAATGACAGGTTTTTCTCTATTTTCTACTCGCTCTTTTTTTTCTTGTGTGAGCTGTCGCGGACAATGCCCGGCCGTATTATCAGGCAATTTCAAAAGACGCGGCGACGTCCTCTGCATCCCAAACTTTCCAAATCAAACCAAATTTTCACAAAATCAACTAAAAAGCAGGCCCTGTTTGCGCCTTGGGATTTTATTTACTTATTTTTTTTTTTTCGGCGGGGATAACAGTTTCATATACATTTTATTGCGTCGTAAATGTAGGCGCTCTTCAAACACCATGGAAAATATATTAAAAAGAATAAATAATAAAAAAAATATGTTGCATACAAGTTGTTTGCTTTATTTTACTTTTTTCTTTGTTCAAGGGATGGATTATGTGTCTATTTACGTCGACGAGGAGAATTTAATTTAACTTTTCACTTTACGTTTAAACAATGTTGCAGTGTCTCCTATTTTTTTTGTCTCTTTTTAGAGAAAGGTTCTTGTTATTAAATTTGCTTTAAACGAGGGTAGTTTAAGGTCCACTAGGTTATTGTACACATAAAATAGCCCTTAAAACTTGTTTCAAAATGATTTAATTATGTCATTTATATAAATAAAATGAGTTTTTCGCAATCAATTAAAATAATAATGCAAATAATTAAATAACAATAAATTAAATAATAATAATTGCAAATAATTAAAACACAAAACAATTATCGAACGGAAATTTAATTATTCTAGACTCGTCATCTTCCATATTAACTTCCATATTAATTTATTTTTGCTATTCAATCTTTTTGCTGACTTTTCCCAGGGTTTATAAAAGTTTCCTGGAATTTACAGTCAACATTTTTTCTTTTACGGATACGTTCTTTAACAATACTTAATTTTTAGTAAGTTTTCATGACCGATTTACCTTTTAAACTCATCCTCTTTTAACAATATAATTTTAAGATGGCTTAATTAATTTTCTTTTAAGTTGAAAATATTAGTTGCATAATCTAATTACAACTAAACCTAACTCTAACACACTAACATAATTCGGCATGACAGACCAGGTTAAACAGACTAAAGGTAGATAGATAAGAGTTCATAAGTGCAAAGAGAGATAATATATTTATTGTATACTTTATGCAATCGACTATCGGCCAGAAGGTCCTTCTGCCCAGAAGTACAATTGATTTATTTAGAAGGACACAAAAATGTACATATTAATTATATCAGTAGGGAAAGATGCCCATGTTCTTGCTCAGTCGCCTTATGGGGAAATTACATGTAAAACTAGTACCCCAGCCTCCTTATGGGGATTTACATGTACAATCTAGTACAGCAATAAGAAACGCTGCGTAATCAATTTCGTGTTTGAACTTGAACATGTAAACGCGCGCGAGTATAGAATGTATGAATTGTGAAATAATTGATAAGAACCGCTGAGACCGCATTTGCGTGTTTGTTCAGAAGTAATATTTACAATCAAATTGTACAGTCGTTTCGGTGTGTGTAGCTTCCCATGGTTTAGCTCATAAAAGGAGATACATCGACTCGCTCGTGGCGTGGAAATTTCACGAAAATCCGTTAGCAGTTCAAACAGCGAATATAAACAATTGCAAACTTGAATCAACCCCTAATATGTCTGCAATCAATTATGCATACATATCCGCTTCTCCGATGGCACCCCGCAACTCATTTTGACTTTTCCCGCTATTCGCCGCGCACGCTTCTTGCCACGCCATCTACACATATTCGCTCGGCCAGGTACAGAACTACTGAAGGAAGAAAAAGAAGGAATCGCTAAAATATCTAGGTATAACCTTTGACAAGAGCCTATCCTTTAATCGCCATATTACCACAGTGGCAGCCAAAGCACTGAAAACTGCAGCAGCGTTAGATAAATTAATGCCCAACGTAGGAGGACCCCGCAGTAGTAAGCGAAAACTTCTTTGCTCGGTGGTTCACTCCACAATGCTCTACGCAGCCCCGTTTTGGGCAAAGGCTTTGAGAAAACAAGTGATTCGACAAAACTTGGTAACCGTTCAAATGAATATGGCGCCAAGAGAATGCTTTGCTTACCGGACTGTCTCTAGGGATGCTGCCCTAGTGCTAACCGGCATACCACCCATAGAAGACAGGGTAGAAGTCTACAATGGCAGATCAAACGGCGATGGCACACATGCCTACAAAAAGGCTCTAGCGAAGGCCCAAATCTAGCGAGCCGACGGTTTGTGTCCTTGTTGGAATCATTTAACGCGGTCCTCGTTTCACGTGAAGTTAGCCACCCCGGGTCTGGTTTTTTTTTGAAAACTTGCATTGATAATATAATAGTCAATCTGTCCATTGGGTATAGTTCTAAAACCATAGATCATCACATATCAGAACACAGTGCACAAATTCTATTATTGGAGTGCAAATTTGGGCCGGCAGGCTCGGACACAATATGGACAAGACGATTTAATAAAGAAAACATGGAGCACCATAGGCAACTGATGGAAAATATAACATGTGAGGAGGTTTTTAATATTAGAAATCACGATATTGACAGACAGTGGATCGTTTTCATGGATATTTTTCGGATAAACTTCTACGAGGCCTTTCCTATAGTTATCGTACACACCAATAAAATATCTAAATGCGTTTTCAACAACCCATATTTGAAGAAAATGAAAACGAATCATCTACTCCAAACTTTATCAAAATATAATTCAACATTCAAGAATATTTATAATAATCTACGTAGAATTTTTATTAAGTTATTGAAAGACAACAAGAGAAGAGTTCTGAGAAGGGAAATTGAAACAGCATCAAATAGACAGAAAGCTACTTGGAATATAGTCAGACGAGTGACAGGGATTAAGAAGAAAACGGACACATACTGCAATCTAGATGCTGACCCTATTAGTAGTGCTGCAAATATAAACAATTTTTTCTTAAACAAAGCTAAAGTCCTAGCAGATTCACAGCCTGTTATGCAGTATAAAGACAATATCCTATTAAACAACAAATCGTTATTCTTAATGCCGGTCTGTCAGGATGAGCTTGCTGATGTTATTTTAAACCTCAAAATTACTAAAAGTGCGGGTATTGACGAAATTCTTTCCATAGCTTTGAAAAATGTGCTCCCTGCAATACTAAATCCTTTACAACACATTATAAACAATGCCTTAGAGGTGGGCAAATTTCCAGAGATTCTAAAAACGGCGATTATCACTCCTATCCATAAAACAGGGGATAAGTCTTTCATTGAAAGTTACAGACCTATAAGTATTTTATTGGTTTTCTCTAAAATCCTTGAGAGGATTATATGCTCCAGGATTGTTACGTTTTGTGATAAGCATAACGTAATTAGCCCTCACCAACATGGCTTCGTAAAAGGGAAATCCATTGAAACGGCATGCTTCCAGTTCATAAAGGGTATTATGGACAATCTTGAGTCGCGGAAAATCCCAGTTGGAATACTGATGGACCTCTCGTTGGCTTACGATTTAGTGGACCATAATCTTCTAGTAGACAAACTCTCAAAATATGGTATAAGAGGAGTCGCGCTGGAGTTGATCACATCATCTAATCGGACACAAATTACCAGGATCCGCACTCCACACGGATTTGTACATTCTCCCCCGAGTACGATCAAGACGGGTATTCCACAAGGTAGCACAATGGGGCCTCTACTGTTTGCTCTATTTATAAATGACCTGCATGCAACCCCCATTAACTTACCTCACATTAAGATCAATTATGCGGACGATACATCCCTATTGTTGCTAAATACTACAATCACGATATCACCACCAACGCAAAAAGGGCTGCCGAGTCGTTAAAAATGTAGTTTGATACTTACTAATAGACTTAAATTAAACAAAGAAAAAACTGAAACAATAATCTTCAAAACGAAGCGGAATACGTCGCTATACCCTGAAGAAATATCAATTGTGAGCGCATCTGTGCCAGTAAGTGATTCAGTAAGGCTCCTCGGACTTCATATAGACCAATCCCTGGACTGGGCTACACATACCAACTTTGTGACAAAGAAACTGAAGAAGGCAGTATTCGCAATGAGATCCCTTCAGCGTTATGTTGAGACCGACGTCCTAAGGATGGTGTATTTTGCCATCTTCCACAGCCTCCTTAGATTTGGGATTATGTTCTGGGAAAATGGTACATACTACAAGTGTGTCTTCAAGATACAAAAACAAGCACTGCGAATACTCTTAAATTTGAACTACCGTGAATCCTACAGAGGTTCGTAAGGCGAAGATTTTAACAACTACAGCTACATTTATCTATGAGAACATTGTGTTCCTCAAGAAACGCAAGCACCTTTTCATAGATTTTGTTAAACCCACGGATCGGCTAACAAGATACAACAAAGAGATGTATCAGCTACCCAGGCATGTTCTTACGATGACCGAAAGAAATCCCCCGTATATTAGCATGAAATTATTCAATGCTCTGCCTCGAGAAATCAAACAAATTAATAATATAAAAAGTTTCAAGAAACAGCTATTCCAACTCCTAAATAACATTGAACCATACGATGTAGAAGAGTTCTTCTTGAAGGTGTAATACAAATTGAGTTATATTTCCTATTCCTACCAGTGACACATTTCATTTAGAATGTATTTGTAATGTACTTAATTTACTTACTATACTTGCTTAGATAATGAAATAAATATTTTTGAATTTTGAAATGTACCAGGCCTTGCAAAACCAGTGGAGCCTATCCACTAAGGGATACTGGACAAGAATCCTAATCCCTGATGTGGAGCGTTGGGCAACTATAAAACACGGCGAAACAAATTTTTACGTCACCCAAGTTTTGAGCGGACACAGCTGTTTCAGGAGCTTTCTCCATAGCATCGGTAGGGTCACAGATTGCCTCTGTTTTTACTGTGGACTCACAGACAGCGCGGCGCATACCGTTTTTGAGTGTGAGAGGTGGATACCTGAAAGGGATCAATGGAAGGATAGGACTGGACAAACACTAGACCCATCAACTATGGTTGAACAAATGATCTCGTCGGAGAACTTATGGGCAGATACATCCAGCATGATCCAAGACATCATGACAATAAAAATGCTGGACGACCGGAAAGGGAAAGAAACCGAAAAGATAAAAAATGTTAGTACCTGAACCCCTAATTAATGTAAGTGGAGGGGGGATGTAAGGGCAACACTATGCAGCAACATCTTAAAAGTTATGCGAAAAGCGGTCCCAAGATGCTTGTGATATACCGGAGGGTTTACTTGCTAAGTTAACCTTGAGGTGCTTACTACGACCTGGAAATTGGAAGAGTCTATATAGAAAAACGTTAGGAGGATTTAGTCCACAGTTACATAGGCCTCCCCTAATTTATTCCAAGTTTTTGTGTTTTGTGCTTCGTGGTGCCATCTTTTGTCGACTAGGGTTAGGTCACGGTTAGGCCAGGCCAGGGTTAGGGTTAGGGTTCTTCCTATTGTCTTTGTCCTTCGTTGTTTTGCGTTGTTGGTGAATTTTAGTTTGTTGTCGAAGACGATGCCTAAGTATTTGATTTGAGGAGTGGGTGTTACGTCGATGGTGCCTAAGTGTATGTGTGGACAGCTGTGAGAGATTGTGTGGTTAGGAATATGGAGTTGGCATTTAGATGGATTGGCGGAGAGTCTTCAACGATTGAGCCATGATATCGTTTTGTCAGTAAGGGCTTGGTGCTCGTAAATGGTTTTTTTGAGGTTTTTGTTATGGGCGATGAGAGCGTATTGTTGATTTGGAGTTTGTCGTCAGAGTGATAATTATATATGTCGTGGCAGTATGGGTTAGGGAGTAGTGGGGAGAGAGAAGAACGTTGGGGAAGACATTGATGTGGGGTAAATTGTGGAGAAAGATGGTTATTTATTTTGATTTGAAGGAATCTCTCTTCAAAGAAATGTTTAATTAGGTAGAGGAGGTAAGGAGGGATATTGAGTGTTTTCATTTTGTAAAGGAGTCCGGTGTGCCAGTCACTGCCTAAGGCTTTGCTGATATCAAGGAATAGGGAAGCTTAGTGTTGAAAGTACGAAGCCTGTAGGTTATTGTAAAGGATGTATAAAAGATGGTTAGTAGAGTGGTAGCGCTTAAAACTAAATGATATTTTGGGATGGTGTTTACTATGATGCTCTGGTTTTAAGGATTTGTTCCAATAACTGGTAGGAGAGTGATGGTAGTCATTTGGAAGGGAACGATTTTGTCCAGATTTGGGGATGGTGACAGTTATTCCTTTTTTCCAACATTTGGGGAACGATCTCTTTTGGAGGCAGATATTGAACAATATAACAGTGTGTTGGTGGATTTCATCAGGCAGGTTTCGGAGTAAGGAATTTTTAACGAGGTCAGAACTAGGAACTATTCGTGTGTTATTTTATCGTCGCATGTTAACAGAACGTCGTATGTTGTTTCATCAAAGTCCGCACTGTCGCAGTTGAAAAGTTGTCAATTCAGGTATTTACTCTGTTAAGGTTATTATTGTCATAGTGGTGAGAGATTGATGCTGCAAATGGGATTTAAAAATGTTCTGAGTATAGGGGAGCTTTTTCGGAGTCGGTGGAGTAGAGTCGGTTATTGAAGAAAATGTCGGGGATATGGAAAGATATGGACGGTATTTTTTTATTTTTTTTATTTTGTGCCAGAATGTTCTACATGCGTCGTTTTGAATTTCTTGACAAACGAAGATCCATTTATTTGTCCGAAACTGAGAGATTAATGTATTTCACTGTTGAGTCTGCTAATTTTCGTTTTCATTGCTCTGTCTTCTGTACACTTGTACGTCCTATAAAGTTATTTAATTAAAGTTAGTATGTAGGGAGGTAACTTTTTCTTATAAAAGTTGCTTATAAAATCTGGCTTTGGGGGATTGTTTATAAATCAAGTCTGTCAGGTTGGTCTGAATGCTATTGAGAGTGAGGTTAGCGCGGTTGGTAGTTTTTATATAGGCTAGGATACTAGTGCTAATAAGTGTGAAATTATCATTTCTGAATACTAAAAACTACAATAAGTTCTTACATTTAAAAGAAAGTCTATTTTATAAAAACGATAGAGAAATATTTTTTGTTACATAACATATTTATCATATAAATATTTCTTAAATTTAAAAAACAAAATTAGAGCCAAAAACAACATATTAAAAAATAAATCCTACAAATTCACAGATTTCAATTTTATCATTTCTCAGGTTTCCTGAAAGTCGGCCTTGAGGAAACATCCCGCAGCAACTTCGGCTTAGTAGATCAAGTCGCCGCTTTGCTCTGGGTCCAAGAAAACATCGCAGCCTTTGGCGGCGACCCTAACTCAATAACCCTTTTCGGCCACGGCACCGGAGCAGCCTGCGTCAGCCTCCTCATGCTATCGCCGATGGTAGCCCGAGACGGAAACCGTAAATATAAAAATAAAATTTATTATTGCAATTGGATACATTTTTTGTTGCAGCTTTGTTTAAAAGGGGGATTTTAATGAGCGGGACGGCGTTGTCGGATTGGGCTTTGGCTGGGACTTCCAGACAGGTAACTTATCAGGTGGCTGAGTCTTTGAATTGTCCAACAGATGATAAGATGGCGACGTGTTTACGGAAGAAACGATTAAATGAGATTATGGATGTCGGGGCGACAACCAGGGATTATATGACGCGATTCGGTCCGATCGTTGACGGGCTTGTTATCCCTAACGACCCCAATAAAATAATGAGCACTTACAGCGATTTCTTCCGAAAATTTGAGCTAATGTATGGTTTAACAGAAGTGGAAAGCGTTACGTTACTGGAACCGGTGGCTCTTACCTACGGCATTTTGGAGAGGGAGCGGGATCAAGAGCTGAGGAAATATCTTTACACCAGGTGCGAATACAAGCCCGAACTATATTTAGCTCATACATTAAAGGCTTATACTGGAGATATTAGTGAACAGATTCAAGGATTTACCGGACACGAACCGGATAGAGCTTCAGTCGCCCGTGATATTCTGCTGGATATGTTGTCGGACGCCAGGTCGGCGGCTCCGCTCGTGATGATGGCGAAATACCACGCGGATATTAATCCCCACAGCTACTTCTACGTGTTCGGACACACGACGGCTTCCAGGGAATTCACCGTAAGTAAAATGTGATTCTTTAAAGTGTTTCCTATTGTAAATGAAATTGGGCAATTCGGGGCCGCAGGTATAGGCTAATGTGTCACGCGGGACAAGTAATGTCTTTAGGAGATATATATGGCTCTTTAGAGACGAGAACTCTAGAGAATTTCCACCGGAAAAAAAGAATTATTGCAGATTCAAAACTATATAAATAAAAATGAATGTTTTATTATATCATTGATCATTATTTCACAAGTTTACTTATATTTTTAAGGAAATTTAAACATTCAGAATTATATGTTGATTATTATCAACCCTATTATTTATCATTTTTTATATATTATTGGGAATGAGATATAAAAAGTTCTTTTATAATTTAATAATTTATTTAAGAATAATTTCTTTATCTTTTTTTGTCCCATTCCCAATAATATATAAAAAATGATTCAGACATGATTTTGACATAAACATAAGAAAAGGTTTTTTTGCTATAAGTTGATTTAGACGTAAACTTAATTTTGATGATTTTTAGAATACAAGTTAATACAATTACTCTATTTAGAATACAAGTTTTTTAGAATACAATTTTGTCCATCTAGTTTTGTCTATCAAGATTAGTGGAAGTCAATTTTCTGAATTTCGTTTTGTCTAACAATAAGAGTTTGCAGAACCCAATTTTGTTCGTTTAGTTTTGTCTATCGAGGTTTATGGATATAAATTTTGCCAATTTAGCTCTGTTTATCAAGGTTTATATAAATTTTGCCAATTTAGCTCTGTTTATCAAGGTTTTCACAACTCAATTTTATCTATTTTTGTCTATCTAGATTTACATATATATTATGTCTATCCATTTATTATGAAAATTAAATAATATCTTCTACCGAAATATATTGTGGAAACAAGTTTAGCATTTTATAAATCTACATAACTTGCCATTTAAATAAATATTTGCAGCTAAGAGTTTTCTATGGAAAAAAGAAAAAAAACTTTTTCTTGGTTGGTTTAATTAAAACTACAAAATATACCATTTGCATAACACAAACAAATATTTGCAAGAATAAAAATTAGATTAAATTGATTGCGAAAACATTTAAGAGGAAAATCTTTGTTCTCAAAGTTTTAAGTTACCGATTTTAATTAAAATTCGAGATTCTCTTGTTTGTTAAGTAATACAATCCGTAGGAATAAAACAATGTATCCCCCTTATCTCCCTCTACACAATGTTTCATAACATTAGAAAGCAGACACTGAGCGTTAGACTAATAAAGTGGTAGTATATCCACACTTATGCGGCTAGTAAAGAACGCCGGGATGTGTTCCCGGGCGTGTAATGGACTAAATAATAAACCGTAAACTACCCCCCGCTCATAATCTTATGAAGCTAACTGCGGGGATGTTATTATGAGTCTGATATTGTTATGCTGCAGCGCAACAAGACGACCTACGGCGAAGAACTACCCTACGTCTTCGGAGTTCCTCTCGATGGCCCCAAATTTCATTTCGTGGATCATTACAGCAAGCAAGAAAGGCTGTTTTCTGAAGCCGTTATGGCTTACTTCACCAACTTCGCATATTCTGGGTAAGATAAAAAACACAAACTTAATTAATAAATCGTTTTTACAAAAGCATGTTTGGCCTTAATTGAATGGATTCATTAAGGGTTGGCAATTACTTCATGGATATTCAGACCACATATTAGATTAGGCCTCGTTTCCTTTGTACACATAATCGAGTTATTTCAATTGCAATTAACAACGTGACCCGTACGCGAGAGATGGAACTATTCGCTAAATCGTAAAACACAATGCAAAAAATATCTCCATCTCATTTATTTTGTTTCAGTGACCCAAATTATCGGATGAGGGGCGATTTTATAACTGGAAATCCACTAGATTGGAGGCAATACGACGTTGATTGGCCCGAATTCGACACACATAACACACGATATCTATATCTAGGTAATCTGCGTCTCTCTTTATGAACTTGTTTATAATTAAGTTGTTGAAAATAGGAATTCCTCCAGAAATCCGACATCATTACCGCAGCAAGGAAATCAATTACTGGAACGATATCTTACCTAAAATCCTAACCAACCACACAAACACTCAAACGCATACCTATTTCACAAAACCTCCAATGTTCGCAACTTCTTTTCCAATGGTTCCAAAACTTCCTCCCAAAAATGTTCCAGCTTGGTTTCCGTTCAGCAAAGGAACTTCTACGGACAAATACAGAAAATCGGAGTCTAAACCAAACGACGTAGCTTACGGAACCATTAAACTCAAAACAGATGATCCAACATCCCCAAGCCATATCAAAAAAGAATATGGCAAAGTAGTCACGCAACCACAAACGAAGAGTGGAACAGCTATGATCGTCCTCATCGTCCTTGGAGGGTTTTTCTTATTAGTCAACGTCGCTATCTTCTTAGGATTGTATTACAAATGTTCAAGATTGAAGAATAGGGAGAATGTTAGGAAAAGAACTTATGAAGAACCTGCTGATCCAAGAGAAGCTTCTTCTTCGAAGAAGCGTCCCAAAACCGAAGAAAATGAATTTGTCACCGGCTGCAGTTTAATGAAAATTATTGGAAAATCAAAAAGTAGAGACTCCTACGAGGCTGTAAAACACAACGACGACGATTCTTCAAAATACAAACTTTCCAGACAATTATCTGCAAGCACAATCGATCCACATACTAAAGTTCGCGATTGGATAGCTCATGAAATCGTGCAAAGATGTAGTCCAAAGTTTCTGCGACGACCTAAACGCCAAGATTCTTTAAACAATCGCGCTGAGAAAACGCATTCAAAAACTACAGAAAGTAGTTCTACTTTGGGGAAAAGTCCTACCAGACCTGTTTCTCCCGTTGAGGGGGAGATTAAAGGTTCCGGCAAGGTGCAGTCAAAGCCTGAAAAGATTTCTGTGGCGATTGATGCGACTCCAGCTGCTAGAAGTCCAAGCATTTTGAGACAAGAACCAATTGAGATTATGAAACGTTTGGAGAAAGAGTGCCCTATTCGAAGATCGGCGACTTTGGATAACTTTTTGGAATCAAAAATTCCTGTTGAGTTAAGAAGAAGCACAACGACTTTAGATTTAGAGTCTACTATAGTTAAGATTGAGCATCATCATGCTAAATCTAAATCAGAACCGATTCAAGATTTGATTTACTCAGCGCCTGGGAAGAAGTTGAAAACTTTTGATCCAAATAACGATGTAAACGTTACTAGTCGAGAAGAAGAAGATCAAGTTCCTTTAACTCCTGAAGAATCATTGATGACTATTAAAAGGAGGAATTTTCCTAAAGTTCTACCAGATTATCCTGATAAACAATCTTTGGCGAATAAAAGGAGATCTATGCCAGTTCCTACGCAACTATTCCTACCTATTCCTGAGAATCCTTGTCATTCACAACCTAATTCTCCTACTAATAAAGGTTTGAGATTTCCTCCAGCTCCTCCGCCTAGGAGTTCTTCGACTTTAGGAAGAAAGCCTTCTAATACTTCTCCTATACAATCTCCAGCTGTTTTAGCAGAAGAACCTCCAGTGCCTGAAGAACCTGAAATCGCTTGTAATAATCTTTATGTCGGGCCTTTGATTCCTCTTAAGAAAGTGGAGGGGAGTGTTCATGATGTTATTAAACATGTTGAAGAGGGGAGGAAGGTTGATAAGGGTAGAGCTGATGTAATGTATGATAGTTTGAGAAAGGATGGCGGCGAGAGGAAAATTGAAAAGTTACCAAAGATGATTATAACAACCGATCCGAATAATCCTATTAAGAAAGTGGAGCCTAAGATAATAATTAAGCCGACGATAAGTAGAAATGTCGATTGTCGTCGGGGTATTCCAAGGGTGCTTGTCAAGGATAATTTGGATGAGGTTAAGGAGGAGAAAGTCGAGGAGAAAGTTAAGGTGAAAACGCCCTCGCAAATACCGAAGCTGATAAAAAGTTCTAACCCGAGCTTGAACAGCAGCTCGGAGTCCTCGCCCTCCGAAGAATCCGAAACGAGAACTGTTATTAAAAGGGTTTAAACAACTAAAAAGTAATAACAAAATGTACTGAATTTTAGGCCTTAATTAGTATTTACAGTATTTTTTTAACAGTTGCAGTATTTATGTGTGTTCACATTTTTTATATCCCGTTTTTATTTTCCTCTAAATATTAAGCGTGTTTCTTTGAATGAGAATCTCTTTTTTTGTATTAATAAAAACAATAAATTGTAACCGTTTTAGTAAAACGCTTGCTTTTTTATTGCAATCTTGTAGAAGACATAAAAAACTTGCATATTACGGAATCTGTTTAAATGGTGATTCTTATCATATCGGCAAAAGGGTGTAAATTGGAAACATCTAACTGAGGGGCGTCTTCTATTTTATTTGGCGCTTCCTCCTTTCTTTCTCGTTTTCTTATATCAGGAACCAATATGTATGGAAATGATTCCATCCGGCCACTGCTACTGCATTCAACCGACGATGTCACCCTTCCCTTCCATTCGTACATGTTTAAAAAGTCTTTTGTTCAATCTAACGCCACTTGTTTTAAACACTGTTCATTCGATCTGATTTGAATTTCAATTATACTTTACACCCTCCTTCAATTTTACATTCCCCAAAAACTTCAAATAAATCCAAATTTATCCTGAGAAGACAAAAAAGAGAAGGCTAAACCGATTAGACTAGACAGACAGCATTAGATAAGGTAAACAGAGAAAATTATACAAACAAGACTAGACAGGCAAGACTATTCACACAAGCTTAGATAGACAAAACTAAACAGACAAGCCATAACACCGAAGACCAAACAGAAAATATTTTGAGAGACATGACTAGACAGGCAAGACTACAACGACGAAATTAGTTAGAGAAGACTAGACGGGTAACATAAGAAGTAACATAAGATAAATAGATAAGACTGGACAGACAAAACTAGATACAAAAGATTACACAGCCAAGACTGACAGACAAAACTATCCAGACAAGACTAGACACACAAGATTAGACACACAAGACTAGACATACAAAACTAGACAGACAAGACTAGACAGACTAGACTAGACAGACAAGACTAGACAGACAAGACTAGACAGACAAGACTAGACAGACAAGACTAGACAGACAAGACTAGACAGACAAGACTAGACAGACAAGACTAGACAGACAAGACTAGACAGACAAGACTAGACAGACAAGACTAGACAGACAAGACTAGACAGACAAGACTAGACAGACAAGACTAGACAGACAAGACTAGACAGACAAGACTAGACAGACAAGACTAGACAGACAAGACTAGACAGACAAGACTAGACAGACAAGACTAGACAGACAAGACTAGACAGACAAGACTAGACAGACAAGACTAGACAGACAAGACTAGACAGACAAGACTAGACAGACAAGACTAGACAGACAAGACTAGACAGACAAGACTAGACAGACAAGACTAGACAGACAAGACTAGACAGACAAGACTAGACAGACAAGACTAGACAGACAAGACTAGACAGACAAGACTAGACAGACAAGACTAGACAGACAAGACTAGACAGACAAGACTAGACAGACAAGACTAGACAGACAAGACTAGACAGACAAGACTAGACAGACAAGACTAGACAGACAAGACTAGACAGACAAGACTAGACAGACAAGACTAGACAGACAAGACTAGACAGACAAGACTAGACAGACAAGACTAGACAGACAAGACTAGACAGACAAGACTAGACAGACAAGACTAGACAGACAAGACTAGACAGACAAGACTAGACAGACAAGACTAGACAGACAAGACTAGACAGACAAGACTAGACAGACAAGACTAGACAGACAAGACTAGACAGACAAGACTAGACAGACAAGACTAGACAGACAAGACTAGACAGACAAGACTAGACAGACAAGACTAGACAGACAAGACTAGACAGACAAGACTAGACAGACAAGACTAGACAGACAAGACTAGACAGACAAGACTAGACAGACAAGACTAGACAGACAAGACTAGACAGACAAGACTAGACAGACAAGACTAGACAGACAAGACTAGACAGACAAGACTAGACAGACAAGACTAGACAGACAAGACTAGACAGACAAGACTAGACAGACAAGACTAGACAGACAAGACTAGACAGACAAGACTAGACAGACAAGACTAGACAGACAAGACTAGACAGACAAGACTAGACAGACAAGACTAGACAGACAAGACTAGACAGACAAGACTAGACAGACAAGACTAGACAGACAAGACTAGACAGACAAGACTAGACAGACAAGACTAGACAGACAAGACTAGACAGACAAGACTAGACAGACAAGACTAGACAGACAAGACTAGACAGACAAGACTAGACAGACAAGACTAGACAGACAAGACTAGACAGACAAGACTAGACAGACAAGACTAGACAGACAAGACTAGACAGACAAGACTAGACAGACAAGACTAGACAGACAAGACTAGACAGACAAGACTAGACAGACAAGACTAGACAGACAAGACTAGACAGACAAGACTAGACAGACAAGACTAGACAGACAAGACTAGACAGACAAGACTAGACAGACAAGACTAGACAGACAAGACTAGACAGACAAGACTAGACAGACAAGACTAGACAGACAAGACTAGACAGACAAGACTAGACAGACAAGACTAGACAGACAAGACTAGACAGACAAGACTAGACAGACAAGACTAGACAGACAAGACTAGACAGACAAGACTAGACAGACAAGACTAGACAGACAAGACTAGACAGACAAGACTAGACAGACAAGACTAGACAGACAAGACTAGACAGACAAGACTAGACAGACAAGACTAGACAGACAAGACTAGACAGACAAGACTAGACAGACAAGACTAGACAGACAAGACTAGACAGACAAGACTAGACAGACAAGACTAGACAGACAAGACTAGACAGACAAGACTAGACAGACAAGACTAGACAGACAAGACTAGACAGACAAGACTAGACAGACAAGACTAGACAGACAAGACTAGACAGACAAGACTAGACAGACAAGACTAGACAGACAAGACTAGACAGACAAGACTAGACAGACAAGACTAGACAGACAAAACTAGACAGACAAGACTAGACAGACGAGACTAGACAGACAAGACTAGACAGACAAGACTAGACAGACAAGACTGGACAGACAAGAATAGACCGACAAGACTAGACAGACAAGACTAGACAGACAAGACTAGACTGACAAGACTAGACAGACAAGACTAGACAGACAAGGCTAGACAGACAAGACTAGACAGACAAGACTAGACAGGCAAGTCTAAACAGACAAGACTTGAGAGGCAATACTAGACAAAGAAGTCTAGACAGACAAGACTAGACAGACAATAGTAGACAGACAAGACTAGACAGACAATACAAGACAGACTAGACTAGACAGACAAGACTAGACAGACAAGACTAGACAGACAAGACTAGACAGACAAGACTAGACAGACAAGAGTAGACAGACTAAACTAGACAGACAAGACTAGACAGACTAGACTAGACAGACAAGACTAGACAGACAAAACTAGACAGACAAGACTAGACAGACAAGACTAGACAGACAAGACTAGACAGACAAGACTAGACAGACAAGACTAGACAGACAAGATTGGACAGACGAGACTAGACATACAAGACTAGCCAGACAAGACTAGACATCCAAAACTAGACAGGCAAGACTAGACACAGAAGAATAGACGGACAATACTAGATAAACTAGGTTAGACAGACAAAACTAGACGGACGAAACAAGACAGACAAGAATAGACAGACAAAATTAGACAAACAAGCGCGGACAGATAAGACTAGTCCGCCAAGACTAGTCAGACTAGATATATAAGACTGTACCGTTCTGAACAAACATATTTGACTGGACAGGTAAGACTAGGCCTACAAGTCAAGACAGAAAACTAGACACACAAGACTAAACGGAAAAAATATATTGTTACTATAAATATTCTGTCTGACAAGAGAAAGATTCCAAAAATAATCCTATATGTGAGTTTCTCTGTAATTTAATTATTTCATGAAAGGTACTTAAAGTCTCAACATTATATGGTAGAAATGAGTTGATAAGAATTTGCTTCAGGGTTTGTTAATCGATATATACTAATTAAACTGTCTTAAAACAAAAACCTTAAGCAAGAAACTTATATAAATTTTAATAGTCTGTTCCGACTAATTGTCACATTAGAGTAGGTCAAACTATCTAGTTTACTGTGATCAGTTTGTCATAATAGCAACATTAGTACTATGAAGTAGACTGATTTATTTATTATTAAATTTTCGTATGGTATATACATTGTAGTTTTGGGAACGAGGCTAATGTAGACGAGTTTACTTTGGACAATTTCGAGATTTTTCAAGACTATTGGATCTATAAACGAGATAACGTTTCCCATCCTTGCATCTCTTGTATAATTGTGCCTTCCAGATCCAGTATTTCTGGTCATTTTGTTTTGTCTAGTATGTCTAGTTTTTCTAGCCTGGTGCTTATTGTGCGTAGTTTTATTTATATAATATTATACCTCTATTTTCGCCTGTCTAGTCTTATCTCTGTATTTTTGTCCCTCTGGTCTTGTCTGTCTTGTATTGAAGGTCCCTTTTTTAGTTTTGGCTGTCTAATTTTGTCTATCTAATACAATATTTTGTATTATAATTAATATAATAATTGTCTAGTACAATTTTTTTCTGAAATTTCAACTTTTTTTTAAGTTTTAATTTTTTTTGAAAAACACATAAATTAAAATTTTTTTTTTTTTTTACTTTTAAACAATATTTCAAGGCTGCAATAATTTAGAACAAAATTTTAAAGAAACACATTGCGAAGCTGTGTTTCCCTTTTTTTTCCTTAATTTGATTTTTTTCGGATTATAGTGCAAGATTTTTCTTTTGCAATGAATCATTTTTAAAGTAAGAACGCATGTATTTTTTTGGAAATGTACAGCATAATTTAAATATACAATATGTCTAATATTTTTGTCACAACATTTCTTGTAAAAATTTTAGATCAAAGCTTAAAAGCTTCAATTATTTAAGAGAGAATAGGTGCAAACAAAAAAAAACTTAATGTATATTTTTTTAATTTAAATCTTTATTTAATAATTAATATGTCACATTTTGTTAAAACACCTGTCCTTAACAAATACGAAATATAACATAACATAATATCATCCAGATAAATATTCCCCATTAGTAAAATAAACACCCGAGTTTGTATAATTAGTTTCCAGACGCCTAGTTCCAAAATTCACCGAAAAAAGGTAACAAATACATTTTGATTTTTTTAAATTATTTACTTATGTTGTTGTGTTATTTGTTTTGATAGTATATACAAGTCCTATATAAATCATTAATTAAAGCTAGTAAGTAGACTCTAATTTTTCGTTGAAGTTTGAAACGCTTCTACAGTTTTATAATTTATATACAATTTTATTTGTTTAAATTTCCTTGGTAAATAGATTGTCCATATTTGTAAAACACTTTATCGTTTTATTTTCTTTAAGATCAAAATTATAAATATTACAAGAATTTGATAAACGAACACGGTTCTTCTCTCTCAATTATTTGGAATTCGGCGCAAACATTTTTGGCACTGAAATTAATATGTATAAAATACTTATAGTTTTGATATATGTGGCAGTTTTACTTTTTTTCCTCAAAATTTATACAATTAGTCAACAGTTCAAATTAAAATTCATAAAAGAAATCACCTCAAAAAAAACAGACACCAATAATTTTGTTTATTATTTATTAGCAAAATTCTTGATGTATTTATTTTTTTTGAGACAATTTTTACAACGATAATAACAAGGGATTTGATTATTATTCAAATAGAAATTCAACGAAATAAAATTCTTCTATATATTTTTTCTAAACAGAATATTTTTTTAAGGAGGGGCTTACACTTATACATACAAACATTCATAGTAAATTTCCGTATGGTATATACATTGTAGTTTTAGGAACGAGGCCAAAAAATGCTTTTTATTTAATTCTTTGTTTATTTAATTAGTGTTTTAAATTTAGGCCGCGTGTTAACGAGTGTTCACTTGGACGTATTTGTATTTAGTTCACTTCGAGATTATCACACTCGCATTTCACTCATGGCGGCTTGTGGCACCCTCATGTTACTCTTTTGGTGATGGGTAAGCAAAGGTTGAGATTCGGGTGGAGATTTGGCTCTTGGGGGAGGCGGAGGACGAGGAACGTTCATATGCATCGTAGCGTTTCCATTAGGGGGTTGAACAATCCCTTGCTGTTGCATTTCGGCTACAATACAAGCTGTATTATTCATTAAGGATGCGTTTTTGGGTAAAGTCATACATCCTTGTTGGTAGCTTTGAGTGTAATTACTGACGTTTTTCGGTAAGGTCATACAGTTTTGTTGTAGAACGTTAGGACTAGGTGGAGGAGCTTTCAACGGATTGCTTAATTGCATATTTTGGGGACAAAGATGTTGCTGAACTTTGGATAAAGTATTTGCGTCTTGTTGTGCGTTAGCCGCTAAGATCATAGCTGTGGTATCTTGCTCAACATCAACCATAACACTAGCACTTTGGGAATGCCCCATGTGATAATGGCCATGTTTAGAAATCGTTTCAAAGTTCGCTTGGTTCCTGTTTTGTTGCTGTTGCAACGACTTAACTTCCATCCGAGTCTTATCCCTTTGGTAATAAACCCCAGCGAAAATCAATACGTTTAATATCAACAAAGAACATCCTATAGCTATCGTAACACTAAGAGCTGTGCTATAAGCCGCATAACCTGCAGCTTCGAGACTAGCCAAGGTGTCGCTAGAAGCATTTTGATTTTGAAAAGTTTGATGATTGAAATTCCCAGTTTGCACAACGTTAACACAAGTTGTAACCATTGTATCCACCGTGGTTGGAACCTCAACACTTGTCAAACTCGAATTCGGTCTTCTCCTAAAAAGTTCCATCGTCGGATCGTAATAACTAACTCTGGACAAAGGATCCGGTCGAACGGCGCCGTCATATAATTCCGCGTTGTTGTGGTTCCTGAAGAGATTGTGTCGCGCCACAACGTCCTCCATCCCAGCCCGGTGAAGTTCCGGGATCAAACGTAACCAAACGCTCAACTGGTGTGCCCTGAAGTGATTCTTCATCCGCGGCTTCATACCTTAAAAACAAATTAAAATAATTAGTTTCGATTTCGCAAGTTTGGTAATCTTTTACGGAAAGGATTGGAGTTAATTTATGGGGGTTCGAAGGAGGTTAAACTAGGCATATCGTCCCTGATTATCTCTGACATGATAGATAGGCCCAAATTATCAACCCATAACTTTACTATTAACAGAACTATAAATTTCCCTGTGACACTTCAATCAATATTTAATTCGGCGCTGAAATTATTATTCTCAAAATTACGCAAATATATTAATAAATCACAGAAAAAAATATTTCACTAAAAGTAATATTGAAGTTTCTTGTCTACCTAGTTTTAATTTTACATTATTTCTAAATAAATTTATTCAAGAATTCCAGTTTTTTTTTTTTTAGAAATTAACAGAAGTTATGCGTTCAAAATCTCATCGGGTCCTTTAGGCATCGGTTGCAGACAATTGTCTTTAAATATTCGTTACATAATGAAACTCGGGGTGCATCTATTTAAAGACAAACTTTTCGCCACAAAACTTTCCATTCCGCCTGGAGAAACTCGAACAAACTAAACCCAAAACCAAAACAACAAGAATTGGAACAAGGAAAAGAAAAACCCAACAAGAGATTACCCTCGAAAATTTCTACCACTTTCCATATTTAAGCATAAAATTCTTAAATAATTCGAAACAAATATGAAATATTTTGCTAATTTACTAACAAAACTTGCACTTCATCAAAGCAACTTTTGTTCTTATTTTTTTATTGTAAAAATTTTAATATTCAATGATCGTGTGAGGGGTTGAAATCTTATCTGGGGGTTTTAATGGTGGAATGCCAGCGGCGTGTAATGGCCATCGGGCCGTTAAAATTGGCTGAACGGGGGTGGATGAGGCAGACGACCCGATGTAATAAATGATCGCAGTCCCGGACAAACTTTGAATATTGATGTGCGAACACCCCAGACAGTCCACCCCATTCACCATGAACCACCGAAATAGATTTTACACAATCCATTCCCAACAAACTGCTTACAAAAAAAAATCGAAATAAGAATATTTCCGGTTGTAATAGGATGTGAATTATCGTTTATTATGCAGACAGACCGGATTCTAAACTTCCCTTTTCCTCCTATTCATCACTAAAACTGAACTCCAGAAGACAACCATATATCAAACAGGATTTACATCCAAACCAGATTCATCAAACAAACATTAATTATTTCGCCTAACAAAATTCAATATCTAATTTTCGGATTAACAGCGTTCACACAGAAGGCTTAACACATCGATTAAAATTAATAATAATATTGGCAATATATTCTAGCTTCTCAAAAAATTATTATATTTCTAATCTTAAGAAAAACTAGAAAAGTTTCCGTGTTTTATTTAGGTTTCTATTCTGGTTTGTTTTCTTCAACAATGTTCCTTCAGTACTTTTGTATCGTCTGGTTTACTATTTATGTTTAATTATTTTAGACATATTGTAATTTAATATTGGATTGTAATGTTGAGTTAATGTGTTTATTGAAACAAGGTATAATGTATATTAATACAGGTTTACTAATTCTTGTCTAATTATACATATTCAGAAGATACTAATTCTAAAAATAAACTGGTCTTGATTAGCTTGTAATGTTGCCTCAATGTAGTTTATCATTAAATTTGCTAGTTCTCGCCTAGTTATTATTTTTAGTCCGTAATTTTGGAAAAAAATGGTTTTGTCTAGCAAGAACCTGAAATAACAAGCTAATAGACAATCATGTCACATACAAACAGAACTGAAGTAATCAAATCATATAATAAACAAACATCTCTGCTAGTAACTTGTAAAACTGCAAATAAAAAGTTGTCGGATTTTGTTTAATCTTATTTGGCTTTATCTTGACCTGTTTAGTCTTATTTGGTCCTATCTTGACCTGTTTAGTTTTATCCTGTTGGATCTTTTTTGGTGTCCTATTATTGTCTGGTCTTGTGTGTTATATCCCACCTTATATTGTCTGCTTTTGCTTGGCCTTTTCTGTATTGTTTGGTCTAGTCTGGTAGCATTTGTGATTATTTTTCAATTTTGAGCAATTTGTGCCAAATTTTAAATTTTAATATTGTTGCAATTTAGTGGAACAATAAATCTCCTTGCTGCTTTCCCAGTTGGAAATACTTAAACTGTTGTAATCAATTGTCGCAAGATTCAGCAAATTTCGAAGTAGCATCCAATTCGCAACCATTAACCCATCAGTGTTTCGTTTCAGACTGGTGGTGCATCGTTGCCTACCGACGACTGTTTCATCGAATTAGGAACAATTAGACGGGGGGCGCAGCCGGGCTAGAACCGTTGTTCGCCGTAATCTCTGCAGCCCCCGATCGAATTATGCCGCCGCATTAACGCGTTCATTATGCACTCGTACCTAGCCCGACAATCGCATATCCGATTATCTACCTCCCTCCCTCTTGCCACCCTTTAAATTTGGATACAATATATTATTCATACTATGTACTAACTAGATGAACTCGATATTTATTGTATGAGTATATTTAAACTCCTTTGAGAATTAAGATAACATTTATTATCTTAACTAATTTTGGAATAATAATTACATTTGATCATGTTGGAGTAAAACTTAATTGAAATCTGTTCCAATTTACTTTGAAATTTTTCTAGTTAGAAATATATTATTTGTGATAATTATAATAAGATCATTGTAACGAACCTGTAGCACATTCATCGTAATTCAGGAAAACGCAAAATTAATGCCTTGCTCTATAACAGGTCGTTCCATCGTCCAAAATAATTATGTTTCCAATTTTACCCGGAAACGTGTCCGCGTGCGTGATCCGGATTTTATCCAGTCAAGAAAAAAAAATACTTGCAGAATTCCTCAGCTACAGGTCCAATCGATGAATAATTGAAATTGAGGATATTGAGAAGATAAATTAAGAAATAGTTTAGAAGAAGGCATGAAATGTTGTTTTTTCTTTGGTTTTAGGGAATGATTTGGGTGGAAGTGAATGGGTGGGCAATTACACATCCCGTCCGAGGGGAGAAAGCTATAAATCATAACCGGGTCGCGCGGTGGAACTAGCCCGCCGCAAATTTAATATCGATTTCAAAGATGGTAACCTAATAATTCTTAGTTGGCGAAAAGCTTCGAGATTGACTGTTGTTGATTTAGGGGGATGGAATCTGCGGACGGCCGTCCGGAGCTTTAGTTACTTGCGCCCATCAGCGCCCCGGCCTTACGCCAAGATTTATACTCTATTACAGAAATAAACGACCGTCTCAATTCGTTCAACACATTTTTATAACGGATTCTCCCCTTCCTTGCTCCTTTTTTCTCTGCTTCCTTCCACTAATGGCACCACCAAATCAAACCCAACGCAATTAGAACCAATCCAAACAATAAATCCCACCGCAAACTCATAACTCAGAAGTTTTACAAAAACCACTCTAAAATTTATTACAGAAGACATGGTTAGAAAAACTAATACAAACTAATCAATGGGGAAAAATGCCAATTTAATAAGAATTGAAAATGCGAATATTAATTGATCTACAAAGTGTAGGAAATTTAATTGCAATTAAACCATACATTTTTATGAATTTACTGATTACATACTCTGGAAGACGAGTAATTCAATGCATAAATTGTTTTAGAACTGAAAGTTTCGCAATGAAAACTGATTTACATCGGGATTTTCTAGAAGAAAATGAAAATCGAATGAAAGTTTCTAAGAAGTTTTTTGATTTTCTGAGAAATTGTTTATAGGGGAATTCTAGACAACTTAAGACAACAACAAGAGATTATAAGAAGTTTTAATCTTTTTTTTTTAATTATTAATTAATTATTTTTGTTAAACAATGTGTTTCATTGAAAATATAGAATTAAACTTTTCAATTCTTCTGCAAGTAACTGAAAAGTGGTTGAAGTGGATTGAAATCTGATTACGGTACAGTTTCCAGTATATAGGTTTCTTACATTTACATCGAGATTTTCCATCGAAAATTCAAAATCTTAACTCTAGAAGTTTTATCAAAGCCTTAAGGATCATTTCTCCAAAAAGGCTTGTCCTATTGGTCTTCTAGTCGTCACGATAAATGTAATCGTCAAATGCAGGTCATAATTAATCTAAAATAATATTAAGCATAAGTGGAAAGATTAAAGTATTGGAAAATGTTTTTAACTAGGTAAGTTTCTTCAGGTCTTGTGGTTTACGGTGGATTTCTTTCCAAAGTTTCAACGGATTTTGATAATTTTTTGTTTAACTCGAAGTGTAAAGGATTCAATAATTTTGGAAGAAACGCAGAAAGAGGTTTGTCAAACTAATAAAAATCGTCTAAAAAAGAGTTTATGGATTACTTGAAGCCGTGAAGCAAAATAATCTAGAAAACTGAGTTAAGCACACGGAACTTAATCAACTTTAACCTAATAAAAAATTTAATATAGGGTGAAACCAAACTAATTATAGATACAATTATATCAACTTATTACGGCGGAATACAGCTTGAAGATATAAATATATTCAACCTGTCCGAAGCTCTATAATAGTATTAGGTCTTTCTAGGACTATAAAACAAATCTCATGTTGAAAGACAACAGATATTTGTGTTATTCAACCTTTCCTAAGCTCTATAATATTATTAATGATATTCTTTTTAAGGCTATAAAAGTCTTTTTAAGGCTATAAAACAAATCGCATGTTGAAAGACAACAGATGTTTCTGTTATTCACTCAGTTCTTTTTTGTGTCACTAAAACATGAAACTAGAAAAATAACATTGTTTTTTAAGATCAGATCTTTCTATTTAATCCCAGCCCCAGTAACAGCCCAGCAAATGGTTTTCAAACTAATGTAAGTGTATTCCATTTTATAAGTCAAAAGAGCAAAGCTGCACTGATGAAAGATAGATCTCTACAAGCGTCTGCAGTTGACTATTCACTTTGGGTTAAATAGAAAGATCTGATCTTAAAAAAAGTTATTTATCTAGCCTCTTGTTTTAGTGTCACAAAAATGAACTGAGTGAATAACATAAATATCTGTTGTATTTCAACATGAGATTTGTTTTATAGTCTTAAAAAGACTTAATAATATTATAGAGCTTCCGAAAGGTTGAAATATATTTATATATTCAAGCTGTGTTCCGCTGTAATAAGTTGGTAATGAAATGTTTCATTGCATATTTAGAATTTAAATTTTTACATTTTCTACATTATTTGGCAGATATCTGAAAAACGGTGGCAGAGGATTGAAAACCGATCGCGGACTTCTAATCCAAAATCGTTACTCATCGCTCAATTTTTTCAAATTTTGACTAGGTTATATATCAAAGGAGAGTCTGTTTTGAACTAGGTATACAGTTTATTATGATAGTCTTCTTATTTATTATGATAGTCTTATAGTTCCTAATTGGTGAATCTTCGTATTTATCAAGGGATTTTGATGATTGTAGCCTTCAGGACAGGGTATAGAATTTATTTAAGCTATATTGGAAGAATTGGAAGCTTAAATCAATGTTTATTCCGCTACCTAAAAAAACAGTCCTAAGTCATGTGACGAATATAGGATGATCAGCCTGATGAGCCACACATTGAAAAAATTATCCAACAGAGAATATACCGCAAATGTGAAGAACAATTGTATGGGATGCAGTTTGGTTTCAGAGAGGTTTAGGAACTAGGGAGGCTGGCTCTTCTCGCTCTAAAAGTAAGTATAAGCTACAGAAGTGCAGAGAGTACATTAAAAATGTATTCGTCTGTTTCATCGACTTCCAAAAGGCCTTTGATAGAGTCCAACACGGCAAGCTTATCGAGAACCTAAAAAGTATTAATCTGGATCAAAGCGACATACGATTAATAAAAAAGTTATACTTTAACCAAACAGCAATAGTGCGGGTTGAAAACATGGAAACGGAGGAAATCAAAATCGAGAAAGGCGTCCGACAAGGCTGCGTCCTGTCCCCGCAACTGTTCAATTTGTACTCCCAGTTTGTGTTTGAAAGGGCGCTGGAGGAGGGAAGAGAAGGGGTAAATATTGGAGGGGAACTAATTAATAATCTTAGATTCGCGGACGATACTGCAATATTGGCGGAAAGTGGAGATGAGCTACAAACACTATTAGAGAGAGTTAACCAAGAGTGCGAAGAAGTACGACTTAACATTAACATAGAAAAAACGAGCAGGAATGGTAATAAGTAAAAATCCGAATATTTACCCTGTTATCACAATAAATAGAAAGCTAGTAGAGCAGTTTCAGAAATACAAATATCTTGGAACAGTCATTAATTTCCTACTAGATACAGATGAATAAATCAAGATCAGGATAGAAATGGCTCGAAAGACATTTATTGCATACTCTTCAATGTTCACAAATAGAAGTTCGTGCCTGCAAATTAGACTAGGGTTAATGGAGTGTTATGTGTGGTCAGTGTTACTGTACGGGGTATAAACCTGGACGTTAAAAGCACAAACTATCAAAAAGCATGAAGCGTTCGAGATGTGGATATATAGGCGCATGCTAAAGATACCCTGGACACATAGAATAACGAACGAAGAAGTACTAAGGCGATATCGGACATGAAACTATTTAAAATTATCAAGATACCTAAAACAGCATACATAGGTCATATTCTGCTCAACGGCAAATATATGCTACAAAACATAATGTAGGGAAGAATAGAGGGGAAGAAAGCAATAGGAAGAAAGAAAAAATCCTGGCTGCGTATTATAGGAGAGTGGACAGGAATGAATGTTGAAGAACTATTCCATGTGGCAAGAGACAGAGCCGCATTCAGAAAGGTGGTCGCCAACCTTCAATGAGAAGACGGCATCAGAAGAAGAAGATATTGGAAGAAAAGCCATTACTTAAAACAACAAAAATTGCCAAAAACCCGAAATTTATAGGTTATTATAATTAATTATTATAACCCTTATGATGATTGTGATATGTAAATTGTAATGTACAACATGATTGTGTTGTTTAAACTAAATAAAAACCTAATTTTATAAGATCCATCAACATCCATGTTTAGTTGTTGTGAACTGCGGACAAAATAAATATAAATAAAATTTGTGCTGCAAGTTGTCTATTCCGTTTACGCTTTTAGCGATAGCTGGCAGCTTAATGCATTTTTAACCTGCACTCAAAGCTGCAAGTCCGTGCTTATTCTGCGTCTATTTTAATCTCCTACATCATTTATCAATCGGTCCCGTGGGAAAACGTGTGAAGCCAATGCCAAAGACTCGTGTGCTAATTCAAAAGATTAATTTATCATTTTATCGGGTGAAAAAATACGGAACTTTTTTCGCAAAGGGTTGACGATCCCGTACTCGACAATGGACGATTTGCAAAAAAGAACAGCCGAAATTATGCATTGAGAGTTTTTGCAGCAATACTTTTTTTTGTTCAATTTGCAATTGAAGTAAACAAAATTATAATAGCTAGTCTATCAAAATCAGCCGAAACGCAAGGAAAATATTAAAAGCAAAATTTTTAGGAAATATAGACAGAAATTCCGACCTTTGGTTTATTAGGAGATCTTGCTAAAAACCAGACGACCAGACCAGATAAGACTTAATAAGAGCTAATCCCACTACTCTAAATTTGTTCTCTTATTATGACTGCTGAATCTTACCTAGTCATTGAATTTGATTGATAATTGTCTAATTTCAACTTGTAAGTTTCAAATTTTCGTAAAGTTTGTTGCGTCAGCATGTCAAGCGACGTGTTGCTTTCGAGTGGCAGTTTAGCTTATAAAGTAGAATGCTAAACCTCTTCTGGATCACTAGAAGTGGCTCTATTGGAGAGTTGCGGTTTCTAAGTGTTAAGTTGTACCCAATATAAAGTTACACAAATACGAACGGTCCGAACTAATACTCTAGTTTGTGCAACTTGTTCCTATAGCATTAGCTGAATTGGCTTTGTATTTGTTCATTCCTGGGTTTCAATGCCGAAACTTCTAATTTATTATGTCTAAATTTAGTCCGGACATTATTTTTATGACTTTGTTTCTTTTTTCTTTATTGGAAGTTCTCTTGTGTTTATTGTTGGGTTAGGTAATGGAAATTACAGTGCGCAACCTTAATTGGTATATTAATGTCGGACGGAGAGCCGGTATGTGGTCAGAGATGTATCCAAGGGGTGGAAATTCCAATTTCTCGAAACTCTCCACACGTCTGTTTGCATTGGGAAAGTTTCCCCGCTAGCGTGTGCGCTTTGAATACCAAAACATTTTAAGCACGAAATAAACTTAAAATATTAAATAAAAGTTTTCGGTCTGAACGAAAATTTCAGCAATGAACTTTTATAGGAAAGCGCTTACTAGAAAACGAAAGATTTTTCCATCTTTATGATTTAACATAATCCATTTAAAACACATTGTTTTATTTAAGGAACGACAGATTAATTCTGCTAATTTAACCTAAAAACCAAACTTTGAAAAAAGCTTTGTTATTTGATATAAGAAACTCAAGACCAAAACAAGTCTTGTTTTACTTGTTATGGTTTGAGTTTCTTATAATTCTGCTTCAAAAAGTGGGAAAGCAAAAATTTTCCTGTTAATTTGATACCCTTAAAGCATTAAAAAAACCTGTTTGTTATTTGATCTTATTTTGACAAGAAAATCAACTCAGACATAACTTCTTGTTATTACACACTAGGTCTATTAACAAATTAAAACTTGTCCAAATCATTCGTTAGTTTTAACACCGGTTAATTAAATTGTTAATAATTATTATCATTTTGCATTGTTATAAGTTATTAGAATTACGTAAGAAAAACTTACCAATTTCTAAATATTTCTGATGGACAGAATCGTATTCATCCCAGACGATTGATCGAAATCTGTTCCTCTCCCTTGAGGCGGCCAATACAGGCTCCTGCTTGTGATGTTCATTGGGATTCCTGCCAACAAAAACAAACAGAAGAAAATTATTAGCAAAAAACACATCGAAAATGAAAAAATGGAAATTGAGCCTAAAGCTCCATTAATTAATAAAGAAAATTTTAAGCGTTTTTTCCTTGGAGATTTTCTTATTAATACTTGTTATTTTCCGTTAGATAGGACAATAAGGCTTTGTGTTAGTAGAACTATCGTAGCTCATTAAGTCCGTGGAAACCTATTAATCAAATTAGCGCGGCCCTGGAAAAACTTCATTGACTTTTTCCTCTGGCTTAACTTTCTGTGCAAACTTTTCCTTTGTTTCAACATTCTCATGAAAATTTTTTACACTATTGTCCTAATCACACTCAATTATCCGGAAACCAGTCTTGCCATTTCTATCTAATATTGTCTGTCTAGTCTTGTCTGTCATGTCTTGTATGTCTAGTCTTGTCTATCCAGTCTTGTCTGTCTAGTCTTGTCTGTTTAATCCTGTTTGTCTAGTCTTTCCTGTTTAGTCTTGTCTGTTTAATCTTGTCTGTCTAGTCTTGTCTGTCTAGACTTGTCTGTCTAGCCCTATCGGTCTAGTCTTATCTGTCTAGTATTGTCTCTCTAGTCTTGTCTGTCTTGTCTTGTCTGTCTATTCTTGTCTGTCTAGTCTTGTCTATCAAGTTTTGTCTGTCTAGTCTTGTCTGCCTAGTCTTGTCTATCTAATCTTCTCTATCTAGTCTTGTCTGTCTGTCTACTCTTGTCTGTCTAGTGTTGTCAATCTAGTTTTATCACTCAAGTCTTGTCTTTTTTTATTTAAGAAAAGGGTTTGTTACAATATAAAAGACACAGTATAACCAAAACACATTTTTCCTCCCACTTTCCCCTGAAAACCACCGAAGTATTATTTCAGGGAAAAGCTGTGTCGTCTATTTTTCCTCTCTATTTGTCCCGTTCACCTCTTTCTTCCTTTTCTTTCGTTTTCATTATTTCTGTTAAATTTCGTGTTCTGGTTCTGCATGTTTCCTCACTCTCCAGTATATACTCAATAACATTTTCCGCAGTTACTCTTTCGCCAATGCTTTCCGTCATTTTTTCCCTTTGCGCTTCCCATCTTGGACAATCGAAGACTCTGTGTTCCGCTGTGTCGTCCTCCCCACAGTAGTAACAATACGCCGTTTCTGCTAGTTTGAGCCTTTTAAGGTAGTGGTCAAAACATCCATGCCCCGTCAATACTTGTGTCAAGTAATACTCTACTTCACCATGCTCCCGGTTTATCCAATTTTTTACATTTGGTATGCGCCTTCGCGTCCATTCCGCCTTTCCCTTCAAGTTCTGCCATCTTTTCTGCCACAGGTTAGTTATCTGTGTTCTGCTCTCTGATGCGGATGGTTTCTTGGTTGTGTCTTCCAGCCCTCTGTATCTTCCTTCTATTATTAGATCGATGGGTGGGCTTCCCGCAACCACTCGCAGTGCATCGCTAGATACAGTCCGGTATGCGCAACAGACTCTAATCAGTATTTTTCTCTGGATGCGTTCTAAAATTTGATTATATTTTTTCTTTGCCATGACCTTTCGCTCTATAGGTGCACCATAAAGTATGTTGGAGTAAACTAACGATGCGATCAACCGTCGTTTGTTACATCGTGGTCCTCCGATGTTTGGCATTAGTCGTCCTAGATTGGCCGCCACGGCCTCGGCTTTCATAGCTGTTTGTATCACGTGCTGTGTCATACTCATATTATGAATATGAGATGTTGAATATGACTCCAAGATACCTCAATGTCTCTGATGTCGTTATTATTGCATCTTTTACTTCGATTTCCATTTTTGAGAGCTTTCTCCTTCCTGTTAACATTATAGCTTCAGTTTTAGTCGGTGCCAGTTTTAGGCTTTTGGAGTTCATCCACCAGCTCACTTTCTGTATCGCTTCGTTTATTTTAAGACACAGCTCCTCTTCTTTCTTGCCGCTTACGATCGCAGCCAAATCATCTGCACAACCTAATAGGGTTACTCCTGCAGGCATGCGCAGCCCTAGTACCTGATCGTAGAATATATTCCAAAGTAACGCTCCTAGTATAGATCACTGAGGGTAGCCTCTTGTTATATTTATCTTGGCAGATTTTCCTACCATTAGGTCTCGTTCACTAAGGTAACTGCATACCATCTGTACTAGGTACGGTGGTATCTTACGCTTGACTAGTTCTATGATGATTTCCATCCATGAAACAGAGTTGAATGCATTTTGAACGTCGAGGGTCACCATAACGCGGAAATCTCTGCGTTTGTAGAATCCCGTATTTGCCTTGGTTGCCTTGGTTCTCCTGTACTACGCGCATTGCATCAATTGTAGATCTTCCTTTCCGGAAGCCGAATTGCCTTTCTGATAAATTCCCTGATTTTTCGATACTTTCTTTGATTCTGTTGCTTAGTAGTTTCTCCAGCATTTTCCCTATTGTGTTTAGCATACATGTGTGGCCTATTTGAAGTGGCCTATATGTTACTTGCGCATTTTCTTGTTTCTTTTCCTTAGGTATTACCACTAGCCTCGCTGTTTTCCATATCCTAGGGAATTCTCCTCTCTGTAGCAATCTCTTGAACATCTTTAAGCAGTATTGGGGGCTTCCATACAATAAAGCCTTCACGACCTCCACCGGTATCCCGTCAGCTCCAGGGGCCCTTTTGTTTTACATTTTTCCGGCCGCCTCTCTCATTTCGTTCTCTGTGAATAGTAGACAGTTTAGCCGATCTTCCTTTTGTATAAGCTGGCTCCACTCCATATCTCGATCGCATGGAAATAGTTTCTCCGCTTGATTTAGCCTTTCTTTGTCCAGCAGCTCTATTTTAGGACGCAGGTTTAATTTTTTCCGCTCAGACCCCACATATCGTTATCAACTTCCGCACATACTTGTTTCCATGCATTTTCTTTCGCTATCTTGTTTGCCTTTCTGTATTCTTCTCTTCCTTTAGCGTATTCCTCTATAAGTTCTTGTTTCTCTTCATTTGTTTTATTTTTGTTAGCGTTTGCTATGGCCATTGCTCTTCTCTTCTTTAGGCATATCCTCCTTTGTTCCGCCACTTCTCTAGTCCACCAATACACCGATGCTCGTCTGCTTCTTCGGCCATTTCTTCGAAATATTTGATCGCATGTTTGTGTAACTACTTTCATACATTCGCTTGGTTCAGCCTCTATATTTGGGTCGCCTACATTTTCTATTAATTTTGTAGAGAAAAGCTGCAATCGGTTCTGGTTTATTATCTATCCGTTTTCCGGTGCTTGTTTGGTTTGATTCAGTTTTCTTAGATCTCTTGGGACCTGTAGCTGTATACTAAATTCGATTTTTCGGTGATCGCTTAGGTTCTCATTATCCCTCACCTCCCAGTTTCTGACCCGTCTCATTAGGTTTGTTGTGCAGAAAGTTATATCGATGTACGAAGAGGATTGTCCTCGCCGGAACGTAGGCATGTTTCCCTTTAATTTAATTTTCAACGTTTTGTTCCGCTAGCCATTCAGTCAGAATTGCTCCCACAGCATCTTCAAAAGGTGAGCCCCATTCGGGCGATTTTGAGTTGAAATCTCCTCCCACAATAATTTGTTTTCCATTGTGACTCATGCTGTCTCTCAGTTCTTTTACGTTTTCTTCAAATTCGTTAATGTGTATGTTCGGGGAAAAGTATCAGCCGTAGATGATTATGTGTGTAGTTTGAATCCACAAGTGACCTTTTCCTTTGTCCCATTTGTTGGCTGTTGCTTTAATTGCTACACTGCATTTATCATCTGTGAACCATGGTCCATTTTTTGTCAGTTTGATGTTCGGTTCCTAGACAATCACTTTGTCAATATTGTGGTCTAGGACATATTTTCGGAGAAGTTCTTGTGCTGTTAGACTTCTGTTCATGTTACATTGTGGGACTTTAGCATTTTGGCAAACAGTTTCTTTCTTTGCCGGGTTTTGTTCCGTCTCTATTCTGTCCTCGGTCTTCATACTCTCTTTCAGGTTCCTTACCAGGTTTCTGTATAGTTCACACGCAATGGTTCCTGTCTGATGCCCTTCGGTGGTACATTCATAGCATCTTGGTGCATTCAGGTATTCTTTGGCTGTATGTCTTTATTTGGCTTTTTGGTTGCACCTGAGGCAGACTCCTGTCAAGTCCTATTTTTCGTTTTTGCACATTTTAGCAGCAGGCCTATGTCTCTTACGATTGTAGCATTTTATAGGGCTGAAGAGCTCTTGGACCCAGCAGCTGCTCCAACCAATCTTAATTCTTCGTCTGTCGAATATTTGCTGTGCAGCAGCCTTTGTCATACTGACTGTTGCTACAAGCGTGCTCAACGCAGACAAAGCAGACAAGACTCAAGTCCTGTCTGCATAGTCTTGTCTGTATAGTCTTTTCTGTCGAGTTTTGTCTGTCTGTCTGTCAGTCTTGACTGTTTAGTGTTGTCTACCAAGTCTTGTCTGTTTAGTCTTGTCAGTCTAGTCTTGTTTGTCTAGTCTTGTCTGCCTGGTCTTGTCTGTCTAGTCCTGTCTGTCTAGTCTTGTCTGCCTAGTCTTGTATGTCTAGTCTTCTCTGTCCAGTATTAACTGTCTAGTTTTGTCCGTCTAGTCTTGTCTGTCTAGTCTTGTCGGTCTAGTCTTGTCTGTCTAGTCTTATTTGTCTAGTCTTGTCTGTCTAGTTTTGTCTATCTAATTTGTTTGTCTTGTCATGTCCATCTAGTTTTGGATGTCTAGTTCTAGCTTTCCTAGTCTAATTTGTTTGATACTAGAAGAGACTAAATCAACTTCTACTATACTCCGGACAGTAAAGTAAAAATCAAGTTATGTACAAGTTTGTTCTAGACTTATACTGACGAAAAAGGGTTTAAATTGAGATATTGCATAAATAGTAATTCAAGTTCATTGGAAAATAAGATGCTTATAAAAATGAAATGTTCAATGTTTATGAAACTGTTAGTAAAACATGGTAATAATTTGTAATTTAGAAATAATTGTTTGAAAATAATTGAAAAGTAATTATTAGTTCTTAAACCTACTTCAATGTGTTTAGAAAATGAGATTTTATAATTACACGTTGCAATTGAGTTGGAACTAACTAATATCCTAGCTAAGGAAAAGCTTTGTAGTGAGTTAATAGATTAACTAGAATCATAATAGCATGAACTAGATCAATTTATTATAACATGGGAGTTGTATAAATTAAGTAATTAACGATCAATTTTTTAAAGTTGTCTATGATGCATAAATAACAATTTCTTAAACTAGTCATATCTTCGGAAATATTAAGAAGAAATATAATGAGTTAAAAATGTGCTTAAAGTACATTAAATTTTCTATGGAGTAAAATTATCTATTATGCAATGAAATTGCGTTCGAATTAACTGAGATAAAAGCTAAACATTTGTTTCTATAGAAAATGGTAAGTGTTTCTAAGTTATTAGATCTTTATTCGTTTTTACAAAAACAGATAACAGAGCCTGGCATAACAGACACATTGCTATACATTATAAGGTTTATTTACACATGCTGGAGCTCCCGTAAACAGGAAATGTCCGTGACGAATTGACACAATGCCCGGTTCCTTATTTCCCTGCATGAGAAACTGTGGCATTTTTCAGTAGGTGAGTTGCAATAGCGGTATATACAGACTTTCTCTGCTTGATGATATTAGCTGTTGGCGCATAGGAGGTGGCGAAAGCCGTGCCAGGTGGTGCGAATTAATGTGTCGGTGTTTTTGATTTGCACCCTTCCATCCGTGTGTTTGGAATGCTGGGCCATCGGGAGAATGCTGGAACCCACCGTTAACACCATATTCTTCTCTTCTATTTACTTCCTGTATGCCTTCTTAGTTGATAGTGGTACACCTTCGAAACCGTCTTCAATATTCTCCCCCATTGTCGCAGAATCTGATAGGTGGAATGTGAAGGTATTTGATGTGTTTTTAGGAAGGCCCATTGCATATTTAAGGTATCTTGCTGTAATTTCATATAGCTCTAGGAGGTGGTTGGATGTTAGAAATGGCCTAATAGTTTCGAAGCAATAGGTTTTTGCCGGCCAGAGTTTCATGTTAAATAATTTTGCTGCAGTAGCTAGACTTATATAGGCTCGTATATTCCTGAGGGATCCAATGTTTTGAGCTGCTTTTTTACTTTTTCATAATGTGTTTGGAGAAGGTTAGCTTCGTCTGGAGGGTTACTCCTAGGTATTTATAACTATTAACGAATTCAAGCCGGTGTTCTCATATATTAACTTTGTCGCACTTTCGGAACCGCCCGCCTTTTCTAAATTTCATTGCTTTAATTTTCTCATAGTTTATAGGCAATTTGTTTAGGAGGTACCATGTGTATAGATGTTTCAAGCTCGGCTGGGTTGTTATCAGGTACTTGGAGTATTTGACAAGGTCGTCGGCATACATTAGGCAGAAAACCTCAAGTATTATGATGTGGGTTTTTAGATTATTTTGTCTGGGATCATGGACGCAGATCAGAAACAGAGTGGGACTCAGTGTGTCACCCTAGAGTATCCCCTGGTTTTGGGGAACTTGTGTTGGTAATCCCTTCCGTTGTCGATTTCTTTAAAATTCATGTCAAGGGTGTTACGTATAAGGTTGAATGTTTTCCCCTTGACACCTACTTTGAATATCTCATCATAACAACAGATTTCTACGGCTGTCGCCGCGTTTCTGTTCCCAGTTTCCAATTTTGTCTATCGTAACAAGCCTCCTCTTCTAAATTTCTAGCCTCCATTGCTTCATTTATGTCGTCTCGCCAGCTTCTTCTCGGTCGTCCTCTCTTCCTTCGTTCCGATGGTATCCATTTTCTTGGGCCATCTGTTCTCCATTCTTTTGGTATGTCCAAACCATACTAGTTGTCTTCTATCGATTTCGTCTGCTACAGTCTGTTCCTTGCACATCATTTCCCTTATTGTAGTGTTCCGCACCCTCTCCAGTCTGGATTTTCGGCAACTTCTTCTTAAGAAATCCATTTCAGTTGCTAGTAATTTTTGTTTATTCTTTTTGCTCACATCCCACACTTCTGCCCCATAAATCATCACGCTCTCTACTATGCTTTGGTATATTCTCCTTTTTGTTTCCCTTCTGATTTCTTTCTCCCAAAGGAGTGAGTTTAATGCTCCAATTGCTTTCCTATCTTTGGTAATCCGTTCCTTAATTTCGTCATTGCTGTTGGACTGTTTGTTTAGGATAACTCCTAGGTATTTACTATGGTCTACTCCTTTTATTATTCCAGATTCCAAGGGTAGGTCGTTACACTGGTTGTTACCAACTAACAAATATTCACACTTACTCATATTCATTGTCAGTCCAGCTTTTCTATATTCTTCCTGGAGTTTTATAATTATGTAACTTAAATCGTCTTCGTACTCCGCTAAAACAACTTGATCGTCCGCGAAATATAGACTATATAGTGTCTCATCTCCCACTCTTAGTCCCATGTTCTTACATTTATTCGTCCACCCTTGTAGAGCTTTGTCTAAATAAATTTAAATAGAGTTGGTGGTAAGCAGCATCCTTGCCCTAGGCCTTTGGATGTAATAAGTGCCTTTGTTTTCTAAATAGCTTCCTGCACAAAATCTGTCTGTTCACTTAGTCGAAGGCCTTACGGAAGTCAAGAAATACAGCATACAGTGATCCGCGAGGGAGCGTTAGGGCACTTTTTATTTCGGAGGTTCGTTGGCCAATTGCTTCCTCACAGCTTTCTTTTTTCGGGATCCGAACTGTTCTGGGGGGTAGTACCTGTTCTAAGTGATCATTCAGGCAGTTGTTAATGATCTTAGTCAGTAGTTGCCTTTATACCTATAGTACAGATCTTTTGAGTATATCCAGAATAGGGCTATTTCGCTGCTCTCTAGAATTGTATTAATTATATTAGAATCTGAACCCACCGAGGGTACACCGAGAAGACTGGGATGGTGGCGATAATCTGTTCATTTGTTATCTGATCAAGCCCTTCTGCTTTCTTTATTTGGAGTGCCAATGAGGTTGTACCAACTCTTATTCTTGGTTTTGTTGGACATGTTTGGAAGTGTGGTTCCGTGTTAGCCAAGTAGTTTGCTGAAGTGGGCTACCCGGTCATTAAAGGCTATATGGTTCGATCTAGATCTTGGTTTCGTTAGGATTTTCCACAGTTTCGAGTCCGCTTCAAGAAGGTTTCGAGTCCGTTTCTTTGGCCTGCTTCTCTCGGGTTTTGTGGCGATGTTGGAAAAGATGTAGTAATCTTGGAAAAAATAACGTTAGAAACCATTGATTCTGTGAGACATACCACTTCGGCCTCTTTAAAAGGGTTACTGTCGGGCATAGATGACTGTTCGCGCCAATTTTAATAAATCTGTATTTTTAATTCAACATTTGAATCGATTTCGGCACCGATTAACAGAAGGGCAAAGTTGTATCGACCTGGGCCGAAATCGCGCGATTTACTTATCAATTTTCTTCGCGAATTTATATTATTCGGCGAGTATGCTTCGAGTGTGAGAAGCGTAAAGACGAGAATCGAAGCGCGAACGAAGCTCGACCTACACGTGCACGCATCTTTAAGTTTATCGTTTTAAGTCAAGTTAACCAGGGGTGTAATCACGAGCCCAAAGGGCTGAAGCGGCATCCAACGTCTGGAAGACAACAATTTTAAGGGAATTCCTCCACTTATTATCCCCATTTCCTCCCTTAAAAAAGGCACCGGAAGGACGATCACACGTGGCGGAGATGGGAGCCCTAACAGGTAAGTGATTAGATTAGATTTTTTCAATTTCATTGATTATTAATTTTGTATGGATATCCAGATTTCGTCGGAATAACTAATTAGTTGTCGGGTTATTCATTTTAGTTGATTATTCAATTTTATCTGGTTATCCAGTTTCGTCGGAATAATCAGTTAGTTATCTGGTTATTCAATTTCGTTGATTATTAATTTTGTTTGCATGTCCAGAGTTCGTCGGAATAATTAGTTAGTTATCTGGTTATTTAATTTCGTTGATTATTAAGTTTCTATGGATATCCAGATTTCGTCGGAATAATTAATTAGTTGTCGAGTTATTTCTTTTTCGTTGATTATTCAACTGTTAATCTGATTAGTCCGTTTCGTTGGAATAATCAGTTGATTGTTTAGTTATTCATTTTTCGTTGGTTATTCAACTTTTTATCTGATTATCCCGTTTCGTTGAAATAATCAGTTGATTGTTTAGTTATTCATTTTTCGTTGAATATTCAACTTTTTATCTGGTTATCCAGTTTCGTTGGAATAATCAGTTGATTGTCTAGTTATTCATTATTCGTTGATTATTCAACTTTTTATCTGGTTATCCCGTTTCGTTGGAATAATCAGTTGATTGTTTAGTTATTCATTTTTCGTTGAATATTCAACTATTTATCTGGTTATCCAGTTTCGTTGGAATAATCAGTTGATTGTCTAGTTATTCATTTTTCGTTGATTATTCAATTTTATCTGGTTATACAGTTTCGTTGGAATAATCAGTTGATGGTCTAGTTATTCATTTTTCGTTGATTATTCAACTTTTTTGTCTGGTCATTCAGTTTTCGTTGTGAATATTCGATTTTGGCTGAGTATTCAGCTCTCGTATGAATGTCCGATTTTGTGAATATTCGATTCTGTCTGAGTATTCAGCTCTCGTTTGAATATCCGATTTTGTGAATATTCGATTTTGTGAATATCCGATTCTGTATGAGTCTACAGTTTTTCCTTTGAACGTTCCAGTTTGGTTTGGTTATTCAGTTCACGTTTGAATATTCGATTTTGGTTTGTTTATTCAATTATTCTCTGAATCAGCTTTTGGGATGTTCGATTTTGTTTGACTTATTTGGTCAATTTTCGTTTTTGTCTAAAAGTTGAGAACACGTCGTTTGCTTCTATTTTGTAGAAGTTTGTTTAATTTGTGGTTTTTTATCTAATTAGTAGGAGTTTGTTAATTCTACTTCTTTTATAAATTTGATTTTGGCCCATCCTGGCCTATTATTGTCCAGTTTTGTGCTGAAGTGGGTTACTTCAGGAGCGGCGGGATGTTCGCGTCAATTTTAATAAATCTGTTTTTTTTAATTCAACATTTGAATCGATTTCGGCACCGATTAACAGAAGGGGAAAGGTGTATCGACCTGGGCCGAAATCGCGCGATTTACCTATTAATTTTTGTTTGGATGTCCAGATTTCGTCGGAATAATTAGTTAGTTATCTGGTTATTCAATTTCGTTGATTATTAATTTTGCTTGGATGTCCAGAGTTGGTCGGAATAATTAGTTGGTTATCTGGTTATTCAATTTCGTTGTTTATTAATTTTATCCGGTTCGAAGGACCAATTTTTGGACCGTGTCTCACGAAAATCAAATTTTCTAGTTTGAAACAGGGCTGGTCTAATAACTTACCTATTAGGGTCGCTCGCATCTCCACCACGTGTGGAACGTCCTTCCAACGCCTATTTTAAGGGAGGAAAAGAGGATAATGAGTGGACGGATCCTTTAAAATTGTTGTCTTCCACTTACTAATCATTAATCACTTAACTGTTAGGGTCGCTTGCGTCTCCGCCACGTGTGGATCGTCCTTCCGACGCCTATTTTAAGAGAGGAAAAGAGGATAATGGGTGGAGGGATCCCTTAAAATTGTTGTCTTCCAGACGTTGAATGCCGCTGCAGCCCTTTGGGCTCGTGATTACACCCCTGGTAAACTTAACTTGAAATGATAAACTTAAAAATGCGTGCACGTGTCGGTCGAGCGTGGTCCGCGCGTCGATTCTTGTCTTTACGCTTCTCACACTCGAAGCATACTGCCGCAAATATATAAATTCGCGACAAAAATTAATAGGTAAGGAGGGTAGGAAGGATAGGTAGGACAATAGGTAAATTGCGCGATTTCAGCCCAGGTCGATACACCTTTCCGCTTCTGTTAATCTGTGCCGAAATCGATTTAAATGTTGAATCAAAAATACAGATTTATTAAAATTGGCCGAACAATGACACTGCATTTACAAGGCCGTCTATGTTCCAGGTGAGAATTCTAAGTTTTGAGTCGGTGCGTTTCTCTCTTCTTCGTCGGTGGTGGTGTTTCGCCTGGATATCTTACATTTCAACGTTAGCGTACAGGGTGTTTTGTCTAGCGTTTTGAGTATTAGCAGACGCTCGTGGATATTTGAATGGAGTGGTTTTACTCATCTTCCATTGTTATTAACTTTTCAATATCGTAACTCAATACTTCACCACTTTTATGATAGATTGTCGAGGCATGAATAGCACAAGTAGCGTCTTCTTTTCGTGTCTATAAAGAATGACGATATTTTTGAAAATCTTGTTTCTCTGATACCTTTCTAATCTGGTCTCTCTTACTACTTTGCTTTCCTCACTTGAAAGTCCGCCGACCCCTAGGCTAGAAAGGCACGACAACCTAGACCAGACTAGCAGCTTTGCCTTATTTGGTTGTTTTTCTTTCTCTAATGGCCATGTCCAACCTTACCTAGTCTTGTCAAGTGCTACCACGTTTGCCTAGTCATATGTTCTTGCTTAGGCTTGTATAGCAATATTTGGTCTTGTCTGATCTAGCTTGGTCTTATCTACTCATGTAGATGTTCTGGTTTCGCCTATGTTCTGGTCTCACTACATATTAGTTTTTGTTATTTTCCATGATTTTCACCATCTTGTATTATTTGGTCTTTTGTGGTCTTGTTTTCTCTCAGCAAATTTTATATGGTCTCTTCTGCTTTTGTTTAGTTTAGTCTAGTCTGTTTGGTCTTGGCCATTCTCTTCCATTATTTTCTGTTGTAGACTAGTTTTTTTTTTAATTTATACCAAATTTATCAAATAGACCAACGATGATGATAATTACGACTATGATAATTACTATGCCAAAACAAATTCCTTAATGAGAGAAATTTAAGATAATCTTCTTAATACTAATTTAAATCTAAATCTAATTTAAATCGAAGTTTTCAAAATTCTTCACTCAACGGATCTTCGAAGAAACTAGATAGGTAAAAAAGAAATAGCTAATAAATGTATAGTTACGACAAGATTAAAGTGGAATAAACATATATATATATATATATGACAGGATAAATCTGTTCAAGACTGAATAGATCTAGAGAAGCCTTCACAAGACCAATGAAGGCAGTAATATATTGAACAAAACTAGAATAGATAATACTTTAGAGGACTGGACCACAATTTCTTTAAACGAAAATGTTTTAAATAATCTCGTTTTAAAGGTTCAGACCTTTTCATTTAGAATTGCATTTTCTATTTAGAAAATATATGGAGCTTTTGTAGAAATTTATGTAAGAAGAAATAACGGTACAAGTGAGCAAGCAAAAATCCCTACTTTCCATTTAAAGCAAAGCAAAATAAGCACAAATAGAAGTTGAAATAATAAACTCCATTAATCTAGCAATAGTTCTCCACGTACACAAATATTTTCCATGCAGCGATTACGAGGAGCCTGCGCCGGCAAATCTCTAGACGGTCCATTTAAACTGGCTTCGAGAAATGGAGGGGGAGCAAGAGCGAAAACGTCGCCTAATTTTTACAGCCCGGCTCTCTTTTTACGGCTCTAATCCGGAAGCCTCCCGAAGGAAAGTCTCGCCGGATGTACAGTTTGCCTAAATGGAAAACGCTATATAAACTCCCTGCTTTAAAGCCCCGACCCCCAACCCCCACCCGCACCAAATAAACCTACACAAAAGAAATCTCATGCTTATTACTACCAATAATATTTAGCATCAATATACTGGCAAGACAATAACAGCCAAGACTATACAATGTTTTATAAAACCAGGCAAGAACACAGAAGGTCAGGTAGAACGGGTCAAAACCCGTCAAATCCAGAAATCAGAAAAGATCAGGCAAGACCAGGCAAGACTAGAGAAGACCAGACAAGATCAGAAAAGATCATATTAGACCAGACAAGATCTGCCTAACATGAACAGACAAGACAAGATGAGACAGGACCAGACAAGACCAGATAAATCCAGACAAGACCAGACAAGAGCAGAAAAGACCAGACAAGACCCGACCAGATCAGACAAGACCATACTGGACCGAACAAAACGAACAAGAAGGCCAGAAAATACCAGACAAACTAGGCAAGACCAGATAAATCCAGACAAGACCAGACAAGAGCAGAAAAGACCAGACAAGACCCGACCAGATCAGACAAGACCATACTGGACCGAACAAAACGAACAAGAACGACAGAAAAGACCAGACAAACTAGGCAAGACCACATATGACCAAACAAGCTCAGATAAGAGCAGACAAGTACAGACGAGAACACACACGACCAGACAAGACCAGACATGACCAGACAAGACCAGACAAGACAAGACAAGAGAAGATCAGGCAAGATCAGGCAAAACCAGACAAGACCCAACAAGACTGGACAATACCGGACAAGACCGGACAAGACCGGGCAAAACCAGAGAAAACCGAACAAGACTAGAAAAGGTCACAATAGACCAGACTAGACCAGGCAAGACCGGACAGATGAAAATAAACAAGACCAAACAAAATCAGACAATACCAAACAATAACTGCCCAAACAAAACTTTTTTCTCAGAATATAATTATAAATGACTTGTAAAATTAAATAACCTCTTTTGAATGAAGATACTAAGAGGTGTTGACACCGGTATAACAAGGTAAAATGTTTAAGCAAGGTGTTCATTACACGTTCCAAGTATAATATTTATAGTCATTAGGCGACAACGTGCCGTTAATATTTTGTCCCGTGTACGCATAATTCATGCATTCGCGTTCTTGTTCGCGTAGGCTTTTGCCGCTCCCGACGAACCGTCGCCGTAATCCTCCGCATAACCGCGCATAGTTTTGCTTCCGCACATCGTCGTCTCCGCGAAATCATCGCTCATCTCCTGTAATTCCAACCCCTCGATGAATTAAAACCTTCCACCGGGGAATATAACGGGGATAATGTAAACAAAACATTTGCGGGGATGAATAAAAATGCGGAAATGGAATTAATTCGTCGCATATATCTTTCACCTTTTCACTTTGTCTTGCAAATTATTTATTTGAGTTTAGAAAAGCTACAAGAAATAAGAAATAATTTATTATTCAATCATGTTATTCAAGAATTGCATTTCATTGTGTCGCTGTTAGTATTTTGAAAATTGAATTGAATCTATCCATAAATCGTCCTCTACTTACGAAAGGTCATATGTAAATAATGATGATAAAGATGTGAATATGTAATGAGAAACTGGATCTCCTAATATATAAGTTTTGTTTAAAATTTATTAGTTTGTAATACGGACGTTTGTAATACGGAGTAGTGTTGGTCGTAATCAGTGTTAACTTAATAATTAATTATGCAAGTTATCAACCGGGGGTTAGTATATTACCCCAAGGACAGGTGCAATTTAATATTAATTAGTCGCCACTGTTTGCTTTCAGATCAGAACTTAATCGTTGCAAATGCTCTTAATTTGGAATTTTCAGCGGGAGACGAATCAACGGGAATTGTAGCTGCATTTCAAACAAACTGAGAATTCTCCCTCAGGTAAACACAATAATTTATCTACTGTATTTTCCTTAATATTTATTTTAAGGATTTGGAGTTCTTTAAAATTTATTATTTCACCCTAAGACAACCATCTTTCCTCTCAAGCTTTCACTTAAGTCTTATTCAATCTTTGCCAACATTTTATTAGCTTTAATACATTCGTTTAATGAAACAGAATTTGTTTCCCATGTACTGTTGTCGGAGGGCACAAATAAAATAAACGTCGATCGCGTAATGAATCGATGGCGTTTCGAAAGCCCTACATACATGGCGAGAAGGAAATCGCGGTCTGTGATTTAGATATATTGACCTGCACGTTGTAACATATATACACGAGTGCAATAAATTTTGTCTCGGAGTATAAAGTATAAACGCTGATTCCAGCACCATTGAGGTTTCTGCTCGGTTGTAATCCCACTTTTTCCAACGCTCATCATACGTCACTTGGTTTACAAATTAAGGAATTACTTAATTTCCCTAATACAAATTTAAAATTGTTATAGGGAGAGATAAGAAAAGATCAAAGTCAAACATAGAAGTCCAGGCTAGACCAAACTGGATGAAAGAAGACATGTTAAAACCAAGTTAGAATAGACAATACTGTATCCAATCAAATATGTTTAGATAATAGTAGATAAGGCCAAACAGATTTTCTTGTAGTCCCGTAACAAATTCAAACCAATTGTAACACTTACTGTGTAATTTCTCGTCTCTTGAAAAATATAAAATCATTTCCATTTTAGCAAAATGTAATTATAGTTTAATTAAAGCTTAACTCGACTGGGTTCTGTTAAGTTTTATTCTGCTCGGTACATTCGTATTTTTTTGTCGTCGCTGTGTGTAATTCCAAGGCAGCGGGGAAAATTTAATCAGGCGCAGCATCCTCTGAGCTATACACTCTATTAACCTTAACACTCCTGCCTAGGTAATCGCATAATTTAAGCTCGCGCGTACTTTCTTCTTATTACTCAATGAACGTTGATAAACTTCTAAATCCATGGTCCTCGTCTTGTCTAGTCTTGCCTGTTTGTATCGGTTCGAGTCAAACAAAATGTAGTATTTGTTCGTATCTGGCCATGTCTGCTCTTGTCTAGTCTATTGTGGTCTTGTCTGGTCTTATGTGATCTTCCCTGGTTTTATGTGATCTTACCTGATCTTACGTGCTCTCGTCTAGTCTGGTTAGTCTTGTCTGATCTTGTATGGTCTGCATATGTCTGGTCTTGCATAATCCGGTATTGACTGAATTGACAGATCCTGTTTGGTCTTGTCTGGTCTCGTCAAGTTTTGTCTAGTCTGGCATGGTCTTGTCTGGTCTTGTCTGATCTTGTCTGATCTCATATGCTCTCGTCAGGTCTTGTCGGACTTGTACCGTCTTGTTTGGTCTTGTATTGCCCGGTTTTCTATGGTATTGTAAGGTGTGGTCTTGCCTGATCTTGTCTGATCTGCTCTGTCTTGTCAGGTCCTGTCTGGTATTGTCTGGTTTTGTCTGGTCTTCTCCGGCACTCTCTGATCTTCTCTGATATCGTCTTCTTTGGTCTTGCCTGATCTTCTGGTATTGTCTGGTCTTGTCCGGTCTTGTCTGGTCTTGTCGGGTATTGTCTCGTCTAGTCTCCTCTGGTCTCATCTAGTCTCTATGGTCTCGTGTGATCTAGTCTGGTTTGGTCTGGTCTCCTCTGACCACTTCTGCTCTAGTGTCTTGTCTGGACTTGTTTGGTCGTATCTGGTCTAATGAAGTCGTGTATGGTCTCGTCTGGTTTTGTCTGGTCCTATTTAGTCTTGTCTGGTCTTGTCGAATCTTTTATGGTGTTGTATCGTCTTGTCTTGTCTGTTCATGTCTGATCTTGTCTGCTCTTGAATGGTCTTGTCTGGTCTTGTATGGTCTTGTGTGGTCTTGTCTGGTCTTGTCTGCTATTGTCTGATACGACAGGATATTATCAGGCAAAACCACACAAGATCAGATAATACGAGACAAGACCAAACAAATCCAAAAAAAAAACAGACAAGACTAGAAAAGCCCAGACAAAACCAGACAAGACTAGAAAAGACCAGACAAGACCAGACAAAACCAGACAAAAAGAGACAAAAGTAGACAAGACCAGACAAGACCAGACAAGTCCAGAAAAGGCGAGACAAGACCAGACAGGAATAGACAAGACCTTACAAGACCAGACAAGACGAGACAAGACCAGACAAGACTAGATAAGACCAGACAAGACCAGACAAGATCAGACAAGATCAGACAAGACCAGACAATACCAGACAAGTACAGCCAACAGCAGACAAGACCAGACAAAACCAGACAATACCAGACAATATATTGTTTGGATAAGACTAGATAAGACCAGACTAGACCAGACAAGATCAGACAAGATCAGACAAGACCAGACAAGAACAGCCAACAGCAGACAAGACCAGACTTGTTTGTCCGGTCTTGTCTGATCTTGTCTGGTCTTGTCTGGTCTTGTCTGGTCATATCTGGTCTTGTCTGGTCTTGTCTCGCCTTGTCTGGTCTTGTATGGTCTTGTCTATTCCTGTCTGGTCTTGTCGCGAATTTTCTGGACTTGTCTGGTCTTGTCTGGTCTTGTCTACTTTTGTCTGTTTTTGTCTGGTTTTGTCTGGTCTTTGCTAGTCTTGTCTGGCTTTGTCTGGGCTTTTCTAGTCTTTTCTGTTTTTTTTTATTTGTTTGGTTTCGTCTCGTATTATCTGATCTTGTGTGGTTTTGCCTGATCTTATCTGCTCTTATCTGGTCTTGCCCGGTCTTGTCTGGTCTTGTCTAGTCTCATCTGGTCATGTCTAGTCTTATAAGGTCTAGTATGGTATTGATTGATATCATCTGGTATTGTTTGGTCTTAGCTAACCTTAACTTGGCTAATCTTGTTAGACATTGTCTTAATATTATTTTCTTTAATATTCCGTTGGAGGTTTTTGTCGGTGGAGTATTAGGATAAAAATCTGTTCTGGTGATAGTTCGGCTTAAGGGCTTTAGCATGCAAATGGAACAAGTGCACGGGCCGAAAATACGTGCACTGCGTTAACGTAATTGCATAAGAAAAATAACAGTTTGCCGAGGTTACGACCCCGCTGGGGTTAGGCAGGCGCCCCCGTTCAAGACTTCATTCAAATTGAATCCGCACAGTGTTACATCGGAGAGAATTTATTACGATTCCTCTGAATTGCCGCTTTTTGTTTCTCTTGGTTTTCTTATTGATGTAAATTTTCTATTCAATAATTTTCTTACATCAATCATTCCTATCTATTGAATAAAACCAGCCTTGAAAGCATTCCACAAACTATGGTTTCACTATCTAGTTATGATAAGTCTAGAATAAATGTCCATTTTTCTTTGAGATGAATAAAATTTAAAAATAAAAATTTAGTGTACGAAGCAAATATATTTAATTGGGACATAAAAAAGATTATGTGTTTATCAGAATTCTTCGTATAAATCGAAAGTTTGGAGATTAAACTTAGGCTAGTGAAAGAGATTTGCTTATAATAAAATTAAATTTTGTGGTATTTACAGGGATAAACTGTCTACAAGAAAACAGAGTATAAAAAAACCTGAGGGTGGGAACGATTTTTTTATGGAGCCATTAAATCCGCCAATAATTTACCATCAGATCTAAGTCTTTTGTCTGGTCTGATGCATTTATGATTTTCATTCGTATTTTTGCTACCATTATGCTGCTGAAAATACATTTCCACAATGGCGCCTATGAAAATCCGCTTTTCAAATCCTGACCCTTTTTTACGGACGAACGTTTCCCCGTTACCTTTCAACAAAGGATGCGAGGGCGCGCGCGTCTATGTGTGAGTGCGTGTGTGTATGTAGGGCCTTTGGATGCTGCAGGACTCCGAAGTCGCGTCTCCCTCGGTTATAAAAGTAAAGCGCAATAATCACATATCCTATCTACGGTGCTCGTTTTATCCACGTAGTGGGGTAGACGAATAGAAAGGAGCAAATGGAATGTTTTTGGGAAAATTCTAGAATATTTGTTACATCAACAACATGGATCAAGATATTTGATTAAAACGAGATTTTTTACATATATTTGATAAATTAGTAGTTTGTTACCATAGAAAATAATATTAAACTTGTTTATGAAATGAATAAAATATCGTTTGATTGAGACAAGCTTTGGGTGTCCCGAGGGCGACGGGTGTAATTCGCTAGTTTGCGACATTGCCAACTAAATCTTACAATTGTGCCAGCGTCACGAACATAAACTTGCGCATTAATCCCCGACCGCGGGCTCCGCTCGCATATATTTACGCGTACGATTACACTTTCTCCGACATTATGAAATTTCCGCTAAATTAGAAATTGTCAATTATCCCATTGCCAACCCCTCTGTAGAGACATCGTGCAGAGTTTATACAAACCACGTACAAATACTTGAACACCTATTGTTAATTACTTACCTAACCAATCTCCTAATTATTAAATTATTATTATTATTACAAAACAATTTCAACATGATGGTGTTCAATCTAAAATACAACATAGATTATAATGTCAAAGTAACGATGATATGATATATATATATACATATACATATATATATATATATATATATATATATATATATATATATATATATATATATATATATAAAGAGAGAGAGCGAGAGAGAGAGACAGAGAGAGAGAGAGAGAGAGAGAGAGAGAGACAGAGACAGAGAGAGAGAGATAGGGGTAGCAAATATTGGCAATGTTGGCATGTAATTGCAAATCCAATGCTACCATATTTTTTATTTTAAACTCGAATTATTCTCTAAATTAATCTAATTGTAAGTAGTCGACGGCTAGTCTCGTAAGTTTTCTACTTAGTAAGAAAACTATTGTTCAAAGTAAGTTTTTGTAATTAAATGTATGTAATGAGACTGGACTAGTGTATGGCTTTGTCTGATACTCGTGTAGTTTATTAATGTTGCAGTTTGCAAAGTTCCGATGGCGATTAGTCCAACTAGAACTAAATCTTGCCCTGAATTACTACGATACCTGCGGCTAGGAAACTTTTGTTTCAATATTCCAACAGGAAAACACCTTTACACAGCAAAGTTCCAGCTAACTATGTTATCTATATATTTAGATTAATTAATTGGAAACTCTAATCACGCGTCGAAGGATAAACTTTATATTGACAGATTTATTTTATGTTGTGTTTGATAAAATTGAGTGGTTACAGAATATAGAAAGAGAGGCTATTATTAAACAACGTTTTGTAAATGAATAGGAAAATGTAATGTTATGTGTGAAATATTTTGTAGTAACTGTGGATAGAAGCGCGTTTAATTGCTCTCGTGAAATTAACAAAATTTATTTCTTTTCACATAAAAAAAATAATGAAAAAAGTGGGAATTTAATTAAGATTAGTTTGAGTAGCAAATGAATTTGCAATCAACGAGATTTATTGGCAATCAAAGGCAGATTTTATTATAAGAAACTGTTTTTTTTTAATTAATTTTTTATTTTGTTTTGGTTGTTGACTCCATTTTCTTAATTTTAATAAATGGTGAATGAAATCCGGAGATTTGGCGTTTGAGATGTTGAGTAATCCCCGTCTCGTTTGCATAAAGTTTTGGCAAAAACATGCGGCATTATTACAATATACTTATTGTTTGTAGGAACTTCGTACAAACAGCCGCTGTGCACAAACAAAATCCCTAAGAAAACGGGAAATATTTCTCTCGGCAATATTAAAATCAAATATAGTTTCGTGGGATCCCGGGCTAAATTTTCCCGTTAGATCTTGAATTGATGGCTGAGGATTAGAACTGAAGACGCATCCCTGCCGCCTTGTTTCCGCCAGGCGAACGTTAAACCCGACAGAACTTCCAATTTACGTTTCGTATTGTTCATATATATGTACACGCCTCGCGAATTCCACATTCACGAAAATCTGAATAAATTTCGCTTTATGCTAATCCCTGCATATTAGAACTACACATATGTGCGCACTCCCAAAACCCATCCACTCGTATATCTCGCATTACGTAATACCTGAATGGAACTAACCTATTTATAAACAAAAGATAAATATGATAAACGACTGTTTGACTATTCTGCATTTAATATGTATAATGTACCAGCTAAACGCTGAATTATTCAATTTTATTATTGTGGGATGGATTTATTCCACATGAATTAAAATTCGCATAGAAGTAGTTCATTTTTTGTACTTGCAGAAACTAAATATGGTTAAGACCAGTTAAGACCATGGGTGAAGTTTCTTTAGGATTATCGCATAAAAATTTTCGGATTTTCACATAATTCGATATATATTAAATACTTGAATACTACTGAAATAAAATATGTATCGCATGTAGGGAGTTGAAGTAGTTAGTGCGCATCGATAAATTTAGTGATAAACATGTCAATATGCCAATTTTCAACTGTTTTTGCAAATTTTTACCGTCAAATGAAAGCAATTCAAATTATTAGTAAATAAATAAATATACCATTGCGTAATCATCATACGTATCATAGTTACTTCTTGCCTTATTAAAACGTTTTAATCAATTGTAAGCAATTCTGATGATTCTCTTTTTAGTTTTGTCAAAAATTTTCGAATATGGCTGCTGGTTTCATAAAATTATTCCTTTCTTATCTCTTATATATTGAAAATTTCAAGCAGATTATTATTTTAGTTACATAGTATATATTTAGTTATATAGCATGTAGTATTACTATTATATTTATTGTTCTTTATGAAATCCTATTCGCTCCGAACGCAACAGCTCTAGTATCAAAGGTGGCACTTTTGACATCATGATCAGTTATGTCATTATTCAGCATTTATTTGTATATGTTAACCCAAATAAACCTGAAATTATTTTTTTTGTTTTTTGTAGTAAATGTGTCATTGTTGCTCTAAGTGACATTAATCATACTAAAAGTGTTATACTTACTCTCATTTTTTCATGAAAAGCATTTTCATGCTGTTCTTTTAAAGGAACGGTAGGGTTATGTAGTAAGTAGTCAGTACGTATCTTTAATTTATTTTTATACAATTTTCAATGAAACAATTTATAATACGTGGTATTTATAAAAACTATTTATAAAATATATTTTATATTCTTTCGGATGTAATGCGACTTTACATTTTCACATATTAAAAATGCATTTTTATGGCATACACCACACCGTGTTTGCTTATTCTGATAAACTATCAAGTGATCTAATCTATCATAACGTGAATGTTGGTGTAAATTAGCTTCTTGTTTAGATGGGCCTCGTTTGGTATTTTTTTTACAAGATTCCAATAATCCTGTTGCGATGCACCTCCGAAAAGCCAGTTGGTCGAGTTTACTTTTATTCAAGCGACCCAGTTGCCAAGCATTTTGCACGGTCATATCTATACAGTGTGCAAAAAGTAGGAAATACCATTTTTTTCCTCGTATAGATATACGTTGTAAACTTATATTTTGGTCAGATCTATCAACTCCTCACATATGCTCGTTGTACAATTATATAATTTTAGGTTGATATATCAAGATATACATATTTCTTTTTAACACGCGAATACCTCTTGACCTTATTTGGCGGGAGCACGGGTAAAAAGTTTGAAACCATACAAGCTACACTGTTGTCATTCCACTTGCAAGCAACAATAGCATCATTTGCTAATTGGAAACGCATTGAACCCCTAGCACGTTTTTTAAGTTCTTTGGAAGATTTCATGTCGCATTTTGGAATTCTATTTTCTCTTATCGTTCCTTTTCCTTTTAGGTTTCTTTTCACCAATTCCACATGATATAACCTGATTTTGTTGTTCTAACCCACAGTTTATATCCCCAACGTATGGGTTTGCCGCGTATAAACTGCTTGCAGCCGTGACGTCCGAAATAGGGTACCATTGCCTCATCGACACAGTGGTATTCTTTAGTTGGCGAAAATTGTTGAAACCTCTGATTTAAAATATCAAAAAGTGGTCTCATTTTAGAAAATTTGTCGCTTCTTCGGGTTCCCAGCTTGCATCGTCATCATACACTTCACCCAAATCCAAATCATCAGGCATCACTTCATTTTCCCTCTCCACACCATTGAAAAACTCGGCATCCGCTCGCAACTGACATCCTGGCAAATTAGTCATGGTAACGTTATCCTCTTCTCCCGAATCTTCATCTGTTTCCCAACCGTAATTTTCAGGTGGAAAGATAACGATATTACCTGGTATTGAATCTATATTCTCTGCATAGTTTATCAATTCATCAAGAGTGAGTACCTTCATGTAAAAACAATAATAGATAAACAAATATATTGGAGAATTATTCGAACTACAATAGTCAATAAACCTACCGTTCTTTTAAAAGAACACCTATATTTATATGATGAATACTACTTGATGACGTTAGTTATTAGTGGTAAACTATATGATACATATTCATCATTATATTGAGAAAGCTATTCTATCCAAAATGATAACAAATATAGTCAAATTAAATTAATACTTACTTCGACATGTTAGCCCGTTTTCACAGGAAATATTTGTTGTAAGTTCACACCACTTTATAAACACTTTTTCACACCAAATTTTGTAGGTTAAATACATAAATAATACAAAACTTCAATTTCTAGGATTACTTCGTATTGTAGTACAGTCGCCGCCTAGGTATAATAGCTCTAAGCCGCTGCAGATTACTTTTTCCCCAAGTGTTCTTTATAAGGAACAGTAGGTTCATTTGGGTTAACATGTATTTGAATTCAGAATTTGGCAAAAAAATTTCAATCTTTTCAAATAATTTACACATCGATTTTTGTTTGCTGAAAATGATTTCGCTGGGATTTGTTGTTTCCGAGAGGATCGTAGAGAACCGAAAATTCAACTTTTTACCAAATAAAAACAATATATTTTTTTGGCGATTTTGTTAGAAAATTTTGTGCGTCTTTTTTCAGTTTATCTGAAGAAAATGGAAGTGCTGAACACGATTTTCCAGTTTATTCGGTTCATATGCTCAAAATTCTCAGGATATAGGCGCCAAATGCCAGGTCTTATCTTACTTGTCTTGTTTATTTGTAACTTTAGAGCGAAATAAACTAGAAAATCGTTTTCAGTACTTCGATTTCCTTCGAGTAACAAAAAACGAATCACGTCAAAACGTAAAAAAATTCGTCAAGAAAAAATTTCCTTTATTTCTATCGAAAAAATATGTGCTTTCTCGGTTTTTTTCAATTTTCTCAAGAACAGTAAACAGCAACGAAATCATTTTCGGCACACAAAAACTACTCAACAAGACGAACAAGTCGATGTGTAAATTGTTCGGAAAGATTCAATAATTCGTCGAAAAATTTTAAACTGAAATTTTACGATTCTCGAGTTGCTCGATAGTCGATATTTCGATATCTCAGAAAGGGTTCTAGATAATAAAAAAACGGACTACGGCATCGTTTTAAGAAGGTAATTTTCCTATTAACACACTCAGATCATCCGCGGGAAATTCATAACTTTCCAAGGTCTCTAACCTCGAGCGCCGAAATTTCATAAAATTGTGAACGGAAAGAAGTAGCAAAATATAATTTGTATATTTGTAATTAGCGATTGCATACAGAAACGTTTTTAAATTTTGCTATAACTCAAAAAATAAGGATTTTAGCAAAATCGATTTTCTCACATTTTACGGTTTCCGCAATCTCTACGCTTCGACGGTATTTCCTAAATAAAAGTCTCCTAGAAATATGATATACTGCATGATCTATGTTTTTCGACTAATTTTGGGTCGCTGAATCGATTGGTGACAACTAGTAGTCTCTGTGGTAAGCCGTTCAAAGGATATGAGGTTATGACATAGTGAAATCTTCGGATAAAGCGAGAAAATGTATTTCCTGAAAATCATTATTTATGAAGTGAACGTAAAATTTCAAAGTTTGTCTGAAAGTGTTTTTCCTGCTGATTTCAAATATACTAATTGCATTTTCCTAGCCGCTTCTGTTCGCGAGATATGACCTGACACATTTGGCGATTATTTTTGCTGTGTATATAACATTGTTTTAAATTGATTGTATTAAATTAATTATTTTTTGTTTTTTGCATGTTGTTTTTATACACCATTATAGGAGACGAAGTTGTCTTTTTGGCCACGGGTGGCGCTAAGCGCGGTTATGCACGAAGCGAATAGAATTATTACAAGTTGACTAACAAAACTCAAAAAGTGTGCTAGTTTAGTTTTTTTTTTTTAGGTATTTTGAAAATCTCAAACTCACACAAACATCTTCTAGAAAAACAGACTCATTGGTAATGGTGATTGGAATGGGGAGTTAACGTATATGGGGGGCACAGGTGGTTCGGTTATTGACTACGGGATCGCCAATGAAGCGGCAGTACGGAGTATTGACTCGTTTAAAATAGGAGAGAGACTTGACGCGGACCACCTACCATTACAAATTAGGCTGTTAGAAGAAGTAGTGAATGAGTCACAGTGAAAATAACAAGAAAAGTGTCAAACAAGCAGTGTTATGGAATGAAGAGGCTGTCAGGAGATATCAAGAAAACCTGACGATTATAGAGGAATGGTGGAAGTGGCGGAGTTTGGTCAAATCTCAGAAATGGTACGAAAGGCTTTAATTGTTAAAGTTTCGCACAATCAGAACTGTCATGGAAATGCATGGGGTGGACAAAGAAACTAGAGATATGAGAAAAAGAACCAGAGCAGAATTTAGGGCTTGGAAGGAAGAAAGAACAACACTGGAAAGATTTTAAAATCAGCTTAAAAATATGAGGGATCTGGAGAAGAGAAGGAGACAGGAATGGGAGAAGCTTCAGTTGAGGGAAAATCAACCAAACGAGCAGAGAGTCGGACATCTGGAAATACATTGCTGCAGGTAAAGAAAAGAGATAAATCCCAAGGTCCATCGCGATAGAAAGCTGGATGAACCACTTCAGAGATTTATTCGCAGGCGAAATAACAGAGTACTGCGAGCGAACGCATAGAAATTTAGGGGCGGCAGAAACCAACAGAGAGGATTGCCAAGAAGAAATTACAATGGAAAAATTGGAAAGTGTTACGGCGACGCTTAAAAAAACAAAGCTCCAGGGCCAAATGCGGTACCAAAAGAAGCGTGGTGCTTGGCTACACAAACAGTGAAGGAAAAACTGCTCGCCGAACTTAACTGTTTCTTCAAAGGCAGCAAACAAGTTCCGGATAGTTGGCGAGAGGGAATTATTGTGCCATGGAAATAAAGAGGAATTGAGTAACTACAGAGGGATAACTATCATGGATACCGCATACAAAATCTTCGCGAAACTACTGGAGGGAATATTCCCAGAAGAAGTAGAGGAGATGAAGCTGATTCCAGAAGTCCAAGCCGGATTTAGAAAAGGTCCTGGTACTACAGAACATCTTTACACGCTAAACTATATTGTTCAAAAAGAATTGAGGAAATCGAAGGGAAAATTGTACGCAGTGTTTATCGACTTAAAAGCAGCCTATGACTCTGCAGAACGGGAGAAAGTGTGGGAGTTTATGAGTACAAAAGGTATATCGCGTCAGTCGAGAGAAAGCATTGAACGTCTGTATGAGGGAACATGGTGCAGAGTGAAAGTTGGTGAGGCTACATCTGAAAGGTTTAAGATTGTGAAATGTTTAAAACAAGGGTGTCCTCTAAGTCTATTACTATTCAACTTATATACGGCGGACCTAGAAAGGACGTTAAGTATGGATCAGGCTTTAGGTGTAGTAATAGGGACAAGGAAAGTCTGGAGCCTAGCCTACGCTGACGACGTCGTTGTGCTAGCCGGTACGTATGCGGGAATGAGAGAGGCGTTAACACGACTGGAAAGGTTTTTTAAGAAGCGCGTGTTAAAGGTGAACGTAGAAAAAACTAGGTGGATGTTATTCCGGAAGAGAGGGAGCACAGAAAGAGAGTTCTAAATGGGAAGAAACGAAGATAGAATAGTTTAGCAGCTTCAAATATCTAGGTTTTGTGTTCCAGCAGAATGGTTCATGCAGAGACTATTACTATATACTATACACTATTATTATATTATTATATATACTATTACTATATACTATACTTATTCGATTTACCTTTAAAAAAGCGTGGTTAGCGGCTAATAGATTCTGGGATGTGTGGAGACTTCGGTTTAGAGAGAATTATAGGGCGAAAATGGTGATTTGGAAGGCATGTGTTTGGAAGGCAAGTATCCTGATGTACGGGGCGGAAATATGGGGTGTAAAGGAGGAGGTGGACATAGAAAGGGTGCAACTGCAATATATTAAGAGGATTCTCCAGTTAGAGAGGTCTACCCCTTGGTATGTTTTTCTCCAGGAGACAAACACCAACAAAGTCGCCAGTTATGCAGCAGCGACAGTGGCCAAGTTTGAAAGAAAGGTGAATAGTATGAATGAGGAAAGAATAGTCAAAGAAGTGCTGAAAGTGTTAAGGATAAAAAGGGTAGAATGTAAGACTGAAACCAAGTGGGGATACCAACAAAAGGTGATGTATGGAAGAGGTGGATGGAGTCACGTAGAGATTGAGAGAATGATAAATGAGGGAATGCTAGTTAAAAAAATTTTAGAAGAAGGACTAATAGAGACAGAAACATATAGGCGAAGGTATTTATAACGAAGACTACGGAAAGATCCAAGTTACAGGCAGATGCCCAGAATATCTCCTCAACCCCGAAGTCTCACAGACGACTATTGCGCGTTTTAGATGCGGAAGTGAAGAAAGGGGTATGGAGATATTGGCTGCAGGTGATAGTACGTGCCCAGCATGTGGAGAAGGTGAGGAGCTGTGGCAACATTGGGTGGCGAGTTGCAGAACATGTGTATGGACCCAAGTGGAAAAGGCAGCAGTAAGAAGGGAAAAAGTTATGGACGAAAGTGGTTCGGGCTTCAAATACATGAAGAAAGTATTAAAAAGCAAATATGCGGGTATAAAGAGCTCAGTGTAGTTTGTTTCTCTTTTCTTTTTGTATGTGTATATATGTATATATCTTTCCTTTTTTAGAGACTTAAAATTGTTTTTGATTGTTTTTGTTCTTTCTTTCTTTTTTTGTTTTTTTAAGATATAGGGATCTCGGTTTTGTTTTGAACGTAAGTTTAGTTAATATACTATATAAGTTGTAATCACAAATTTTTAAAATAAAATTATACGAATAAAGGATTAACTACTACTACTACTAGTAAAACAGACATTATATACTTTTGATGATTTTTTTAGATTGAGATTATGATTATCATATTTTAATATTTATTTTCTTCAAAATGCATATATGTATTATGTAAATTTGGTACATAATAATAAATATTGAATTTGAATTTGACTGACCTTCCTTATTCTTTTCGAATTTCATCTTGTTTTGTTACTCTTGTCTGGCCTTGTCTGATATAGCCTTCTTTGATCTTATCTTTTCTTGTCTGTTCTTTTTTGATCTGGTTTAGCCTAGTTCTACATTAAATAATTGAATTTTGGAGGTAGAATTAATTTGTGTGTAAAAAGCTTACATGTATAATCATTGATTCACAGCGAATGTAACAAATTTAGCAAACCAAAACAATTTTGGGTATGTGAATGTTAGGAGGTTAGAGAGGCCGCTTTGTGTGAATTGTGTCTGCGATACGGGAGGGTGTTGAGCATTCGTTGTTAACTACGCTGAAGGTACGTAGGAAAATTGCGGGCGTTGTTTCGTGTTTCGTTAGGCCGGTTCTTCTCGCTTTAATTCCGCTCTATGCGGAACTACGGTGAGAATGGCAGGAATTAATAAAGTTTTGTGAGACGCACTGAATAGAGACTGCCAGCACTACGGCCGAAATTTTCTAACTCTATAAAAGTAAATTAGATTTGCAACTTAATGTTAGTAGTATATTAAAAGTTTATTAAAAAATGATAACATTATGTGAAATAAGTTTTAATTTGCATGAAAATTTCAGTTTGTTAATTATGTATTTTTTTCACAAGAAATTAGAATTTGGTTTATAGCGTTAATTATTTTCATATATTTTTATTCGAAATTGGATGGATTTTAGTATTGAGATTTAGTATTAATTATAAATCTTGGTGGAATTTTAAAGAAAATAAATTCTGCAAACGGCTGTAATTGAGACTTACCCGGTCCTCGCGAAATTTGCAATGTAGATGATAACGGCTTCCGCGAGCGCTAATTCTGATCTCGTGTAATTTCTAGGAAAGTGGTTGAATCCATCCACTAATGGAGCTCCAAATATATACGGCAATTCTTCTCCATGAACTGTTCCCATCCTCTGTAAACAGACAATTACATTTTGAGGATTTTATTACAATTCAGAAACTCCAGTGTTTGCTTTATTTCACAAAAATGCGAAACAAATACAAGAAGAAATTAATTCTAGTTAGTTTAATTTAATATAGTATAAATAAGTTTTAATTCGGTACAAATTTGTCAATTATCCTAAATTGTCGACTTAATTTAATGTGTAATGTGTTCTTAATGAATTATTGAGATATTTTGTTATTAAGATTCTTAATGAAATAAATAATTTGGTTTCAATTTCCTCTGTAGTTAATTGTATTCATGCGGCATTTTGCAGCCAAAATTCGTATTTATGTCTCGACTTATTTTGATCTATTACAAATACACATATGATACTAAATGTTTACACCTAATTTATAAGCTTTCAGCCAAATATAATATAACTAATGTAACTATTTCCCCAAATGATAATTGATTTTCCATTTGCATCAAATTCATGAAACTATAGACATTGTTGCATTAATATATCAACGAGAATCCACTTCATCCACGCGTTAATAATTTCCGTTGTAAATGATTCCTTCACTTTTATTTTGTTGGATATATTTTGTTAGCGATTGTAATTTATGGTGCTGTGCTTAATAATTTAGTCGCGTTGAAATGTTGTGAAATTATTAATTACATAGAATTTACGTTTGAACGAAATACTGTTAAATTATACAAAAACAATTTACAGCGTTAAATAATTTTGCATGAATTTATCCTATTAATTTTAACGTGGAAACTTGTTTTGCCGTAATATTACAACTCCAGCTGAACAACTTCTGATTCAACGAATGTTTGACAGCAAATCTATTTTGTGAAAGGGACTTAATTTCCAATTTTCTCCTAAAACTTTTTATTAGTAGTTGGCACTATATAAATAATTCTGATAACTTTGGCAAAGATTGCCATTTCGTACTATTTTAAACTCAATTATTACCTGAATAATTGGATAAACAGATAAGAAAACATTTGTGGCCAATTTCAATGCGACATCAAGGCATAAAGATGTTGAACAGGAAAACTTTTCAATTCTTAGCGGAAAAAAACTTAGCGGTTTCGGGCAAATGTTACCCACCCTCATATTCAACCAATCATAGTATATAATACATAGATACGATAATACATAGATAAAATTAGACAGAAGTAGGGAAAGGTGTCACGTTCTGGAACCGCCTGCGCCTCCCGACCAGTGCGCATGCGCGAACAGAGGATTTAGAAATTCCTGTAAACAGCTAATAAACAGGTTTGATCAGCTAATAATCAGGTTTAATCAGGTTTTATCAGATAATTATCAGGTTTGTTCAGGTATCTGTAAATCCTCTGTTCGCGCATGCGCACTGTCGGGAGGCGGAGGCGGGTCCAGAACGTGACACCTTTCCCTACTGACAGATACAAGTAGAGAGACCATAGACAAAAGACAATAGACAATATACTACAATAGACAATAGATTACATAGAAAAAACTAGACAGACATCACTTTACAGACAAGATTACACAAACAAGACTATAAGAGTACAGCTCGACATGAACATGAGAAAAATGTGGAGGTAAGAAATCTAAGACCGTGCTGTAGGGAAAACCAGATTGCATGTGTAGCACTTCCAAAAGTCTTAGCTCTAAAGCTACTCGAAAGAAACAGAATTAGAATTGGACTTGTTGAATGCAAAATAAGGCCACGAATAAATCTTAACAAGTGCAACAGATGCTGGTAGATAGGACATACCGCAAAAGAGTGCAACGGACGTGACAGAGAAAGACTTAGAGAAAGATTAAAGATTAAAGCAAGGGACACCGAGCAAATTTTGACAGGTGCCCAAATTTCCAGAAAGCGCTGGCGGAGGCAAGGCAACACCAAAAGAATTCAAAATGTTTGAAAGTCCTTCAAATAATTGCATGACCGTGGGGTGCATGACCTGCTGCATGTCACAGTGTCTGAATACTCTTCGCCCAACAAAAATCTGGACCCCTTACAACAGGCATTGAACGATCTGAGCGATTCCATGCGAAGCCAACGAAAACCAAAACTTATAGCCGGCGATTTTAAAGCGAAATCCCCATATTGGGGCTCACCAAAAATGGATTCACGTGGCGATATTGAAAGGAACTGGATCTCCACCATGGACCTGCATATACAAAATGAAGGTAATGAACCAACATTCCAGCGAAAGGTGGAGTCGATTAGTGACCTCACACTCGCAACTAATAATTTAGCGAACAAAATAGGAAACTGGATAATCCTCTCTGAGGGAATCTTTGAGTGACCACAATTACATCTTCTGCACGATAAACGAATATAAAACGTGCATCTTCCCCGGGTACGTGGGTAATAGGAGATGTCCCATCAGAACAACGTCCGCAATGTTACAAAACATCGGCCTTAATCTCGAGGAGCAAATTAAAAAGCCACAAGATCGTACAGCAGAGTCGTTCATAATAACACTAAGCAAAACATATAAGGCAACATTCTCACACAAAAAAGCGGCTCGTGAAACCCAGGCGTGTCTATTGGTGGAACGAAAAAATCGCCACGGCAAGGGGGCAGCTTGCATTGCGTCTAGACGCATATATCTGCGCAAAGGCAGAAAGAATGCAACCTAGCTCTGAGGGACAAATCCAGACAAGAATATGTAACTCCCAAAAAGTCTCTCAGACAAAAAATAAATGTTTCTAAATGTCGCGTCAAACTTCACTGGCTAAACTTTAACGTTAAACGAAAAAATTAACGAAGATACCTGGGGGATACGTGTAAAATCACAATGCGAGGGCTGAAAATAAGGCATCCAATTTTACAGGTTGTACAGGTGGTAGACGCACTGTTCCCAACTCATGAAAAGCCCAGCTGGGAGCAACCCAACGTGACGGAGGTAGTCCCATTTACGGAAGATGAATTGCTAAGAGCCAGCCCACGTATTCGTAATGGCAGAGCGCCAGGACTAGACAGACTCCCACCTGAGGCTCTAAAAGCCGCAGTGGATAAGTTTCCAACATATGTCTTAAACGTAATGAACCATATAGCTAGCGATGGGATCTTTCCCGACGACTGGAAAAAAAGCCAAGCTGGTGCTAATTAAGAAAGGTGATAAATCACCACAGGAACCTTCCTCATATAGGTCCCTCTGCCTCTTAGATGTTTCGTGAAAACTCTTGGAACACCTTATACTTTGCAGACTAAAACTAGAACGTAGGTCAGGTAAAAAAACTATCAGAAAAACAATATGGCTTCGGAGAGGGAAAATCAACAGTAGACGCTATAGCAAAAGTCATTGAAGTAGCAAAAAAATTGGAAGCGGGCACACAGAGAACTAGAAAGCTATGTACCCTTATCACTCTTGTACTAAGTAAGCAATGCTTTCAACTCAGCTGCCTGGCAAAACAATCTTGAGGAGCTCTCTGCAAGAGGTAACTCACCATACCTGCTACGTCTGGTACAAATTTAAGTAGGTAGCAGGTAAGTTGTTCTCCAAGAAAACAACAAATTAGTGGAGCGTGATGTCTGTAGTGGGGTGCCACAGGGCTCTGTTTTGGGACCGACACTATGGAATGTCCTTAACGATGGAGTCCTCAAAGTAAAGCTACCGGAGGGTGTGTACATCGGGGGCTTCGCTAATGACTTGGCACTTGTAGTGTCGGGAAAGACAGAAATGGAAACTAGGTCGAGAGCAAACAGGGCCATTGAGCAGATGGGCAAGTGGATGGAACTCAAGAAGCTGAAGCTGTCACTAGAAAATACAGAAGCAGTATTGCTAAGTGGACTAAGAAAAAGGAAACCCATCACATTTAAAATAAAAGGAAAAAATTGATGTTAGTGTAAAAAAAGGATTGATGTTAGTGTAAAAAAAATTGTGTAAAATCAAAGTGAATTAGTGATTTCTATTTTGAAATGAATTTCTAAATTTGACATTTAATTAATTTGACATTTGATAAAAGAAACCTACTACAAATTATGAATAAACAAACAAATCTAAAACAGATCTGGACCTAGCAATATAATAATACGTATCCCTTCAACATATTTGGTAAACAATGGCACGGAGCCTAGCACCTGGGAAGAGTGGGGTGGACAGGACTCCTTAGCCGTAGAGAAGGCGACCTGTCTAGGGGGTGACAACCCCGAATAATAAGCCTCCCAAGCTAACAACTTGGGTAGTATCTTGGACAGTGGCTCGCCACTGTCCCATGAAGAATATTCTTCAACTAAACATGAAGGAAAATCTCGCTAAATGCACTACCCCAGGTGGTGACCAATCCACCGTCACCTATGGTGACGTTAGCGGACCTTCGGATGCTGGGGAGTCCGCACCAACATGCTTTAAGGATGAGTCGGAGCATCCTGAAATCACCGGACGTAAACTCAGACCAAGACTTCTTCGCAACATTTAATGCCAACTCATTGCCAAAAGTGGGAAAACTTAAACATTTGGCTGATTCACTAACACGACACAACATAATACTGACACAGTACAGGAAACCAGATTTACGAACGAACATGCCTTCGAGTCCCAAGGTTACAGAATCCTCAAATGAAAGGTGGGTCAGCGGGTAATGAAGAACGTACCCCACTTAGGTTAAGGATTTATAATCAGTCACAGGATACTAGATTCAGTCACCGACTTTACCTCCCCGAGTAGTCGTGTATCCATCCTCTCTCTCAAATGCGCAAACAAGGGCTACAGTATAGTCAATTTACATGCCCCAATCAACCAGGATAACAGACGCAATCTAGACAGTACTAATACATTCTGGGAAGACTTAGAAGATATTATATCTAAACTTCCAGAGAGACACACCGTCATACTGCTTGGTGACTTCAATGGTCAATTGGGGAGAGAGAAAAAATACAGAAACATAGTGGGCAATTATCCGGCGCATAAGCGAACCAACCGCAACGGAGAACGATTGGTGGATCTGTGTAGGACTTTTGGGTTGATCATGAAGTCTACAGCCTTCAAACACTTGCCAAGGAAGCAGAAGACTTGGATTTCACCTAATACCCACCTGGGTGAATTCCAGATAGATCGTGGCCATTTCACGCAAATCTCAAAAGGAAATTCAAAACGTGAAGGTACTAAGAAGCGCCAACCTGGACTCAGACCACTACCCCTAGAAGATCAAACTAAGACTCCAGCCTAGAAACACTAGATTACACAGAACCTCCAAAATGGTAAAATTTGACGTCGAGCGACTCAAGAACAGTCAAGAACTGAGTCAGAGACTGAACAACACAGACCTAAACAAATGGGACCAACTGAAGGAGACTCTTGTCAAGGCGGCCAATGAACTCGCCCCTCTCGCTAGAAGAAGGAAGCATCCGTGGTGGACTGAAGACTGTGACAATGCAATAGCCCAAAGACAGATAGCCTGGCTAAAGTGGAAATCTAAAAAAAAAACAAGTAAAATTGGCCTAAATTTTTGGAACAAAGAAAGGTTACAGCCAAGATAATTCGAGGAACCAAACGAACCTTCACACAAAACCAACTAACCCAAATCGAAGAGAGCTTTGCTAAGAATAATTCCCGAGATTTCTTTGGAACCTTTAAGCAGGTATTCAGAAAATATGCTCCGCCAAGCCTCCACTTCAGGGACTCACAAGGCAAACTGGCTGATAACGACAAGGACAACTGCCACCTTTTGGCTCAGTACTTTAAAAATCTACTCAACTGTGACTCACCCAGCGAAGACTTCGACTATGAACAAACCACACCAAACCCGGACTCGCTTCCCCCTTCATTGGAAGAAGTTGGCCAGATCATTCAACTTCTTAAGAATAATAAGGCAGCTGGAGAGGACTCTATCGTTGCTGAACTGTGGAAAGGTGCTGGAAACAATGCCGTGCGCAAGCTAACCGAGATCATCCAGAACATCTGGGAAACAGAGAAATTACCACCCGATTGGAAATCTGCTTTGGTCCATCCACCTCACAAAAAGGGAGATTTTACGGATCTAAACAACTACCGTGGAATTTCTCTCGTCCCGGTAACATACAAGATTCTCTCGAAGGCGTTACAAACAAGAGCAGAAAATCAGTTGGATAGTCAACTGGGAGAATACCAGGGTAGCTTTAGGAAGACCCGATCCTGTGTTGAACAGATAAACCTTACCTTATTAAAACTTATTTGAAATATTTTCAAAATAATAATAAACGATTTTCTATTCAAATTTTTTTAACACGGTTTCACTTTCGAAAATACTTAATACAATAAAGGTGACTTGTGCGGCCACGCTAAAGGTTGTTTTACTCTCAATAATATTATATATTTCATTTATGGGCAAATCAGTCACTTTCTTAGCGGGTAACCAAAAATATTACTTTTGCTGTTCTTGGACCGGCTTTCGCCTACGATTAGCATAAATGTACATAAAATGAAGGAAATGTCAGCTTTGTTATCAAATAACTACTTAAATTATTGATAATTTTAATTATTTAAATAGTATTGCAGTAAAACTAATAAACAAGTTATATAGATTTTCTAAAACCATTATAGTGAACTATTTAAATATAAAAATACAGCGTAGCAAAAATGTATCTAGGTATTACGAAGCTGTAAGTTACTCCGCAGAATGAACAACCTGTTCATTAAAACAGATAAACAGATAAACCTGAACAACCTTAAAACTGTACTTGCATACTCCAAGATGAGAAGCCGCAAGCTGGTCGTCATCTTCGTTGATTTTAGGAAGGCCTACGATTCCATCGATAGAGAAACGCTTAACAAAGTGCTACAGGAACTAGCACTAGACAACAAAACCCGCAGACTAATCCTAGAAACTTTGACCAACACCCATTCCAAGGTTAAATTTAGAGGCGAGATTTCAGAAAGCTTCGAAATAAAAACTGGAGTGAGACAAGGAGATGGAGTTTCCCCACTTCTCTTCAACTGTGTCCTTGAAAAGGTTATGAGAGGATGGCGCAAGGAACTGAACAATTTGGGTGCTCAGAGTGGTATCTACCTGGGACGTAAGAACGATGGACTGGTTGTAGATTGCCTGGCTTTTGCAGATTACATGGCACTGTTTGCTGATTCTCTTGAGATGGCAACAATGCGGGTAAACTGTCTCAGAAAACAGGCTGCCAAAGTGGGTCTTCAAGTGTCGCTGGAGAAAACAGAATTCTTCACCAACATTAGAAAACCAAACAGAGAGATGTTACTAGAACAGGGAAACATCAAGAGGACAGAGAAATTTAAGTATCTCGGCGAATGGATTGAACCCAACTTATCAGAAAGAGCATCATTATCCAAGAGAGTCAGCAAGTTAGAACTAGCCTATCGGCTGACTAAGAACACTTACAATAAGAAATGCCTGTCACGCAACCTGAAACTTAAGCACTACACATCAGTCTTACGACCAGAAGCCCTATATGCCATGGAGTGTCTTTACTTGAACCGAAGGGGTCGAATAGAGAAATTGCAAATCAGAGAGAGGAGAATCCTCAGGAAGATTCTAGGCCCGGTAAAGGAAGATAGGGAATTCCGAAGACGTCATAACTCTGAGCTCTACGAACATATTGACATGCTCTCTGACTGTGCAAGGAAAAGAAGGGTAGCTTTCTATGGCCACATTGCAAGATTGCCTCCAAACCGACTAACCAACCGTCTGTTCACCTTCTGGCAAAACAAGAAGCTTCGTACCACTTGGTTGACAGAGACCGAGAAGGATATTAAAGAACTGGGAATAACAGAACTCAAAAACAGACAGTCTGTGAGACGCACCCTAAAGGAAGTCCGTGGATTTCAGGAAAAACCTCGAAGGACAGAAGAGAGAAAGGAGTTACACCGACAGAAGATGCGACAATACTGGGCGAAGGTCAAAGCCCAACAGTTGAACAAGCGTGGTCCAAAGTAGGCCTAATCGAAAGAAGAAGAAGAAAAGGAAAAAAATAACCCCAAAGGAATCGCTAAAATATCTAGGTGTAACCTTTGATAAGAGTCTATGCATTAATCGCCATATCACCACAATATCAGCCAAAGCACTGAAAACTGCAGCAGCGTTAGATAAACTAATGCTCAACCTAGGAGCACCCCGCAGTAGTAAGCGAAAACTTCTTTGCTCGGTGGTTCCCTCCACAATGCTCTACGCAGCCCCGATTTGGACAAATGCTTTGAGGAAACATGTGATTAGGCAGAACTTGGTAACCGTTCAAAGAAAAATGGCGCTAAGAGTATGCTGTACTTACCGGACTGTCTCTAGCGATGCTGCCCTAGTGTTAGCCGGCATACCACCCATCGAAATTATGACAGAAGAGAGGGTAGAAGTCTACAATGGCAAAAAGGCACTAGCGAAGGCCTGGATATACCAGGCCTGGCAAAACCAGTGGAGTCTATCCACTAAGCGCATCGGTTCCCAGCCGGTGGTTCGCGAACCCCTTGGGGTGCGTAGGGTGTACAAAGGGTATACAAACGGTGTACAAAAATAATATTACAATGGTGGTATTTTAAATAGCCGAGAAAAAATTAACTCAAAAAAAACAAAAACAAGAACACACCCAATGCAATACCCAAACAAACAAAAAGTACTGGTTCTATTTTTGTCAAATTATGTCAAATTATATATCTACTATAGTTGTCGCAGCCACCCGATGGAGTAATAAACTTGCGTGATATTCACGTGATTTTCGGGGGATGGTTCCCTATTGGTCAGTGCAAACGCTTTTGAGGCGTAGATCACGCAGCCGAAACTTTAAACCAGTCGACCAGTCCGGTTGTATGCCACGTGCTCTCGAGTTTTCAGTGTTTCTCTCTTAGTTAAAATTAGTGGTTACATTTTATCCATAAATCAGAATTTTTCAAGACTTTGTTTACAATCAAATAGGAAGTGGTAAGTACCTAAGTATTTAAAAGAAAGCAGTGTAAATCAGGCTTTTTACAACGTCACTATGAACTATCACGTGAACGTCGCGTGATCACTCCACGGGTTCGCTGCGGCAAGTATAGGCAACTTCACTAGACAACCTAGCTTGGCAAACTTACTAGGCACCCTAAAATACTTTACACAAGTTAAATAATTTTGAATATCCTCTCGTTTGTTGGGTATAGATTGTCTACGACATAACAAATTAACAGGTGTTATTCAGGTGTTACACACACAGAGGGTTGTAAACTTGATTAAGCGAACTTCACACATGTGATACATTACTTTCAATAATCATTATACCCCAATTTTAGTATGGACCGATGGTTAAAGACGTGTCGTTTAGAAGCATCCCATGATACTGAAAGCTGTATTGAGTTAGCATTTCAAAAGACTAAAAACAAAGAAAACATGGGGAAAAAAAGAAAAAAAAACGAAAGTATGATAGGGACTATTTACAAATTACAAATATATTATATTTATAATATAATAAAATAATATAATTTTATTTTTCTAAACCGCTTTGTGCAATCTGCAACGATGTTGCCAACAGCAGTTTAACACCATCACTTCTTCGTAGACACCTTGAAAAAAAACTTCTGACGCACGAAGATAATAAAATGCTACGAAGATAGTAAATTGGTTCTTGGAGGCATCAATTCGAGTAAGTTATAGGATTTTGTTATTTTGACAGATATACACAATGGTAGAAAATATAATTAGACCAAAAGAGTAGTGAACAAAAGTATAAGATATAATATACTAGATAAGAAGAGATTAAAAGTGAATTATTTTGCCATACAGCTTGACGAGTCGACCGATGTAGCAAACAATGCAGCATTGCTTGTCTACGTTAGGTTTAGGTTATTGCCCTTTTGCACAACATATTTATGTGAGAAAGGATTTTCAACATATACTTTTCTGAGAGATAAATATAGAAACAGGTTAATTGCAGAACCTGATCTAAGAATAAAAATGTCAGATATTGAGGCAAATTTTGCTTTGCTTTGCTGCACCAAACAGCCACAATAGTCCCATTAAAAGTTACTTTTTTTTAATTTAACGTATGCTCAAGTAAGAACCAGTTGGTTTGTTGAATTGATTTTGAATGGATTTGTATCTATCATTTTAGTTATATAAATGTTTTAATAATGTACTTAGATGCTTTAGAATTATGTTTTCTATCCTTGCTTTGAACTATATGGGTTTCGCCAAATTCTTTCGGATTTTACAAAGGGTTCGCGAAGAGAAAAAGGTTGGGAAACATTGCACTAAGGGATACTGGACCAGAATCCTAATCCCTGATGTGGAACGTTGGGCAACTATGAAACACGGCGAAACAAATTTTTACGCCACCCAAGTTATGAGTGGACTTGGCAGTTTCAGTAACTTTCTCCATAGCATCGGTAGAGCCACAGATTACCTCTGTATTTACTGTGGACTTACAAACAGCGCGGTGCATACCGTTTTTGAGTGTGACAGGTGGAATGAAAAAATAAGACAGGACAAACACTAGACCCATGAACTATGATTGAACAAATAATCTCGTCGGAGTACTTATGGGCAGGTACATCAAGCATGATCCAAGACAACATTACAATAAAAATGCTAGACGAGCGGAAATGGAAAGTAGCCGAAGAGATAAAAAATGTTAGTACCTGAACCCCTAATCACTGCAAGTGGAAGGGGGATGCAATGCAACACTATGCAGCAACATCCTGAAAGTTATGCGAAAAACGGTCCCAAGATGCTTTTGATATTCCAGAGGGTCCACTTGCTACGTTAACCGTGAGGTGCTTACTACGACCCCAATTAAAAAAAAAACCGGCCAAGTACGAGTTGTGACTCGCGCACCGAGGGTTCCGTACAAACTTGTATGTAAGGTATCTTTTTTTTTGTGGAGGACGTAACTGTATGCAACCCATATGCTTCTGGTGCCTGACAATACCACGCAACACATTAGTGTATTTTCACAAGTTTCTAATAGTAAATTCGCATTTATCTTGTAATTAAACTACATATTTACGGTTTACAGATTTTTCCCTTTACATGTACTGTAAGACACCGCTTCTTGCCAAATTTCACGATTCTAGGTCAACGGGAAGTACCCTATAGATTTTGATTCCCTTGTGAAATCGCAAAATATGCGACATAAACGGTCATATCTTTTGATCGCAATGACTTACAAATTTGATTTTTTCGCAGCTGAAAGAGACCGCAGACCCGAGTATTTGATACAAATTTCAACTTGTTACCTCTACGCGTTCCTGAGAAAAATGGTCTTGACAGACAGACAGACGGACAGACAGACAGACAGACAGACGGACAACAATGTGATCCTATAAGGGTTCCGTTTTCGGTACGGAACCCTAAAAAAGACTGGACATACAAGTAGACAGATTAGACTAGAGAGACAAGACAGAGAACTCAAGACAGACAAGACTAGCAGGTAAGACTAGACCTACAAAAATAAACTGACTGACATCATTTTTTGAATAACCGTTCCCAATTCGTAAGAGTACAGTCGCATAAGAGAAACGAAGTGTCACCAGAAATAGGGCTACCTCACAAGGTTCTTTCACCTACACTATTCATTCTATTCCTGGCAGATTTTGTAGCGTATACACAAGGTTGTAACTGTACGGTACATGCCGATGATGCCAGCTTCTTAATATCACCAAATACTGTACAAGCCTCTCAATTAGAGACAAACCGCGCAATGAAACATATTTCTAAATGGTTTTCCGCTAATAAACTGTTTTTTAACTTGCAAAAAAACAGAATTTTTGGTATTCCAAGCTAGTAGGAATTAATATAAGCGAACATTTCTATACAAGTAAAATATGTAGAAATAAATTAGTAGAGTCCAAAGTAAAGAGTAAAAACATCGAAATTTCTGGGTCTGGTAATCGAAGAACATCTGTCATGGCATAACACTATCAATAACCTTGGGAAATCGCGTAATAAAAGAACCTTTTGTATTCGCTACCTAAGAAAATTTCCGACACCTGAAGAGCTGCTCAATTATTACTTTGCGGAAATTCAGTCGCTGCTCGCATATAGAATAATAGCTTGGGGGACATCTTCAGAACTACCAAGAATCCTGAAAGCTTGGTCTACCTATATTCTTTACTTGGTATACCTAATATGCCTCATGCAGAACTCATTTCAAACAGTTGAATATACTAACGATATTTGGTTTGCATTTACTAGAACTAACATGCTATATACACAAAGAAAAATTTTCTCCTAATAAGAATAATCCTCCTAGAATAATCTCCAAATATCAATATGTCACTATAATCATCAAGAGTTTGTTGATTGTATCAATGTCTTACAATGACGTACCCATATGTAAATATTGTATATAGCTAATGGTTAATAAATTAAATTGATTTGAATTAATTTTATTTGACTAAGCAGACCATAATAAATAGACTCGACCAAGCAGATAAATCTGGACGCGCAAGACTAGACAAACTGGACTAGACAGACGAGACAAGACAGACAAGTCTAGACTGACTTCTTCTTCTGCGGGTGCCTATCCGTTTCGAATGTTGTTGATCATCATTGCAATCTGGATTTTATTTGAGGCTGTTCTAAATAATTCCGTTGTTGTTGAATTGAACCATTGCCTCAGGTTCTTCATCTAAGATATCCTTCTTCTGCCTGGTCCCCTGCTTCCTATTACTTTGCCCTGCAGTATGAGCTGCAGCAGTCGATATCGTTCTCCGTTTCTCATTATATGACCGAAGTATTCTAGTTTACGTTTTTTGATGGTAAACAGTAACTCTGGTTCCTTCTTCATTTTTCTTAGTACCTCGATGTTCGCAACTTTATCCGTCCAATTAATATTTAGCAAGCGTCTATAAAGCCATATTTCAAATGCCTCTAATTTCTTGCAGGATTGTTAGGTAGATATTAAATAGCAGAGGTGATAAAACACATCCTTGCCTTACTCCTCTCCTAATCTCAATATTGTCGGTGGTCTGGTCCTCTACATTTACCACAGCAGTCTGGTTCCAATATAAGTTGGCTATTACGCGAATATCTTATTGATCTAGTCCAATCTTCTGAAGTTTGTTGATAAGTTTATCGTGGTGTATTTTATCGTATGCTTTTTGATAATCTATGAAACAAGCGTATATATCATAATTCACATCCCTGCATCTCTGAAACAGTACTTGGATGCAAAACAATGCTTCTCTTGTTCCTAGTGCGTTTCGGAATCCAAACTGCGTGCTGCTGATGTTTTCCTCGAATTTCTTATAGATTCTACCATGAATAATCTTCAGGAATAGTTTTAAGATTTGGCTCATTAGGCTGATAGTTCGATAAACTTCGCATTTTTTCGCATTTGGTTTTTTTTGCCAGTGTCACAAAGGTAGATTTTAGCCAATCCCTTGGTATCACTCCGCTGTTGTAAATTCTATTAAATAGAGTTAGGACGATGAAAGTATATTACCGATATACTTTCATCGTCCAGCAGATTCGAAACTTCTGCATGCGTTTTATCTGGACTCACTGCTTTACCGTCCTTGCTTTGTTGATGGAGTTCTTCACTTCACTTGTTATAATATTAGGGCCAGTAGTTCCCGTAATTGTTGGTGGGTTTAATGGTCGATCATCTTCAAATAAAGTATGAATGTATTCTTTCCATATTGCAAGCTTCTCCGTGACATTTGATGCTATAGTTCCGTTTTCGTCTACTAATTGACCATATACCCGTTTTCTAAGCGTGCCAGTTACCAGTTTCACCTTTCTATGTACGTTGAAGACATCGTGTTTCTTTTCCAACTCCTCTATTTCCAAACATTCTTCATGGATTCTTTTCTCTTTTGCTTTTCTTATTAGCTGCTAATGGTTTTGTTTAAATCCTTGTATTTTTCTGTATTTTTGTGTCGTGAGCCTTAGGATATCGTCAGTCATCCAGCACTTTCTACGTTTTTTCGTTATTTCCGGCTTTAGAATTTTTTCACTCGTTTTAACTATGCTGTTCTTTTCCATTTCCCATTCGCTCTGAACTTCATGGTCCGAGTTTTTCTTTATTTTTCTAAATTCTGTCGTTAACGCAGATCGTATTTGGTCTCTTATATCATCCTTCTTGAGTTGGGAAATATCTACTCTGTTACTATTGTTAGGTTTACTACTTCTCATTTTCAGCTTTAACGTTCCGACGAGGGGGTTGTGGTCTGCTGATACATCTGCGCCAGGGTACGTCTTGACCGATTTAAATATATTTCTGAACCTTCTGTTGACAAGAATATAGCGATTTGGTTTCTTACAATTTTGCTTGCCATGTATATAGTCTACGTGGTGGAAGTTTGAAGAAAGTGTTTAGTACGACATATTCTTCATCTACTCAGAACTCATATAATCTATCCCCTCTTGGGTTACTTTCACCCAGACCAAACGCGCTCACTATATCAGCTCGTTTTCCGCATCCTATTTTCGCGTTGAAATCTCCCATAATGATATTAATCTCGTTTTTCTTTAGACTCTGCATTGTTTTTAGAAAATCGCTGTAAAACTCTTCGTTCTCTTCGTTAGGTTTGTCAGAAGTTGGTGGATAAACCTGTATTAAGTTGAAGTTTATTGGCGCTATTGCTAGTTGTACCAACATTATTCGGTCAGAAACTGGTGTAAAGTTGCGTACCGCTTTTGCAATTTTCTGATTAAGAATTATACCTACTCCGTATTGGTGCCGATTCTCATCTAACCCTGAGTAGTACACTGTGCGATCATCTACTATACTTTTTCCCACTCCTTTCCATCTCATTTCACTGATCCCCATGATTTCTACTTTCATGCGCTTCATTTCTGTAATCGTGTTTTGTATCTTACCCGCTGCGAACATACTTCTCACGTTCCAAGTACTAATTATTGTAGTGGCTGACCCGGAGTTTCTTAGCAGCCTCTGACCATTTAAGGTCTGCCGGGAACTAACGCCCATTATTTGATTGTCATATTTCAGCCATATTGATGATTATACTAGGAAATTGATACATGGTAGTTTTCCGTTGCTTTCCATGCGCTGTGACCAAACCGGTTGGGAGGAATATTTCCTCGTCGCCCTCGTCGACTTGATTACAGCTGTACCGATTACACGTTAATCTCCACCTATAATCATACTGGAACGCAGCTGCCCATTCCAGGGGTGTGCTTATTTAATGGCGGCCCTATTCGCCATGTCATGTTACCGTCGCCGGATTTCTGCAGTATTTACTCAAGGTAGTCGTACCCGTTGACTATCCCTCTGCATCCTGATAGTAACACCGCTTTATGGTCGGGGATTGCATAGTGGATATTCGCAGCTAACTTTTATTACTAAAGGCCTTTCCACTATCCGCCACCCGTGGACCCCGCTGATAGCACACAGCTCAGCCTCACTTGAGTTGGTTTTATATATATATATATATATATATATATATATATATATATATATGACGGTTGTCATTTTAATTTTGATTGGAATTTTGGACCATTTTTTTATTTTTTCAACTCTCTTTGGATTGAATTGAAAGAAAAGCTGTGATTGAACTGTACTGCATTGTCACTGCACTTCGAAGTAGAAACCCCGCCCTTGATTCCGTCTCTACGCATCCCAAATGTTCAACCCCAAATGTTGAACCCCCAAAAACCCCCTCTGGCTACGCCCATGCTAGATATACAATATTAGACAGACTATACTAGACAGACAAAACGAAACAAACAAGATTGGACTGGTAAGGACAGAAATGCAACAGAATAAAAGTTAACCAAGCAAGACAAGGCAAAGGTTATACAATAAGTTATTATATAATAGCACTTTTAAATTTTTCAATTTGTTATGTTTCTAGACAAGACTATATTGAACATCATAATCTTGTCTGAGCAAATTCTATCCTTCTCGTCTGTCCATTAGAATATATATCTAATACTGTCTATTAAATTTTATCTGCCTAGCCGTTCCAATCCAGACGAATTAAATGTAATTTGTTCTACATATAAAGAAAATAATTTAATTTGGAGACAAACAGAAAACGGGACAAATTAGATTGATGACCGAAAATAAAATGAGTTAATTGTAAATTTTAACAATATCGTGAGCGAAATAAATTATATTATGGGAACACAAGTTTAATCAAAGGAAAATAAAAAATAGTAACTTTTAAAAACTTAACCAAGCAGCATGCTTACTTTTTTACTTTAATTATACATTTAGTCTAAATTTTAGTTTTTTGCTGAAATTTTTAAGTGTTGTTTAGATTTGATTAATTTGAAACAATTTTATTTTGCAACGTTATAAGCTACTGGTGAAAGCTTGCATTAAATTGATTGTGACATTATTGAATTGTTTGAAATTTACTTGGAATTGAAATTGTTTGTTTTACAAGTTTTGTTGAATATTTTTTGTTACAAAAGGTAAATTTCAACATTAAATCATGTTAATCGTATCAAAATGAATACAAACATAATAAAAGAAAATAATCGGAACATAAACAAGGAAAATAAAACAGATTTATTCACAAAATAAAACCAACTCATAATTAACTGTAATATTTTGTTAGCAAACATCAAAATAAATAGAAATACAAAAGCGCTTTTAATACCAGAGAGGGTGAAAAAAAAATCAGTGAATTACACGATAATACCCCATTGCATGTAAAACTAATAAATTCGTTTTCGCACATACACAATTTTTGTTTTAATTATGACTAACAATGGTCAGAATGCGAAGCGGACAAAACCCTCTGTTATGTAACTATTCGTATGAGCCGGTGCGCTATTATCCGTGGCTTTTAATTAAAACGACCGTGAATTTAATTAAATTAATTAAAATAATATGTATAGCCGGTTTATAACGTGTTTCGCAGGTGATTTTTTTTTACATTTTTACATACCAAATACAATCCACTACAAAGAGAAACCCCCGGAACAAAGCATAATACTATTGAAAAAAGCCTTATGGAACGAAGATAATTAATCTTACGCAGAAGTACAGGGAAAACAATCTTCTCATCAATTACGTGATAGACATGAAATATCATTAATCCTTTCTTCCGTAAACTAAACTCCAAGATTGATCAAAGAAATTTAATACAACATAGAAGAATAATAGGGACAAGAGCAACGAATGCATGCTGCAGCATTAAATAAAATAATTTAAATAAGTTTTTCAATCTACAAAATGAAAGTTTTTCTTTGAAAAATGCAGTAGTAGGCAAAAACCTACATTAGGTTTAGCTAAATATGTATCAATATTATAGTCCAGTCATTTAAGCTTAAATTAGGTAAGAATCTCGGAATTCGAGATACCCAGCTGTAAGTCTGTATATACTTGTATATTGACACCCTAAAAGTTGTCTCAAAACCTACACATGGTAGGTTTATGGTACCATATGTAGGTTTTGAGACAACTTTTAGGGTGTCAATATACAAGTATTTACAGACTTACAGCTGGGTATCTCTAATTCCGAGGTGAACTTACTATAATGACTGGACTATTAGATCAATTCCACATAGTCAATTCATAGTTTAACTATTTGAATTAGTATTCATGTGAAGCTATTTATGTTGAATTTTAATAATTCAGCTTTAAACAACAGTTTGTAAATATTGTTGCAACTATCCCTCTATATATTAATTATCTCATATTTAATAATTTAGATAACACGGCTTGTAATAATTTTGTCTCTAATGTAATAGTCTTGATAACACGTGAGAAATCTAATTCAATGTAAATTAAAATTTCCAACGACTAGATCCATAGTCCTTACATTGAGTATCATGTAACATTAACTTAATATTAAAACTGGATAAGTTTGACCTACATCCAAGACTGTAACCAACTAACATCGAGATTTATCAGCAAACTTCTCAACAGTCCATTCGACTTTAACAAACATCCCTCTATAAAATACGTTTCATAATGAAGATATTCCAGTGTATTTTCAGTCGCAGTCGTTCGTCGCAGATGTTGCAAAGACGTGCGGCGACCGCAAATGCCGCGCATCTACGTAGACACGTGTGTTCTCTCGCTAATCATTCCTCACATAACTCTAAATGTCATCGCACACGCTACGTGCAACACGCTTGCCCACAATCATATAACCCTTGAATAAGCAACCTACAATTACGGATTTTATACAGTAATAGAAGGTTGAAGAGCAACACGTTGCCAATAATCACTTTAATTCTAAACAGTAAATATATACATCACTGGTATAAATTATAAACAGGCCGCCTTGTATTGCCTTGACTTGAACTCGTTTAGACTAACTAGTCCTGACGGTCTAGTTCTATCTGTCTGCTCCTACAAGTCTAGACTTTTCTGCGTAGCCCAACTATATATATATATATATATATTCTTGTCTCTCTAATCTTATCTGTAAAGCCTTGTCTCTCGAATCTTATCTGCTTAGTCTTGTCTATCTAGTTTTGCTTGTCTTGCATTGTCTGCCTAGCCTTGAATGACTTAGTCTTGTCTGTTTAGTCTTGTCTGACAAGTATTGTCTGACTACACTTGTCTGTCTAGACCCGCCTGCCTAAACTTGCATGTCTAGTCTTGTCTGTCTTTGCTACGTCCTCCACAAATAAAAGTCTTGTCTGTCTAGTATTGTCTGTCCAATTTTGACCGTAGTTTTGTCTCCCTATACTCGAATGTCCAGACTTCTCTGTTTAGTCTTGTTTGACTAGTCTTGTCTGCCTAGACTTGTCTGTCTAGCCTTGTCGGCCTAGTCTTGTCGTCAAGTATAATCTGCCTAGTATTGTCTGTCTAGTCTGGCCTGTCTAGCCTTGTCTCTTTAGTCTTGTCGGTCTAGTCTTGTCCGTCTAGTCTTCTCAGTCTAGTCTTGAACGTCGAGTCTTGTCTGTCTAGTCTAGTCTGTCTAGTATTTTCTGTCTAGTCTGTCTCGACTTTCCTGTCCAGTTTTCTGTCTGTCCAGTCGTGTCAGATTAGCCTTATCTGTCAAATTTTGTCGGTCCATATTTGTTTGTCTAGTCTTGTCTGTTTAGTCTGTCTAGTTTTGCCTGTCGAGCCTTGTCTAAATTGGTACTTTCTGTTTAGTCTTCTCTGTCTAGTTTTGTCTGACTAGTCTTGTCTGTCTAGTCCTGCCTGCCTAAACTTGCCTCTCTAGTCTTATCTCTATAGTATTGTCTGCCTTTGCTACGTTCTCACAAATAAAAGTCTTGTCTGTGCAGTATTGTCTGTCTAGTCTTCTCTGTCCACTTTTCGCCGTCTAGTCTTGTCTTTCTATTCTCAAATGCCAGTCTTGTCTATCTAGCCTTGCCTGCCTGGACTTGCTGTCTAGTCCTGTCCTTTTAGCCTTGAGCATCTAGACTTGTATGTCTAGTATTGAATATATAGTCTTGTCTCTCTAGTCTAGTCTGTCTAGTCCATTCTGTTTAGTATTGTCTGTCTAGTGTTGTCTGTCTAGTGTTGTCTGTCTAGTGTTGTCTGTCTAGTCTTGTCTGTCTATTCTTGTCTGTCTAGTCTTGTCTGTCTAGTCTTGTCTGTCTAGTCTTGTCTGTCTAGTCTTGTCTGTGTAGTCTTGTCTGTATAGTCTTGTCTGTCTAGTCTTGTCTGTCTAGTCTTGTCTGTCTAGTCTGTCTAGTCTTGTCTGTCTAGTCTTGTCTGTCTAGTCTTGTCTGTCTAGTCTTGTCTAACTAGTCTTGTCTGTCTAGTCTTGTCTGTCTAGTCTTGTCTGTCTAGTCTTGTCTGTCTAGTCTTGTCTGTCTAGTCTTGTCTGTCTAGTCTTGTCTGTCTAGTCTTGTCTGTCTAGTCTTGTCTGTCTAGTCTTGTCTGTCTAGTCTTGTCTGTCTAGTCTTGTCTGTCTAGTCTTGTCTGTCTAGTCTTGTCTGTCTAGTCTTGTCTGTCTAGTCTTGTCTGTCTAGTCTTGTCTGTCTAGTCTTGTCTGTCTAGTCTTGTCTGTCTAGTCTTGTCTGTCTAGTCTTGTCTGTCTAGTCTTGTCTGTCTAGTCTTGTCTGTCTAGTCTTGTCTGTCTAGTCTTGTCTGTCTAGTCTTGTCTGTCTAGTCTTGTCTGTCTAGTCTTGTCTGTCCTAGTCTTGTCTGTCTATTCTTGTCTGTCTAGTCTTGTCTGTCTAGTCTTGTCTGTCTAGTCTTGTCTGTCTAGTCTTGTCTGTCTAGTCTTGTCTGTCTAGTCTTGTCTGTCTAGTCTTGTCTGTCTAGTCTTGTCTGTCTAGTCTTGTCTGTCTAGTCTTGTCTGTCTAGTCTTGTCTGTCTAGTCTTGTCTGTCTAGTCTTGTCTGTCTAGTCTTGTCTGTCTAGTCTTGTCTGTCTAGTCTTGTCTGTCTAGTCCTTGTCCTGTCTAGTCTTGTCTGTCTAGTCTTGTCTGTCTAGTCTTGTCTGTCTAGTCTTGTCTGTCTAGTCTTGTCTGTCTAGTCTTGTCTGTCTAGTCTTGTCTGTCTAGTCTTGTCTGTCTAGTCTTGTCTGTCTAGTCTTGTCTGTCTAGTCTTGTCTGTCTAGTCTTGTCTGTCTAGTCTTGTCTGTCTAGTCTTGTCTGTCTAGTCTTGTCTGTCTAGTCCTTGTCTGTCTAGTCTTGTCTGTCTAGTCTTGTCTGTCTAGTCTTGTCTGTCTAGTCTTGTCTGTCTAGTCTTGTCTGTCTAGTCTTGTCTGTCTAGTCTTGTCTGTCTAGTCTTGTCTGTCTAGTCTTGTCTGTCTAGTCTTGTCTGTCTAGTCTTGTCTGTCTAGTCTTGTCTGTCTAGTCTTGTCTGTCTAGTCTTGTCTGTCTAGTCTTGTCTGTCTAGTCTTGTCTGTCTAGTCTTGTCTCTCTAGTCTTGTATGTCTAGTCTTGTCTGTCTAGTCTTGTCTGTCTAGTCTTGTCTGTCTAGTCTTGTCTGTCTAGTCTTGTCTGTCTAGTCTTGTCTGTCTAGTCTAGTCTGTCTAGTCTTGTCTGTCTAGTCCTGTCTGTCTAGTCTTGTCTCTCTAGTCTTGTCTGTCTAGTCTTGTCTGTCTAGTCTTGTCTGTCTAGTCTTGTCTGTCTAGTCTTGTCTGTCTAGTCTTGTCTGTCTAGTCTTGTCTGTCTAGTCTTGTCTGTCTAGTCCTTGTCTGTCTAGTCTTGTCTGTCTAGTCTTGTCTGTCTAGTCTTGTCTGTCTAGTCTTGTCTCTCTAGTCTTGTCTGTCTAGTCTTGCCTGTCTAGTCTTGTCTGTCCTAGTCTTGTCTGTCTAGTCTTGTCTGTCTAGTCTTGCCTGTCTAGTCTTGTCTGTCCTAGTCTTGTCTGTCTAGTCTTGTCTGTCTAGTCTTGTCTGTCTAGTCTTGTCTGTCTAGTCTTGTCTGTCTAGTCTTGTCTGTCTAGTCTTGTCTGTCTAGTCTTGTCTGTCTAGTCTTGTCTGTCTAGTCTTGTCTGTCTAGTCTTGTCTGTCTAGTCTTGTCTGTTAGTCTTGTCTGTCTAGTCTTGTCTGTCTAGTCTTGTCTGTCTAGTCTTGTCTGTCTAGTCTTGTCTGTCTAGTCATGTCTGTCTAGTCTTGTCTGTCTAGTCTTGTCTGTCTAGTCTTGTCTGTCTTGTCTGTCTAGTCTTGTCTGTCTAGTCTTGTCTGTCTAGTCTTGTCTGTCTAGTCTTGTCTGTCTAGTCTTGTCTGTCTAGTCTTGTCTGTCTAGTCTTGTCTGTCTAGTCTTGTCTGTCTAGTCTTGTCTGTCTAGTCTTGTCTGTCTAGTCTTGTCTGTCTAGTCTTGTCTGTCTAGTCTTGTCTGTCTAGTCTTGTCTGTCTAGTCTTGTCTGTCTAGTCTTGTCTGTCTAGTCTTGTCTGTCTAGTCTTGTCTGTCTAGTCTTGTCTGTCTAGTCTTGTCTGTCTAGTCTTGTCTGTCTAGTCTTGTCTGTCTAGTCTTGTCTGTCTAGTCTTGTCTGTCTAGTCTTGTCTGTCTAGTCTTGTCTGTCTAGTCTTGTCTGTCTAGTCTTGTCTGTCTAGTCTTGTCTGTCTAGTCTTGTCTGTCTAGTCTTGTCTGTCTAGTCTTGTCTGTCTAGTCTTGTCTGTCTAGTCTTGTCTGTCTAGTCTTGTCTGTCTAGTCTTGTCTGTCTAGTCTTGTCTGTCTAGTCTTGTCTGTCTAGTCTTGTCTGTCTAGTCTTGTCTGTCTAGTCTTGTCTGTCTAGTCTTGTCTGTCTAGTCTTGTCTGTCTAGTCTTGTCTTTCTAGTCTGTCTGTCTAGGCTTGTCTGTCCAGTCTGGTCTGTCTAGTCATATATCTCTAGTCTTGTCTGTCTAGTCTTGTCTATCTAGTCTTGTCTGTCTAGTCTAGTATGTCTAGTCTTGTCTGTCTAAACTTGTCTGTCAAGTCTTGTCTGTCTAGTCTTGTGTGTCTAGTCTTGTCTGTCTAGTCTTTCCTGTCTAGTATTTTCTCTCCAATCTTTTTTGTCTAGTCTTATCTGTCTAATCTTGTCTCTCTAGTCTTGCTTGTCTAGTCTTATCTGACTAGTCTTATCTGACTAGTCTTATCTGACTAGTCTCGTCTATCTAGTCTTCATTGTTTACCCTAGTCTTTTTAGTTTTGTTTGCCTAATCTGCGTTGTCTGTCATGTCTAGGCTGGTCTATGTAGTTTTGTTTCTATTGACTTGCCTTGCTGGTCTTGTATGCGTAAACCGGTTTACTCTTATAATTTTTATTGTATTTTATTTTAGAAGTTATTTTAGAAAAATATTTAGAGAAAAAGAACACATTGTAAGATATATCTTTTACAATTAATGTTTTTGATCTGAATGGAAGCTGCTTTTTGAAATATAAAATATTCTATAGAGAAAGTGCATTGAGCGTTTGTAAAGCACGTACCTGTGGATAGTCGCCATCCTTGGTTTGATAGTCGAACACGTAGAAAAACGTTTTCGGACCGGAAGGCTCTTGTCCTGGTTGCGGTGGTTTAGCACTAAGTAAATCCCCGGTCTGCACTAAAGGCGCAACGAACTGCGCGTCACTTAGCGCCGCGACGGCAGCGTCTCTGGTATTAATAGGATGTTGAACCGTCCTCTCCCAATCAGTGTACTCGTTCACCACAGTAAAGAAAATCTCACTTAAGTGATAAGTGTAAGCGTTCCTCACATAGGTCCTTATAATTTTATCTCGTCGTTCCCCTTCAAAACCGGCTTGGATATCGGCGGCGGAGAAACGCCAGAGCGCTTCGCTAGTAACAACTCCGAAAAGTATGTCGTAAGGGTTTGTTCCCCTCGGGGTCAAACTAGCTTCACTTCTCTTCATATTAGAGTTCACTGGTCCAACGAAATTTTGTAAATCCGATGGTTTAAAATAAGTTAACAGTTCCTTCGCGAAATCCGTTTTTATTACGACCCCGTCTACACTCGGCCCGAACGCACTTAAGTAAGCCGGCGCACTAACATCCGCTTGCAACAACACCTCCAAATTAGTATCCCTCAAACAATCAACAATCGCCTCATGGTCCTTCGCAACGTCCTCGGGTATTGAGCAATTCACTTCTTTGGCTAACTTCACTGCGTAATTGACGGGATCCTCGACTAACGCCCAAGATGATAAGGCTGAGCCGGAGAGGAGGAGTGTCCGATGAAACAACCCCGGCATTACCGTTGGAGATATCATCAGGAAGTTTATACAGGCAGCTCCGCTTCCATGACCGGCTAAGGTCACATTTCCGGCGTCACCTCCGAACAACACGATATTCTGCTGTATCCAGTGCAAGGCTGCTATTTGATCCATAAGGCCATAATTTGCCACACGAGCTTTCAAATGTGGTGCCGGATTCGCATTTAAAAAACCTAACAACGAAAATCAGAATATTAAAAATCATAACGAGGAAGAAAATGTAATGTAAATAATAAAAAGTAAGATTTTTTTATATGAAAAGTTTTACCTAAAATTCCAAGACGATAATTAAGGGTAACTACCACTAGATCGGCATAGGAGGCAAGAACGCTGCCATCGTAAGGATTTCCGGAGTTCCACTCGAAGGATTCTCCATGTATGTAGACTATTACAGGATGCCTCACCTCCGCACTCACTGCAACAAAGATTCACATCAGACCTCTACAACTGCATCTATTAACTCGCTTCACTACACACAACAATAAAACAAAAACTTTATTGATACCAATAAATTATACTAATAAAATTATGTTCGTGTTAAATGTAATTTAAATAAAAAAAATCTATGGTTTATTGTCGGGTATTAAAAGCAAATTTTAAAATTGTAATAACATTTGCGTTGCATCCCCTTGTAATCTACCATTGGCACATTTGTTGTTATTACACAAATAGAGATTTTGTGATTGGAATTTATTTGTTGCAATCGTTTTTTTAAATATTTTTGATTTGATTTAGGAATACCAAGGGCAAGCAAATGACGTAAATCCGTTTTCCCCTGTATAAACACTAAACTCATACAGTTTTGAGCTTTCTTCATTTACGACGGGGAGTATGTTCGCGAAGCCGTAAAAGGACCGGCGATTTTATTTCCGAGATAACTTTGCTCGAAGACATGCGGCTCGAACATTCCTGGCAATAAAACGGATTACAAAAGACTTTGAAATCATTTGAATTTCCCAATTATCATTTTGCAAATCGCAAACACAAAAGGAAAAGGGACGGAAACTTCTCCGGTTTTTTCTGTTAACCGCTTTCCTGAATTATCTTCCATCTGCTTTACGACAACCGTAAAGATATTTTGTATAATATTTTACCACAAGGAAAAACCATTATAGTAAAAGAGATTTAGTAAATTTAACAACATTTCCCTGTTGTATGAAGTAAATATATTAGTATTGTCTGGTTTGCCCGGTCTTATCTTTCCTTTCCTAGTCTCCTTATAAGATTATTAATAAAATAAATACATTTATATAAATTTTCCTCTTAGAAAAAATGTGAACATTTCAATTTACCGTAGAATAAATAATTTCCAGTGCATTTTCTTAGAGGCGCCGTTCATTTTTTCCTTATGCAAATGCACATTTGGTGTCCGGAAAGTTTTTAATGAAATGGATAAGAGGAATAGCGGGCGGTGTTTTGCGGTGGCGAAATGGACGCGCCTTGTGGCATGATGGACTGCGCAAACTTAGATTGAGATTTAGTTTAGCGGAAAAATTAATTATCCAAAATGAAATTTTCTTGCGTCGAAATCTTTTTTAATTTATTCAAACATCTTTCTTTTTTGTTTCGTTCTCGTCCATTCTCTTCTATCCACGGCTCAAGTCATTACGTTCGGTTAGGTCAGATAAGTCAAATTATTCGATTAATTCCCACATTTCATAAAAATCTCAAATATGAATTAACTACGGATTGACTAATATCAAAATTATACTGTTAGGTCATGTCAGGTTATTTCAAATTAGATTTTACATAATTAATTAAATTTAAGTAAATTAAAAATGACTAAATGGAAAATAATGGCAAAATATAGCGGACTGATTAGACTAGCAGGACGAGAGTAGTTTCTCATAACTTTCTAAAACTGCTACACTAAACTGATATTGCTAGGCAAATTAAACTATACAGCCAATAGTTGTTTATGACCAGTTAGTCAAAAAAAAGACACTAAACTATCATCAACAAACAATCAAAACTAATAAATAATAAAGTGGTTGGACATTCTGCACTATTCAAGACCCATGTAGGAAGTCTCATAATCGAAACTAAATAGTCAAGTGGATTCAACTGGATTCAACAACAGACAGTCAAGACTAGCAATTCAAGAATTGACAAATAATACTAGACAGTCCTCGTCTTGTATAGTCTTGTCTGGATTTGTTTGGTCTTCTTTGGCCTTGTCTGGTTCTGTCTAGTCTGGTCTGGTCTTTTCTGGTCTTGTCTGGTCTTGTCTGTTCATGCATGATTTTGTATGCTCTGCTTTGACCTTGCCTGGTATTGTCTGTTACTGTCTTGTCTTGCCTGGCCTTGTCTGGACTTGTCTGGTCCTGCCCGGTCTTGTCGGATAAAGTCCGGTTTCGTTCGGTCTTTTTAGTCTAGTCGTGTCTCGTCTTGTCTTGTTTTAGTTGATATTGTTAGGAATTGTCTGGTCTAGTCTGGTCCTCCCTGGCATTGTCTGATATTGTCCAGTTTTGTCTGGTCCTGACTGATCTTCTCCAGTCTGGTCAGGTCTTGTCTTATCTGGTCTTGTCTGGTCTTGTCTGGTCTTGCCTCGTCTTGTCTGGTCTTATATGGTGTTTCCTGGTCTTGTCTGGTGCTGTCTGGTCTTTTATGGTTTTGTCTGATCTTGTCTCGTCTTGTCTTCTTTTGTCTGGTCTTGTCTGATCTTGTCTTGTCTCGTCTGATCTTGTCTAGTTTTCTGGGGCCTTGTCTGGTTTTGTTTGGTCTTTGGTTCTTTGGTCTTTTTCGGGAGGAGGGGTAAAATACATATATACGTACGGCCCACAGTGTACCAAGTTGGTCCGGGGGGAGTGGGGCTACTCGCCTTAGTGGCTTGTCTACCCACTAAAAAAGCCACTCCTCAATTACGACCCTTTGCGGGACTACCTTCTCCTCATCTTATTTCTGCGATGGATGTCGCTACCCTCTCCACTGCGTTCTGCATTTTCCCAGCAGAAAACAGCATTTTCTGCTTTGTAGCATTGTGTCCTGTAAGTTTTCTGGGGTCAACTTTCCTCCCACCTTTATTTCCATTTCCAGCCGTTGTTTCGCCCATCTGTGGCAGTTGAAAAATGCATGGTGGCAATCATCCACCAGGTCTGGGTAGTACACACAATTTTCATTATCCCTCAGGTGTCTGCGATAGAGGTATGCCAGGAAGCTACTATGTCTGAGCAGAAGCTGCGAGAGAAAGTAATTCACTTCTCCGTATCCTCTTCTGACCCATGCTTCTATCCGTGGGATGATTCATTTTATCCAGTTTCCTCGTTCCATCTTGTCTGCCATTCGTGCATAGTATCTTCTCTAATGCCCGTGAACCCATGACACAGAACGGTCCACCGGAGAGGTCTACCTGTGCAGGTTTGCCTATGCAGGTAGACCAGAGCGTGTGTGGGAATAGACCTGTGCAGTTTCTTGCGTACGGTTGACCGTACCCAAGAACAGGAAAACCTGCACATGTAACCTCTCCGGTAGACCGTAGCGTGTATGGCGGGCATAATACGACCAATTACTGCTCTCCTCCCCATCAAGGTACCTTCTTAGCCTTTATTTTGCCCTCAGGTCTATTGGCATCAGCCCGGCAACTACCGACAGCGCTTCCGCCGAGGCCGTTCTGTAGGACCTACATATCCGTATTGCCAGCTGTATCTGTATTTTTCCATACATCTTTCAATATACTTTGTATTTCATCATCGATTCATGCCACGTAGGAGCACCGTCCAGCATAGTTGACACTGCCACTGTGCAGAATGTGCGTCTGCGGCTCGCCCTTGGTCCCTTAGCGTTTGTCATTAGCATTCTCAGCTGCTCTACCGTTTGGTTTACGTTTTTTGCGGTCTCCTGCAGGTGCGTATACATTTTGAGGTTTTTATCCAGTCGCATACCCAAATATTTTGTAGATTGTTTTGTTGTAATTGTTGCATTTTTAAAACCTATGCTTATCCCACCAGTACCAACACTTCTGGTTTTTATGGCGCAATTTCAATTTCCATTTCTTCCGCCTCCTGGCCTATGATATTAAGCGACCAATTTCACTTTTCGTTTCATGTATTCCGCATTGCCATCTATCACCACCACTGCCAAATCGTCCGCGTATGCCACGAGGTGAGTTCCCTCCGGGAGGACCAGCCTGAGGATCCTGTCGTAATATGCAATTCATAATGTGGGCCCTAAGACAGAGCCTTAAAGCAGTACGCTACTTACGTCGATTTTTTTTTGCTTTTGCCTATTTCTATTTTCCTGTCTCTAAGATAGTTTCCAATCAGTCGTACTAAATATGCCGATATCTTTTGTTTCTCCAGCCTTTTTAGAATCTCAGACCATGGTGCACTGTCAAAACCATTTCGTATATCTAGTGCCACCATTATCGTTAATTTCTTATATTGGTAGCAAGGGGAGGAGGCAACCCTTCTAGCTGTTATATTTTCCTGACAGCATCGACAGTAGATATGGCTTTAGGGAAGCCACATTGTTGCTCTGACAGGGCGCTTTTTTCTTTAAGCGCATGATGCAGTCTGTTTCTTATGATGCTCTCCCATAATTTCCCTGGTAGATTTAGTAAACATAGAGGTCGATAGCTGTCCTCCGAGTCTTTGAGTTTTTTTCGGTTTTCCTATAAGCATTGAGCGAGCAGATTTCCAGATTTGTGGGAGTCTCTCCTCTCTCAGTATTCTATTCAGCCATGCTCTACACGTCTCTTCGTGATTTTCCAGCACTATTCCAATTATTTCCGGAGTTATCCCATCCGGTCTTGTCTGGTCTTGTCTGGTCTTGTCTGGTCTTGTCTGGTCTTGTCTGGTCTTGTCTGGTCTTGTCTGGTCTTGTCTGGTCTTGTCTGGTCTTGTCTGGTCTTGTCTGGTCTTGTCTGGTCTTGTCTGGTCTTGTCTGGTCTTGTCTGGTCTTGTATGGTCTTGTCTGCTCTTGTTTGGTCTTGTCTGGTCTTGTCTGGTCTTTTCTGGTCTTGTCTGGTCTTGTCTGGTCTTGTCTGGTCTTGTCTGGTCTTGTCTGGTCTTGTCTGGTCTTGTCTGGTCTTGTCTGGTCTTGTCTGGTCTTGTCTGGTCTTGTCTGGTCTTGTCTGGTCTTGTCTGGTCTTGTCTGGTCTTGTCTGGTCTTGTCTGGTCTTGTCTGGTCTTGTCTGGTCTTGTCTGGTCTTGTCTGGTCTTGTCTGGTCTTGTCTGGTCTTGTCTGGTCTTGTCTGGTCTTGTCTGGTCTTCTCTGGTCTTGTCTGGTCCTCTCTGGTCATGTATGTTCTTGACTGGTCTTGTCTGGTCTTGTCGGGTCTTGTCTGGTCTTGTCTGGTCTTGTCTGGTCTTGTCTGGTCTTCTCTGGTCTTGTCTGGTCCTCTCTGGTCATGTATGTTCTTGACTGGTCTTGTCTGGTCTTGTCGGGTCTTGTCTGGTCTTGTCTGGTCTTGTATGGTCTTGTATGGTCTTGTCTGGTCTTGTCTGGTCTTGTCTGGTCTTGTCTGGTCTTGTCTGGTCTTGTCTGGTCTTGTCTGGTCTTGTTCTTTCTGGCCTTGCCTGGTATTGTCTGGTCCTGTCTGGTGATGATGTTCTTGTCTGGTCTTGCCTGGTCTTGTGTGGTCTTGTTTGGTCTTGTCTGGTTTTGTGCAATCTTGTCCGGTCTTGCCTGGTCTTATCTAGTCTTAACTGGTCTTTTCTAGTCTTGTCTGGTCTTTTCTGACCGTTCTGATCTTGCGCGGTCCTGTCTGGCCTTCTCTGGTTTTGCCCAGTCTTGTATGGACTGTTCTGGTCTTGTCTCGACTTGTTTGGTCTTGTCCGGGCTTGTTCGGTTTTGTGTCATTTTGTCTGGTTTTATCTGGTCTTCTTTGGTTTTGTTTAGTCTTGCTTGGTTTTGTCTGGTCTTGTCTGGTTTTGTCTAATCTTGTTTAATCGTGTTTAACCTTGTTGAGTCTCTAAATAGTCGGCAAATTTTAGGAGCTGTTTTAAAATTAATTTCGCATTTCTACACTTTACAATCATTTTATATTGAACGAGCTTTACTAACAACAACATATTTTACAAGAAATTCTTACATTTTCACAATTTCATTTAAAAGTAACGAAAAATATGATTAGATAACCGGGCAAGATTGGATTACATTTAATTTATTAGACAAGATTTCTCTATCAGCTTTTTCCACATTTCGGTTTTATTTTTTGTCATTTGTTTCATCTTATATAAAGTAAATTGTAGGCAGTGTATATTATAATTATGAAGTGTGTATTGGACATAGAAGGTCTCAAAATAATATATAAGAAAACAAAAGTGATCTCGTCGGTTATAATACAGGGTCGGCTAAATGACGTTAAGTCGTAATAAAGGGCCAGGCTAGGTGATGGGATATCCTGGCCAGAATTGGATTTCGCGAAGGGACCTAGGGACCAACTCTCCATAATCCAGACTTTTTACCGGGCCCGATTGATTTTGAATTTCCATATAAATTCAGATGAACCAAATAACATTGTCAATATTTATAGAAGTTGTCATTAGTTTTGTTCTTAATTAGACGTAAATAACAAATTAAATAAGAAGAATTTGTCCTAAAACATATAGGGATATCAAGTCGGTAATCGTTTCCGTTCAAGTTAATTTGAAAGATCTTGATAAGAAACTAGTATAAAAAAGAAAAAAAAACAAAAAGAAAAAACAATAATTTGAGTTTGACCGAACTTTATGTAGATTTTTCTTTTCTGTTTAACGTAGTTTTTACTATTTTTTGCGCGTTGTATTATTTTGTTTTTGTTGGAAATAAATTGGGTTTGTTTTGTCGGACAAATAAATTAATAGCTCAAAGTTTCCATTCCCGCACCAATCGCGCAGATTACCAACTTTACAGATGTACACAGGGACAATTTTCTCGTCTTTTTTCTTGTTTTCCGTTAAACATTTTACACTCTTCTGGCTATTCAGTTAGAAACTAAATAAAAAAAGAGAAAAAGAAAAGTGGTAACAAATTACCAAGTAAAATTTGTGGAGAACTTTGATTACTTTCTAAACTAATTTCACAATCTTACATTCGTTTTTATAATTATTTTTATATTTAAATTCATTGGTTTTTTGTATATTTGCATTATATTTGTAACACATTTTTATAATAATTTCAATTTACATAAATAAGAATGGATCAAGTTAAATTAGGAAAATTTAAATAAAATCAAATCTGGAACAATCTATGCATCAGACAAAATTAATATGTTCAATAAAAACATACAATATTTATAATGAAATTTAATTAAAGAACTTGAAATTTTAATACAGATCGTTATGGTTGATACGCAATCTCATGCGGAAAAATGTTTAAAGTTAATAGTCGGAACACAGCCTGAATATATAAATATATTCAACCTTTCCCTAGCTCTATAATATTATTAGTTATTTTTAGGACTACAAAAACAAATCTGGTCCTAAAGTCCTAAATCCCTCGCTAGTCCTAAATAGACTTTATAATAATAATATTATAGATCTAAGGAAGGGTTGCATATATCTATATATTCAGGCTGTGTTCCAACTTTATTAACTTTAATGATTATCTATAATGTAGTATGGTTTTTAATTGGTTTTAATTGTTTTTAATTTTAATGGTTAACCAGATTAAGGATATATGTGCGGAGGCTGAACACCATGCTAAACAGAATGACTCCCATGAATTATTCGATAAAATCCGATATTTAGCCAGAGAATTCAAACCACGGACACAAATAATAAAGAATGAAAGGGAAGAAATCATAACAGACAAAGATGGGATCGCGGAAGTCTTCAGACAGTACTGCCAGAAACTGTTTTCCGATACTGTGCAAATTCCAAGGTGTACACCAACCTACTATCTAGAAAAGGAGCCAATCATTCTAGGAAAAGGCGATTAAAAAACTAAATAACCGGAAAGCTGCTGGCACGGATAATATAACATCAGAAATCATCAAGTCCATGGGGGAAAAAGATTATGCTCACCATAATAAACGTGAGACTGAAACCTTTTCTTCTTCCCCAAATATCGACGAACGATTTGTCCCAGGAAAAGGCACCATCGAACAAATACTGAATATTCGCCAGATCATCATGAAAAAGCACGCGAATATAAAGTCACAATGTTTATGAGCTTTGTCGACTACTCCAAAGCATTCGACTCCATCAAGTGGGATGCCCTCTGGCAGATCTTAATGGAAATGAGCACACCAGGCCACCTAATAAAACTGATATGGAACTTCTATGAACACAGCACAGCAACGGTCAGAATAGATCAAACTTACTCAAACAAATTTGACGTTAGAGCAGGGGTTAGACAAGGCTGTATCCTGTTACCAATCCTATTTAACATATATGGTGAGTACGTCATGCGCAAAGTACTCGATGAATGGTATGGGGGGATTGCAGTGGGAGGAAGGCGCATAAGTAATCTGAGATATGCCGATGATACTCTTAATTGGCGGCAGATCAACTCGAGCTGGAAATGATCATGACAAGGCTGGGAAATATAAGCAAAGAGTACGGCTTAAAACTAAACATCAGTAAAACCAAAGTCATGATAGTAGACCAGAAAACGAATAACCATCCGCATATCCGACAGGTAGCGGGTACCGAAGTAGTGGATAAATTTATTTATCTTGGCTCCCTCATCACCAACACAGGAGGTAGCGAAGCCGAAATAAGACGACGGCTAGCAATAGCAAGAACGGCCACAAGTAAACTGACACGCATATGGAAGGGCACGTCAATTAGTAAAGCTACGAAAATCAGGCTGGTCTCTACTTTAATTTTCCCAATTGTATCATACGCGGCTGAAACCAGGTCGATCCGACAAGCGGACAGAAAGAAAATAGATGCATTTGAAATGTGGGTTTACCGACGAATGCTCCGAATATCATGGACGCAGCACCGCACCAATGTATCGATCCTAGAAGAACTAAAAATCGAGGAGAGACTGTCAAAAAGAAAAAACCGAAACAAAATGACGTGCCCGGTATTTCGGGCACGTCTCCAAAATACCGGTTGCATTAGAAAAGCTGGTGGTTCAAGGCAAAGTCGACGGGCGAAGGTCACGAGGAAGATCTCCAACCCGATGGGTAGAAGGAATCAGAAACTTGACTGGACTCTCTCTCTGCACGAGGCCACAGAACTAGCCCAGAACAGAGAGGAGTGGAAAATTGCTTTAAAATGGTAAGTAAACGCATAGTGCCACCAAACCTTTCTGAGGGTAATAGGACCGAGGAGGAGTATGGTTGCACCAATAGAAAAATATTGAAATTTCCGTATTATTAAATTATTGATATTAAAATAATCTATGGACTGGAAGTTGTAGAAGTTTTCTCAGAAATTCAGTTCTTGCATCTGCAAATAGTAAATATAAATAAAGTGCACTACATACAAAATATAATTCTCTAATGTCATAAAGTGGCTGCTATTAAATATGGTTTTGTTAGAATTCTATATTTTAGCGATTCAGAGGAAATGAAATATTGTTTGAGTTTGGATCGTCGTGGGAATCACGTTTTGCATATATAAACAATTTCGTTAAAGTGCAATAAAGTTGTGCGGCGGGGAAATAAAATTTTGCCGATACAAGTTGAAGTTAAAGTGAAATTATCGATGTTTTAGGGAGGTTTTGTCCAGCGTTTTAAACATCTTATGTATTAAAGTATCTGTCCAAGTTTCCTAAAACCGCGCGACAATGAAGACAAACGTCTCTATATAGACCCTCTTATTTATTTTTTTCCAAGCTTTTGTTGGCTATATTACGTTTTATTGGGGCAGCTGGAACAGTGTGTTTACTTTTATCTAACTTCACCAAAGCTAACCAATAATACAATATTAAAGAATTTATTTACGTTTTCCTTCTTCTATTATAAAAAGTGACTCAGTCGAACACGTTTTCATCAATTTCTACCAAAAACATTTTCATTCAAAATGAAAGTTTTATACAACCATGGGATGTAAGAAGCTTCGATATATAATTAATTAACTTAATAAATGATTAACTTAATTAGAAATAAAAAAGCAAATATTAATTGTTTCCACCAATAAACAATATTTTTTAGTCTCTAACAATAAATGTGTAGTTAGTAGTTATATTAAATCCATAATCAGAAAATATTTTCTAGAAATTCTATTTTGGTGCTAAGACTAGACAGACAAGACTTGGCCGACTGGAGAGACATGACCAAAAACAAGAGACTTGATTCACTAGAATTGTCAGAGAAAACTAATCAGATGGGAAAAGATATGAGAGAGTAGACAGGCAAGACTATACAGACAGGAATAGAAAGATTATTTATTTATTGTACTCTTAGTCACCAGCACTGCATCAACAAGGACACTATGCTGGACAGGAATAGATAGACAGGACTACATAGACAAGACGAGGACAACAAGACTAGACGGACAAGACTATACAGACAAAACTATACAATCAAAAGTAGTCGGATAATAGTGGACCAACAACACTAAACAGATAGAACTGGATATACTGGGCGAGACATACATGACCCGGTAGTCAAGACTTGATAGACAAATGTAGATAGAGAAAACTATAAGTGTAAGACATAAAGACAAGTCAAGACAAGTCAACACAATAACAGACATGTGAGGGTAGAGACACAAACCTAGACAGCCAAGATACGCCAGATAAAAACAGTTAGACAAACAGACAATTTACACTAGTTTAGACAATCAAGATAAATTAGGCAATATTAGACAGTTAAAATATATGTAAATCTATCATGTTTGTTAGCAGATTTACTCTCTGTAAGGTTATGTTGCACAATATTGAGTAAGCATGGTGTTATTAATATTTAATGCCTTAAGTGCTTGCTGCTGGGAATGCGAAAAAGCGCCGATGTTTTCTCTGCTGTTCTGCGATGTGTTTTTTACATAGGACACCGTGTACATGCAGAGCGACGTGGACGAAATTAATTTGACCTTTTTAAGCTTGCACGTTCCAAGTTTTATTACCGGCGAATTTATTTTCGCCGAGACTAATCAATACCACCTATCAAGAATCATCAGACGGGAATTCATTTCCTGACTGTTTCTAAACTGTTTACGCTTTGTTTCGTCTTTACCACCATCTTATTAGAAACATAAAACTAGATTAAGAATCTGTCACATTATATATATTTTTTTGGATAGAGTGTGACCCGAGAATATTTTTTAACACTGTGTCTATACAGAGTTTCTTAAACTGTGTAATATGCAATTTTAGACATTGCGTTGCGTACCCCGGACATTTTTAGCATACTCTGTATTTTAGTTATTCATTCTTTAACAATGCGCTTATATTGATTTTACTTGCATTGTGGGAATTATGTGGGTATTGTATGTATATATGTTGTTATTGAAAGTATTTATTTATAGATATATCTCACATTTTAGTCTTGTTATTGCATTTTATTTCTTAATGTGCGATGTGAATTCCACCTTTATTTTTTTGTTTGTTTATGACAATTTTCCAGTTAATAGAAATCTGTTATCATGATAAATGTAATTTGAGCTATACGTAAAACTTGCAGCCAGCCCGCTCAATATCGATATTCAATTCACAGCAAAGTCAGCAGCTATTCAATGAACCGCCTATTATACAGAGATACAATTGAACTAGAATTATATTAACCGGCATTGTTGTGTATTTGACCGACCGCTTGCATTCATTTACTACATATATACACAGAATTAGGCTGGCACGAGTTACCAAAATACTTGCACTGGAATTGCCAGCAGACCGCATTAAATGTTACCAGCATTGGAGCAATCAAGAAAAATTATTGGTAATGTGTTTATTAATTTTAACAGGTGTGGTCTTGTATGGCAATACACGACAATTCCGCGAATACGGTGGCAAATTTGTTTCATCAACAAACCGCAGTATTCAATTGTTATACTAATCGGCATCATTTATACGAACGGTTTGTTATATATTTGGTGCTAAAATTGCTAAATTTATGGAAAATTAAATCTGCCGATTAACCACAAATTAAAATAAACACGTAAAACGTTGTTTTAAAATTTAGCAAAATTTTTTTGAAATATGATTGATTCCATGGATTTATTGATCATCTGGTGTATCACCGGTAACTTAATTATTAAAAGACAAAATTGTCTAGTTTTTACTGTTGCGTCCCCTTAGTTTTATCTGATCTAGATTTGTTCTCATATTCGGCATAATCCCATCCGTCAGTTAAATTAACAAGATTTTACTAAATTTGTCAATCTTATCTAAATACTTATTTAATTTGTAATTTATACAAAGTTTAGAAGTTTCTGCCTTCAAATTATACAAAACTGAATACTCTCAACTGTTATTCTTCTCAACTGTTACTCTTCTCCAACAAGAAAACATTTGCTTTCCTCTTTGCCTCTTTTCATTCTTATACATTTTTTTAATAACGCGGTTATAAATTTTGATTGTATTCCGTTCATTTCATTTCCGGTTGATTTATCCGGGGTCCTAAACGTATCCGTACATGGGGGATGGCAAACACTTTTTTGTGCGGTTGCCTTCCGATTCGCATTTAAAAGCCGCAAAACGTTCGGCAAATTAAAATTACAAATATGTAGCAGAAAAAAATGAAAATGAAACGGGAGGGTGGAATGATTCAATTTACGGTTTAATTTCGGCCGTGGCGTCGTGTATTTTTGGGGATATGTGTTTGTTTTGACCGAAGGGATGAAACCATTGATTGAGGGAATTCAGTGAGTTTTTCTGTTTGTGTTGCACCATTAAAGTAACCTTTTTATTCAGATCTTATTAGTGTCTAACCCTAGGTATATATGCTATCGAGTGTGTCAATAATTCAACTTGATTCAATTGTTTTTTACAAATCCTTTTTTGCTGAATATTATTTTGTCAAAGAGTTGCTTCAAAATGTTTTGTCGTAATAACTATTCAATGCATTCAATAATTTCTAAGAAATGTTCGAGTTTCAATGTTTTTCTTGAAATAAATATCAGCAAAACATAACTTTATTAATTAAATATTTGCTAAACAGGTAATACGTAATATTAACATTAATAAAAAATCAGTTCAACAAGTAAGGACTAAATTAATTACTGGAATACAATAGAAATTAGTCCAGGAGCGGCCAGACTTTTTACAGCAACAGTCCTAGTTACCCATCTAAAATCATTGGGAACCGCACTTAAAGTTATTAGCATAAAAATAAAAAAGTATTTTTCTGAACCATACATTTATCTTAAAATTATATTTATTGCAGTTTTAACTATGTTTGTTTCTTTCTTTCCTAGTTGGAAGGTTTATGGATTTGTAATATTTATATTATTTTGTATTATAAACATCAATTAATTGTCTTTTTTGAGAGATGTGGGTTGGTCTGAAAAGAAGGAAACTTTAATTTATCCAAATTTATCATTTGGTACAGTGATTCAACATCATACGTCAATCCAAAAATTGACTGTAAGTGATATACTGTGTTTTAAAATTATAGTACCTAATTTCGGGTACACATTTCAAAAATTCATTCATCGATTTTGCCGGGTTGGGTCTTCTTGCATCTCCTGATATAATTTCAGGGAGTAAACATTTTAATAATGTAAAAACAATGGTAATCACATCGTTTTCAAACAGAATTATAAATATATAAATCGATAATAACTATAAATCGATCTTCAAAATCGTAACACGGGTTTTTTTTTAATTTTCTTTGATAGGTAGTAAGGAATATCAGATTCTCGAATCACTATTCTTAACACTTTCAATGCAGCCGGTAATCTGAGAAGACCACCCATTCAAAAATTGTTTTATATCTTCCTACTGGTTTAACTAGCCACGACGTTAAATGTGTTGTCTATATGGCACTTTTAATGAAATTTTAAATTTTATGGCAATTTTTATAGAGAGATAGCTTAGGTAAATGTAAATACATGTGATCTTGCATAGTTGGAATCACTGCCGTATAAAAGATATACAAAGGTGTTATTGTGAATTTATAGCAATTACCAGTATGTCAACTCTATTTGTATTATTTCATCATCTGAATAAGTATTTCACATAATGTTTATTCAATTATTTTGCAAGTTGTAATTTTTTATGTGGTCGTCTGATAATACCACCGGGTATAAAACCACCGGCAAAGTGGTTATTAGTTTTTATTTCTTAGAAATGGAAAACGACTGTACAGTTTTATGGATCTGGAGAAGATGGAACAGGATGAGTTTAATCGTTTTATAGTCGATATACCGTCTAATAACGAATCAATAAACTCGGTGGAAACCGGGAACTTTTGATATAGAAAATGTCGATATGATTTTAGAAAAAGAGACAAATTAACGGATTGGGATGAGGAGGACCATATTCCAATATCATCAATGAAAAACAAGACACGAGATAGTTTGGATTACTGGACAAATGCTGAAAGTTATGTTTCTCAGCAAAATCAATTCAAAGAAGATTTGTCCAAACTTGATTATGCACAAAGCTGTACAGACATATTCTACATTCTTAGTTTTATTAAAATTTAAATTACATTTGTTGAATCAGTCAACATATTCTTTTTCAAACGAATTTATATTATGTGCAAACAAATGGAGGATATTCTACATTTGTCCCAACCACCGAAGAAGAAATGAAAAAATTTGTAGCAATTAATTTCTTAATAGGAATAAAGCAAATGCCTAGTTACAGGGACCACTGGTAATCTCGTGATGAACTTCGAGATAATTTCTTTAGTGATGTCATTTCAAGAGCTAGATTTGATTGGCTACTTTCAAATATTAATTTGAATGATAATTCTTGCCAACATAAGAAAAATTAAGAATTTCGACAAACTATACAAAGTTTGACCCCTTCTTAGAAAACTAGAAGAGACTTTTCTTACAGCACTCAAGCCTCACGAGTGTCAATCGGTAGATGAATCGATTATTCGTTTCAAAGGGTGCAGTAGCCTGCGACAATACATGCCTAATAAGCCTGTGAAACGTGGGTACAAAGTATGGACCCAATCAGATTCTAGTGGGTATATGAGCCAATTTCAAATTTATTGGGGGAAAAATTTAGTCAAAATAGTAGTCGAGTCTGCCTAGAAAAATTTAGGAAGTCGTGTTGTACAGGATCGCACTAAACCGTTGATAGGTATATATCATAAAATGCTTTTTGACAATTATTTCAATTCCGTTGAATTACAAAGAGCATTATTGTCAAATGGAATATATAGTTGCGAAACAGTATGAAAGGGAAGGAAACAATTTTCTGATTTAGAAAACGATAGAACTTTGAATCGCGGAGATTTTGATTATCGATTTTCTACAGATGGACTTGTTGCACTAAAATGGATGGACCGTAAAAGTGTTTTGCTCTTGGCGAATCATATGAATCCAACCGTTACTACTACAGTTGCAAGAAAAAAAGGATTATACTGTAGAAGATGTAGACTGTTCTAAAATGGTTGCTGACTATAACAAACATATGGCTTATGCTGACAAATTTGACATACTAAAATTCTTTATGGAATAGATTGAAAGTCGCACAAGTGGTGGCACCGAATTTTTTTCTATTTTCTTGATGCTAGCGTAGCAAATGCTTATATTTTAACCAACAACGAAAAGACAATGACATTGAAAGAATTTCTATTTTCGCTGATATCTGGTCTCATAAGAGCAATTAAAAGGGGGCGGCCATCAATGGATAGACCACCCAAGAAATATAAAAGGATTATTCAGCCAGAAATCCGTACATCGATAGCTTGTCATATGCCAGAAAGAACTACATCACTAAGGTGCGTTCACTGTAGTACAAAGGATAATGTTAGTCGCAGAATGCCGAAATGTGCAATGTTGGATTGTGCATCAGACAAAATAATTTGTATCGAATTTTTAAATGTTATTTTTTGAATGTAAGTAGTTTAAAAAAACTATTATTTTTGTTTTGCCCTATTGTAGATTGTAGTTCTGGTTGTGTCGACTTGTACTGCAACCTTTGTAGATCTATTGTACCCCACCGTTTTCCGCTAAACGTTGGTGTACTTACCCATTTAGAGTGCCTACTTTAGTCCTGGTTCCTTTGGGAATTTCAGGATATGGGTGGGATTCAAGGACTGCAACTCCTCTGCGATGAAGCAGTGGGCCCCAAGATACACTTGTCTCTTGCGGAGCAGTGTTCCGCAGTCTTTGAACAGATGTGTGGGGGTTTCCTCTGCTGAACCACAGAATCTGCATCTGTCATCTTCCTCTAGGCCTAGGGTTTTGAGGTGTTTCCTAAGTCTGCAGTATCCCGTTAGAACTCCTGTCAGGACTCCTGTCAGAATTCTAAGCTTGTTCCTGTTTAGCTTCACGCAAGCTTTTGTTCCTTTCTGCTTAACAGATCCCAGCATTACTTTGGATTGTCTCAACCCTGGAAGTTCTTTCTAGGTTTTCATCAATTGTTCTCTTATTTCTTCATCTAAACTTTTGTGGATGGTGTTCGCACTCATACCACAAAGTTTACTACTACACATTGCTGTGTAGTTTTTCTCGAAATGGTATTTGCATACCATTTCGTCTATTGGTGCTTCCAGCCAGGGGATTTTGGCAGCAAGGCTGTTCCGGTCTCTGCTTCCGATTATTTTATCGCTGCCTATTCCTTCGCTGCCTATTCCTCGTGCCCGACAGTAGCAATGGAGCTGCTGCTGGATCTGACTCCGTTGCACCTGCTCGTGAAGATGGCCCCCAGATCGGCGATTGTTAGGTTCATCAAGGAACCTAACAATCGCCGATCTGGCGGCCATCTTCACGACCAGATGCAACGGAGTCAGATCAAGCAGCAGCTCCATTGCTACTGTCGGGCACGACCCCATTGCCGCCGTGATGCAGACACACACCAGTCTTGAATCTTCTTAAGCTGCTTCCTTATAGAGACCAGCTAGGTTCTACTACTCATCGCAACTGCCCTGTAAGTGATCGCAGGACACACTATCACGGTTTAAATCCATCGCTGGATTGTGGGGTTACAATCCCACGTTTTCCTAGCCAGATTTCTGCACTCCATTAGGGCGCGTTTTGCTTTTCCTAGCGCTGCTACAGCGTGTCTACTCCAAAGGAGTTTGCTATCTAGTGTTAGACCCAGATACAGTATCTCCTGCTTGTATTCTACTGCCCTCCCGGCTAACAGTATGGGCTGTAGGCAGTTTAGTTTGCTCTTTCTAGTAAATGGTATAACCGTGGTTTAGTTTAGGTTGAGTCCCAGTCCCACTGTTTGAACTATCTACTAGTTACTTAGTGGCCTCTCTGTACGATTTCACAGAACGTTCCCTCCAACTTCCCTCTATCTGTGATGACTATGTCATCGACGTAACCTTGACATTTGAAGTCTAGGTCGTTCAGCCTAGCCAGTAATTAAGCAACTACCAGGCTCCACATCAGTGGTGATAGCACATCTCCATGAGGGCGAAAAAAAAATTCAGCCCTCAAAGGGTTAAGCTAACTTTCTCAAACATACTGATGTCTGAGAAAGTTGTATTTCTCTTTTAAAACTGGAAATTCTATGATTTTTTTCTTTTCCTTGTAGGGGGGTACTATGCAGAGGGTAATAACCTAACCTACCGGCCTGAGCGGCCGGTGCAAATTTAGTGCAATGGCAATGTAATTATAGAATTATTCATTCAATTTTCATGTAATAAATGATTTTATAAATTAGCAAATTTTTTATATCACAATATGCGGGATAAACAAAATAAATAATTTTTTTGCATAAAGTTTAAATATAAAACACTTTCTAAATTAATTTTTCCATTAATTTACACACTTAATTCATATTATATTTGAATGACTATCACTGTATTCTTCTCATAATTACTTTCACATAAATGGCATTGAATGGGGAACGCGGTTTCTTTTCTCGAGGAGATGCTGAAGAATGAGCAGGATTTTCTTGCACAGAATAAATACTTTCCTTCAAAGCATTACTTCGCAAATTCTGCCGTCGCTGTAAATGCGGTGAAATCACCTCACTAACTTCCTCTATAAAAGTATCTCTTTTGTCTTTTTTTCGAATTCCAATTTTTATAAACGTTAATGTATGTAATATATGCAGCCAATACACTTTTGTCTAGAATGTTCATAAACCGTTCTTTTTCTTGTATTCAATATTCACTTCCGGTTTTCTCTTATTTTCAGTGATGGCATCACTATGATGCGGACATACGTTATTCAATTTCAGTGCCAATTGTTTGGTTATAAAAAAATTGTCGCACGTTATATTTCTAATTGACCCGTAATATGGAGTGCATAAACCAAGTTGGTGGCACGTTGATTCCTTATTTTCCTAAATATTCCTATTTGCCGTCAAAACCATACAATTGCTTATCAATAGTCAGATTACATGATGACATGTAGAATTTTCCAAAATTATTAATCATTCGATCCAACAATTCTCTTATAGGTGCAACTTTATCCTTTGCACGCCGTTGTGCTCTTGTTTCTTTATCATCAAATCTAATAAATTTTCAAATTTCGTAGTATTAGTTCTTAGTTGATCGAAAAATTGGTAGTCCATATTTTTTGCTCCATATACTCGGTCAATACTCACATTTGAAGATTTCATATGCCCAGCAATAAACAATATCCCAATAAATCCATAGTTCTCGATCATATCTATTCTTGGAAGGGCTTTTCTTGTTTTTAAGTTTAATCAGTGATATGATGACATGCTGTCCCTCCAGGCCGCTGCGGCCTGTAAAAGGAGTTTAGCGGAGTTTTTTTTTAAATTGTGAAATTTTGAAAACATAATGATTTCTTAGAAAAAAAATTAATATCTTTTCATAGCAATTGGCATTTTTACGGTTAGTTAAGCGCATGCGCGTCGCCATTATTTAGAAGGCTGGAATATGAAACGTTCGAGCACATTATGTTATTTTCACTGGTTACATCAACAAAGTGTCCGAAAACATGGCGAAAATTGACGCATGCGCAAAAAAAATTTAAACTATGAAAAGGTCTATAGGAGATTACTAAAAGACCTACCTGGAAATATCATTCTAACCATATGCAATAATTACTAAAAAGTGAGCACCGGTCGCTGCGGCCGGTAGAATAACCCTAAGGCCCGCTACACACGTACCGTGTGGATGTATCCGGCGCAGGCCCGGCACCGGGCTGAACACCTTACACACATGCCGGAAGGATTTGACTTCATTTATTTGACTTCAGTACAAAATGGATCGTGAAAGAGTTATCTGTATGTGGTTACTTTATCGGCGGTTACTTCGCAAGACAAAAAAAAACAAAGAAAACATTGGGTGCACCCACTCGACAAGTGAAGACGGTCGACTGCCGGACCGGCATGTGTGCAAGCTTCAATACAGTTCCATAGCCCACCACAGCCTAGCCGGTACCAGGCAGCCGGGTGGCCAGTGGGGGCCGGCCGGTGACAACCCGACAATATGAGTCGGCCCGGCGCCGGACGGACTCACGCGGCACGTCTGAACTCTTCCATGCTAGACTATGCAACACCACCCCCTCCACCCGGTGCCGGGCCTGCGCCGGATACATCCACACGGTACGTGTGTAGCGAGCCTAACGGTCAATGATGCTTTGTATCGGTGTAGCAAATCAATGTATGTATGTAATGTCATAGATCCATTGTCATTGATCATTGATCCATTGTCATAGATCCATTTCGGTATCCCTCAATTGAGGATATGATTGCTTCCTTTGATCTAAAAGACCGATAAAACCAATAATACTACAAACCTATTCAATACATATTACGTTGCTAACCGAGTACTAATTAAACCGAGTTTACCAGTGATGTTCTGAAACTGATGAGTGTTTATCGCGACATTTCCAATACAATTTACGAGCAGTCTAAATGCCGCAAGGAGATGACAAAATTGGAGATTTGATCAAATTCCTAAGGTAGATGATCAATTCACGAAAGATATTAAAACGAAAACTCTGTGGGGTGATTTCCCCAACGAAAGTAAGTCATTTTATCAAATACTTTAACTGTTTTGGTCAAAAGTTGAAAAAATATTTTTTTTAAGTATTAAAAGTATTTATTTAGTAAACTATGCATTTATTTGTACTTATGGGAGGCAGAGGCCCATTATATGGAAATAAGATTGTGAAGATCGTCCTTGATATAAAAATGTTTAAACCAAAGTTGTACCTAGTTGGAATTATAATAGATTGGCTACCTGGACATGCTCTTCTAATAACTTCTACAACATTTACCGAAACAGTTCCTCGAACAAACCTAAGTTTGTGTAAGATTTCAGGATTTTTTTTCTTATTTGGAGGTCAAGGATTTAAGAAGTGTTCCTGAGAACAATTCAAAATACAATGTAAAACAGATCGATGTGCCTCTAATAAAAGTAACGTATCTTGTAACTCGATGTCACAAATCACACAACGTGGTTTAATAAAAATGAATGGATATTATTATTTTTTATCACTCACGCACAATAGTAGGTACTATCTTGGTGCACGTTTTTTAGTGCGATAAATTGTCAATATTAGTTGTATTTTACAAAACTTGAATAAAGCACGCAAATATTCAATAAATAAACAAATAAATAAAAATAAAATAAATACAATCAAGAGCTCGGTATTAAAAAAGTCCTGTGAGGTGTCTGAATTTTTTAATTCTGTGAATTTTTTTCATAACAAAATAAAAATTAAAATTAAAGAAAACGTTTTAACCCTTTCGCCCCGAATGGTACATATAAGTCCCACCAAAATTTCAAACAAAACTTGAATTTAAAATTGTACTCGTAGGAAAATATTAATATATTTACCAAGATTATATTTACCATGGCATTATATTTACCAAGACAGATATTGTTGTTATAAGTAATAGCGAACAATATCAGACAAAGCAGGACACGAAATGAAAAAAAAAGACTAGACTAGAATAGATCAGACCTGACCACAGTAGACAAGATAAGACCAGGCAAAACCAGTCAATACCGAACATGTATAATGACAAGTTTGGACAAGACAATAATATACTGGACAAAACTAGATAAGTATATACAAGAATGGTTAAGATTCAACAATACTGGACAAGAGGACAAAATTTTATAACAAAAATGGACAAAAGTGAACAAACAATATAGGATATCACTATCCACAGAATTTGACAAAACTGAATAATATTTAAAAAAACTGAACTAAGCTTGAGAAGAATATATAAGACAAGATTGTACCACTGATATCTTGGGACAATTCGACAATCATCGTTTTTTATATTTATCAACAAAACCACGAAGTTTATCCTATCTTTGAAATATTATTTACCTTCAGGGACGAAAGGGTTAAAGTGAGTGTAAATTCTACTGTGATGCCGGAGGAGAGTTCTTATGACGTATTTACACCACCGAAGATAATTGAAAACGCAAATTCTTAATTTTTAATTAAAACTTTTTTGGGTGGCACCTGGACCCCAAACTTATAAGATAGCTCCCCTCACATGAGTGATTAAAAATATTGTTTGTGAATTTCACTCTAGAGGGAATGCCCCGAAAATGTGCTCTCGAGTAATATTGACAACCTTTCGCCCTAGTTACAAAATGTACTATATTAATTCACTAAAAATATTCTTGTTAATTCATCATTCATCACTATCCAGCTTGTAGAGTCCATTGCTGGACATACGCTTCCCTTAATTCCTTCTTACTTCTCGTTGTTGCGCTGCTTGTATCAAATTAGATGTGATACGCTTTATATCGTCACTCAATCTCGTCGGTGGACGACTTCTTCTTCGGTATGCCTCTGTTCTAGGACCCCATCCAATGATACGTTTCGTCCATCTTCCATCCGTCATTCTTACTACTTGGCCTGCCCAATTCCACTTCAGGAGGATGATCCTCCCTACCGCACCTGCAACTGCCGTTCTCTGCCGAATGGCAACATTTGGGATTTTGTTACGCAGGTTTAATCCTAAAATGGACCGCTCCATGATCCGCTGTGTTATCCTGATTTTATTTATGACTTTCTTTGTTAATGTAAGCTTTTCCGCTCCATATGTTAGGACAGGCATAGGGTTTCTGAATATCCGCACTTTTTCAAAACCGCGGTTTTCGGTTTTTGAAAATTAAAAACCGCGGTTTCGGTTTCGGGTTCGGTTTTTAAGAACTTTTGATAGTAGTGCCTGATATTTAAATTAGATCTTAGTTTTGTACAAAAGTTAAGGGAAAAAACTAAGGGAAAGTACTAAGGGAAAATGATCCTTCGGAGTTGGTGAATGATTCTTTAATTGTAGGGAGTACTTGAAAAAAAATATTTAATCTTTTTGTTCTCTCAGAAGTTCTTTTATATTTAGCAAACTCCTTTTTCATAGAATTAGGATAGCGATTTGTTTGCATATAAGTATTTTTATTTAATTCTTCTTGAATAGCTTTTTGTACTTAGTCTTGCAAGGAAAAATTTGGATTGGTCACTTCTTTTAATTCTTCTGAATTTGCCGAACATTCATCTTCGACTTCAACCTTATTATTGTCTATATAAAGTCGTTTAAAAAGATTTTCCGCCAATGTTAAAACAGTCTTTGTTGGAACTTTCAAAGGATCTAGTAAGCATCTAGCTAATTCTGATAATTCCAGATTTTCACGGGTCTTCAAACGTTCCATGATATTTTTCATTGAAGCTTTGCTTAAATCAGAACCAATTAATTTCTCTTCCAAGAATCCTATTACACCTTATGCCGTAAATATGTTAGAATCATCGCTGCTTAATGTTGTTGCTTGTACGCTTATTGGAGATAAAGTTTCATAACAATTGAAAATTAACATTTTCAATTAAATGCACTGAATTTAAATCTGTTAGAATCTGTAATATTACGACTTTTAAAAAAATAAATTTTTCTTATATTGGGTTAATAAAAGACCACCTTGTCCTTAATGTCCATTGCTAATTCAATTTCCTTTTCAAAAAGAGCTTTTATGTTTCGTTGTAGGAAACTAATTTCATCGGAGATAAACAAAAATAATTTACTAAAGTTTAAACGTTTTTACTAAGTTTTCTAACCATTTGAAAATTACTTTTAATTTCAGCATCTTCTTCGACGTAATACTCATTATCCACATCTTTTTCGTGCGATTTTTCAGGAAATAAATCTTCATCTTCACTGCTACAGCTGTTTTCTACTTGAGAGAATTTCTTGTATTTCTTGCTGAATGCAAATATTTGGTTCAGCAGGACAATCTGTATCATTTTTTTAAATTACCCGGGCATCGTCATGTGAAGTATCTTACTCAATAATAATCCCACGGCAATAAATACCAGACTCAATCAAACTTTGAGGTTTTTCGGACCAGAAATTGAAAACCGCGTTGAAATCACTAGATAAATAACGCCACGACGGCCCGTCAAAGTTAGATCTACCGAGGATTGGTTGCATTTTGTTTTTACGAAATTTCGCAGGTGCTGCAACAAATTCGATGTTTTGTCAGAGCAAAAAGGGGTCGGAAAGTGAAACGGAAAACCGCGTTGCGAAATCTTTGACAGCGGCTTCGCGACGCCACCGCAAAATTCAATTTCCTAATGCGGCTGCTGGTTTCTCCGCCGTAGTTTTCATAAGTTTTAAGCTAGCGAAACAGGTTTGACGTTTTCTTGAAGGGAAAGCTTGCCAGGAGGCGGTAGTGAAAACCGCGTTGCAAAATCTTTGATAACGGCGTCGCGACGTCGCCGCATAGTTCAAGCTAATCTATGATTGTGATTTTTCCGCTGTAGTTTATCCGCAATTTTGCAGATAGCGAAACAAATTCGATATTTTGGTGAAGGGAAAGCTTGTGGTAATGCGCGACTAAAAACCGCATTGCGAAATTTTTGACAACGGCGTCGCGACGACACCGCTAACTTCTTCTTGCTAATCCAAGTCACCCACAATATCATTTCTGAAACTGATACCAAAATGAATCTAAATGTTTTTGAACACTTATTAAGATATTATTTGCAGAACAAGTTCCTTCAATTCGCAGAAAGCCTAAATTGCAATTAATCCGACTGATTGACTTAATCAGTCCTAAATTGCATTTAGGACTGATAGTCCTAAAAACACTCAATAATTGCTATAGAGCTCAGGAAAGGCTGAATATATTTTATTCAGCTGAATATATTTATATATTCAGGCTGTGTTCCGTTTGTTTTAAGTTTGTATGATTTTCTATAACGTAGGATGGTATCACCAATTCTACCCAATACAATAGATTGGAATAAAATCCAGAATGCTCTCATCTTTTTTCCAATTAGTCTTAAATTTCTGTCCACCATTTCTGCTGCTCCATCACTTACAAATACACTTACCGCTAGTGACATTGTTAAGGAAGCTAACAAAAGCTCTTAATATCGACGCCACAAGCATCTTATGCAATCAAATATAATAAATCTTCAAAAACTAATCGAATCAAAATTGATAGTAATAATTTCTGTTGAATCATCAAGTGCTAAACGCAAGGCGTGACAATTTTTATGTCTTCTTGCAATTGAAATAATAATCAATTTACAATTGACAAATTGCAATTGATATATTAATATTGCAATTGAGATAATAAATCTAGGTACTGTTATTTCAGTAATTCAGCGTTCAACTTTATGTCCTGAAATTGAAATGTGGCTTATTAATTTTAACAAGTTGATATATTATTGGGATCGAATGATTTTGTTTAATAAAATCTCCCTCATTATACAGCCAAATATGGTCGCTTTACATGCGCGATGTTCCACGCCATTTTAAAACTTTGGTTTTAGATTTTTCTGTAAATTTGGCATGGAATTTATTTGATTTTATTTTTTAATTTTATTAATTGAAGAATTTGACATTAAACTCATTTTTCGAAGGTTGAACCGTGTCGAACTGAAGGATGCCGAACATCTTCTGCGAATTTAATATATTTAGAAGATTCAGAAATTTAAAAAAATAGCAAATAATTGTTTTAATTATTCACAATAGAACATTTAAAAAGCCGCATGCGGCTCTCTAACAACAGTTTGGCCGCCGTTGCCTACTAAATTAGCCTACTTGAGCCTACGAGGTTCTCTTCTGTATCTAGTTTAGCCTTAGCTGTCTACACCGAGTTTTAGTCATATACACAGGTATCTAGTCTAGATCAGTGGTGCGCAAACCGTGGGTCGCGGCCCACGATAAGGTGGATCGATAATTTTTTTGGGTCACCAGATTCATTCATTCATTCAAAAATTTAGACTTTTCGTGAATAAGTATCAAGTAGCAGTACAACAGTGAAATGTCAAAACAAATTTTAAAAAACGTTTATTGTCTATCCAGTGGTCGCGACAAAAATTTCGCAAGTCACAAATAAAAATAGTTTGTGCACCACTGATCCAGATAACCATGGCTTAGTGACACTCATCCTTGGTTATGTAGACCTATCTATAAATGTTCGTCTATGCTGCCTTGGCGGTCTTGACTTGTCGGTTGAATGTTGACTGACTAATCTAGTCTGTTAAGCCTAATCTACAAAGCCTGTTAAGCCTAATCCACACATCCTGTGTGTTTATTTTTGTCTAACAATTTATACCTGTAACCTATACTTCATTCCATACTCTTGTATCACCAGAATTTTCTTGTTATGACACTTTTAGCTTTGTCGAAATATGTCAATCAATCACATTCAATTCAATCACAACCAATTCTCACCTAGTCTTGTTTATTTTACCTAGTCGTTTTTATAAATGCAGTGCGTATATTATGTAATAAAATAATCAAATTGTTTCTAAATCTGAAAGAAATTTTCTTGTTGGTCGTGCTAACAAAGAGGGTTCAAGTTCTATATATTGCATTCACATAAGCTTGAAAAATGGACCATTTTCCGAGCAGTTGCTTTTTACGCTCACGCAAATTTCCCGTTTTGAACATTTCCTCGTTTTTTTACTGAAATTTGTTATTCAGGAGATTATATATTACACCAATAGGAAAACTAATATTCTAGATATTTCATAGAAAATCTATTTGGCCTATTTTGTCTATTTAGTGTGCTCTGCCTAGTCTTGATCATCCAGTCTTGCGAGTATAGTGTTATCTGTCTATCTATTCTTATTTGTCTATTCTTGTATGGCTAGTCTTACGCATTTAGCTTTATTTTTAAAACTTTGGTCCAATATGGATAGCGGGTTATTAACCCTTCAAACACTGCGGTCAAGCCAAGTGCGGCCTATTGAATTTTGTCCACATTTTTCTCTTTATAGGCCCAGAAACCTATGCGTTATTCAAATTGGTGTTAATTAATTACACATTTCACTTCTGGTACAAATGCGGCCGATGCTCGCTTCCAAGATCACAGCTGGGACTCTATAGACTACGAGTCAGACGTTTGGGGTTAGCTTTGTCTGTCTAGTCTTTTCTGACTAGTCCTGTCTGCCTTGTCTTGTCAGTCTATTCTCATCTATCTAGTCTCGTTTGCCTAGTTTTATTTATCTAGTCTTGTCCGTCTAATCTTTACTTGTCTCTCTCTAAAACCAGTACATAATTGAGTCAAAACCTTGAGAAAAGAAGTCTAGACCGAATTTGATTTGACTAATTTCAACATTTATTTTATAGCCAACGATTCGTGACTTGTTTTCTTGTGTGAACGCACAATATTTATTTGCCCTTTGTAAATGGCACGCCTTGCCCTTCAACCTGTGCATAGGTTGCTTAGAATTCATGAGGGTTTCTTAAGTTCCACATATACATTTATATTGGATCGTTGATAATTTGGATTTTCTTCTGACCTAAGGATTCCACAAGTAATCCCTTAGCAAACGTTTATATTACGGACAAAAGTTTCCACAACATTGTGGAAATGAATGAAAATTATATTATAATTGTAATAACTGATTACTTACGGGTATCCCTAATAATGTTGTTTGCTTTAAAATCATGAGCGAAAGTTTTTTTGTGACTCGCGATGAAAGTTTGATTGTAGTTTTGTGTATTTGTGTTTTTGCATAAATGTAACTAATAATTTCTATTGTTGATACTTCCTGGAGCGTTAATTTTTCCCTAATGAAATTTTCGCATTATTAACACAACTTGTTTCCCCGATTGTTTATTTTTAATCAATAATGCACATAAACAATCCCCATTCGAACAAGCAACAAAGATAAATAAAATCTCACCGCAAATTAACAATCATCGAAGCAGTTCAATTTTATGTTGAAACTGACAACTTGTAAACAACAATAAAGCAATTAAATTAATGTTTCTTAAACTTTTGCTTTTTAATTAACTTCTTAAATTAATTGTTCCTTAGTGACTAAAACAAAACAAATAGTAATTTACAATAAACCTTAATTAATAAAATTGAACTGAAATCAATATGTATTTGAAGCCATTTGCGACGGTTTCAGGCTTACGATTTCGTTTCAATCAAAAATTGATGGATTTCGAAACTAAACCGCGACAATTATTTAACACATTAAAGTTCACTTAATCAATTCAAATGCTCCATTAAATAATTTTGTTTCGATGTAAATCTACTTTAATCGAGTATTAATTTCGCAACTGAATTACAAATATAGTTTTGGCACAGCAGTTAGAAGGTGTATTATTAAAAATAAAATTGCGAACTTTGTTGGACACTTTAAACCATTTTATTCAACAAAGCCAATTTAATTTCAGATATGCATTTTAATTACAAAACGCGTATTACAAATTATTGCCTCATAGTCGCAATATAATAATTATATAAACATGTAGTTATCCCAAAACTAATTGGAATGCATAGTTTGCATAGTGTGTTTTAATAAACTTTAAGAAAAGAAAACTTTAATTAAACTAGAATATTATTAAGAGCGAAACTTATACCAGCCAAAATATTAATAAAGCGCAGAGCACGCGCGTCTTAAATCGCCCTTATAAATAACAGGAGGCTATATGTACACATCATATAGATGGGAGTGAAAAGTTTCGTTTGCTTTTACCACCGGAGGAAAAGTTTTGCGTTGGCAGAAAAGTGGAGGATGGGAGACATTAAATATGGAGCACGACTGCAGCAAGTTCACTCCATTTCTTCGAGAGACGTTTGCCAGCTGAATGGAGCTGTGTGTCCCTTTTATATCTGCCGACGGGAATAAATCACTCTGATGTGTACTTTCAATTGATTTCCCGAATGAGATCCGGCGTACTGCGAACTCTCAAAGTTCTCAACTAATTATTCAGAAATTCTGCAACAATTTACTACAAAAGTTTTCAAGTTAATAAATAACAAAAAAAAAACATCAAAACAATTCCAAATAACCGATATTGACCCATGAAAATTCCTCAATCTTACAACTTTTGATACTTTTTGGATCAGAGAAAATTTTTAAGCGATCAAAACTCGTCTTGGAGAAAATTGATCATAGAGAAAATGAAAACCAAATTTTACGAAAATGTTTTTAAATTAATCATAAATAAATTGTGAAAATCTCAATACGTATGCTTTATATTTCTGCCATTTCTATACAGTCCATGAATTTATTCCTTTAAATATTAATAAAAAACAATGTTTTTCTATAAATAATTTATAGTCTTGCTGATAGAAACACTTTCCGGATTTTATATAAATATTAAGCTTAAGCTTTAAAGATAAATTTTAAAGTGGGTATATAGTAGATTCGCACAAAGTTTCCCTAGCTGCTGCTGATAATAAAAGTCTTTTGCTAACTTTGAAACTTTCAACAAATTTTGTTATGACTCACACAAATTTATTGTTCAATATCAAAAAAGAAAAAAAAAATGGAACGATCCATTTTAAACATGAAATAAATTGTTACAAAAAACTGGACAGAAGGATTTCTTGGTCGATAGCCTTTTTTTAAACATTTAAACGTTTCCGTTTTTATGTATCTATTTTGATTTTTTAATTAATTAATAAACAAAACTTTATTTATTAATTCTTCCTGGTAATACATAATATATAATAAAAACTGTTATTGAATCGATTTGGAGCACCAACCTGCGGTAAATATTTAATAATTATATGTAAATTTTAAGGCAATCATTAATGATCACATCAAGGTAATTAAATGTGTTAAAACTTTTAGATTTGCTTAATTTTATTATGGTTTACAATTAAATGTATCAAATTATGTAAACTAATAATTTATGTTTGTTAAACTTTTCATTTGTTAGCTTGTAAATTTAATTTAAACATTAGTTGATTTACTTTTAATCTAAAGTAGTATTGAATATTCTTGTAAATTTTCATTTGGTTTAACATTTTTGGAATCCGCTCTCTCAATCTTGGTGGTCTGAAATAATGTGCGAGTCGGTTCCCCACAGTTCTGTGAAATCACCATTTTGTCTTGCTCCAGACAATATACAGTCAACAGTAATCCATCTATATTGATAAATTGCGGCCTTATTCTCGTCTTCGTTTACTTTCTGATCCCGAAACCAGGAATTTATTTAAGCCTCTATTACCATTTACTTCATGTTTACTAAACCCATTTATAAAAAGACAACATCAATAGTTAGTGGTTTTTTTAAGGAAAATCATTTATATTTTAATGAATTAATCTATAAGGGAATTAGTCATTGTCTGATTTATTAATTTTTTAATTTCAAAAGTAAACAAAGTAAAACAAAAGTAAAGTCTATTTACAAATTTTCCACAAACTGAAATAAGGAATTTATCGAATTTTGTATCAGGGTTTCCAGTAATAAATTTATCCATTTTGTCAATGCTAACCTCAATATTTTTTCGCGAAAAAGGACGAATTATGATTTTTCCAGCATCACACAGGATTACGAATTTACGTCGAGAAAAATAAAATTTTGCAATGTCTCACAAATAAGCAAAACGACTTAAAATGTATTGTTAGATAACCTATCCATAATACTATAAACAAATAAATGCGAAAAACCAATTCCATTGGTTGTGGGAACGTGTTAAAAATCGCTTTTGTCCCTTAGGTACCAAAAAGGAATTAGTTGCGTTAGATTTTTAACAAAGTAACAACGTCTGTTTTGTGTTTGTGTTAAAAAAATATGAACTTTTTAAATATGGAGAATATAGCTTCAAGTATGTATTTACATGTAATAATATCAAATTTGTAGAAAGTTTTAATGAACACGGTTAAAAAAAAGTTTTGTTAACGACTATCATAAATTAAATTTCTTTTGTAATAAACTGCAGTAAATTGATTTTTAAAAAAAGTTCCGCATAGTTTCATTAAATTAAATATTTTGTAAAATAAAATAAACATTGACATTTCTAGAAAAGAAAAAATCCCATCCACATCGTTCCACTTTACTGAGAATAGCACCTTTTCTTCCAGGTAGTCGTGATGACCACCATTTGCAAGAGAGAACGTTGAATAGAAATGAACTATTTTTTGAATTGGTAAAACCATACAACATTATAGATAATCAGATAAACTTAATAAAGACGGAACAAAGCTTGAATATATAAATATACTCAACCTTTCCGGAACTCTATAATACTAATGAGTCTTTTTAGGACTACCAAAAACAAATCTCGTATGAAATTTGTCAGTTATTCTATAGCTTTCAGTCCACCTTCGTGGCACTCAACAAAAACCATAAAAATAACATTGATTTTTAAGATCATGTCATTCCGATACCTTGAGTGGATCGAAACGCGTCCACAGATGGCTATCCACTCAAGGTATCGGAAAGACATGATCTTAAAAATCAATGTTATTTTTATGGTTTTTGTTGAGTGCCACGAAGGTGGACTGAAAGCTATAGAATAACTGACAAATTTCATACGAGATTTGTTTTTGGTAGTCCTAAAAAAACTCGTTAGTATTATAGAGTTCCGGAAAGGTTGAGTATATTTATATATTCAATCTTTGTTCCGTCTTTATTAAGTTGAACTATTTTTTGTATTAAGAGAGAAAGTTTTTATAAGTTTACTTCGTTAAAGTGTAATAAACGATTAGTACAATACGTGTTGGATAAGTTTTTTGTCAACGACCCAACTGACATTTTATTAAAACAAATAAAAGATACAATCAAAGTGTTTGTGACGAAACTCTTGTCTAAATAGCGTGAATGTAGATATACACATATATATATATATATATATATATATATATATATATATATATATATATATATATATATAAATATATATATATATATATATATATATATATATATATATATATATATATATATATATATATATATATATACGAAAGTTTCAACAAACATCATGCAAATTGGTTCAGTTCTGAGTTGATTATGCCAGGGATATATCCACCTATAAAGGTAGTTCAACACAATCTACAATCCACTGTTTCTAATAAGAGTCGAGGCAGGACAAGAAAAATTTTTGAAAACAGTTCTGATCGCAGCAAACAGAGAAAAATGAAGCCTCTTGTGCCACGTCTAAGTTGTGAAAACGTATGTTCGGCTACAAAAACAAGTCTGGTGAAATCGGGCAAAAGAAGTGCGGCGGAGGTGCTGGGACTTGTAACAACTGCAACTCCTAAAAGGTTGAGAAAGATGAAAAAGGCTCACTATTCATCGCCTTCTCTGCATGTAAATCCATACAGTGCTGATGAAGTTATAGGTTAGGTTAGGTATTTTCATAATTGACCTTCATCTGACAAAAGACGATTATTTGATGATGCGGCTAGGTGCTAAAACTAGAGGAGCTGATATATATCCCTCATATCACGTGGTGTCGGAAGCAAACAAAAATGTTATCCATTACATATTAGTGTATCTGAAAATGAAGACTTGCACAAGTTCAGTCGGATGTTATTATCCAAAACATGGACCAAACTAACAACTGTGTTGAAATTAGTTACAAGTGGGGTCTAGATGGTAGTGGCGGGCACAGTATATATAACCAAAATTATAATAATAATTTTTATGTGGACTCAAATATAATTTTATTTACAATTGTGCCTCTGGAATTATCCGAAAAACTTAAAAATATTACAAAAATATTTTGGAAAAATTATGCTCCTTCTCCCACCAGATACTGCCGTCCAATTTCTTTTAGATTGAAAAAAGAAAATGACAAAAATATTAAAGACGAATACGACGAAGTTAAACAGCAAACAAAAAATGTGAAACCAACGAATGTCATCCTGGGAGACAGAGCAATTCAGTTCATACATGTGCCCATTTGTACGATATTAGACAGCAAAACAGTTAATGTCTTACCTGAAACAAAAAGCACGCAGGCATGTAATGTGTGCAAAGCAACGCCCATAATCATGAACAATATAGGAAAGTTAAAAGAAAGAGACTGTGATGAAAGGTAATATAAATTTGGCCTTTCTGTTTTGCATGCGTACCTATGAAGCTTCGAATACTTTCTGCATATAGCATATAAATTAGAATGGCAAGCAAGAGGACGGGCAGCAAAAGAAAAAGTGAAACAGAGAAAAAGTAAAATTGCTCAGGATTTTTATAAGGAAATGGGTCTTGATGTTGATTTACCAAAACAAGGTGGTAGTAATAGTAATGGGTCACGCGACGAAAATTTTTCAAAAATTCTGAAATGAGTTCCCGAATCTCAGGCTTAGATAGAGATTTGATTGAAACAATTTCCAATATTCTAACAGTGATATCGTGTGCACATTACGTCAAAGAGAAAGAATTTAAAATGTATTGTTTTAAGACGGCGGAGTTAGCTACCACACTTTATGGATGGTATAGAATGAGTGCAAGTGTCCATAAATTATTGATGCATGGGGCTGACATAATAAAGTCACTTCGATTGCCCGTAGGCCTTCTCTCAGAAGAAGTTATGGAAGCTAGTCATAAGACTTACAATCAGCTTATACCACTCTAGGAAAACGTCAAGAATTAAAACGAATACGGATATTTTGAACTAGTTACTTATATCATCAGTTCCTCTAATCACCAGTTATAGGAAAAAACCCATAAAGAAAAAAGAAAAATGGAATGAGGTAGTTTTAGGAATGCTTCGAATGCCCAACTATCTCAATGAAGAATATTCACGAGAATTTACTGACGATATCGTCAGTGATGACGAAGAAGGTGCAGATAGTGATGCTCATTGATTTTGACGAAGATCGGTTGAGAATTTATAAAAAAATGTTGCACTTTTGTTATAAATATTTTTTTTCCACTTAAATTTGCATTTTTAATTAATCGTGAATATCTAATATAGACTAATTTTATACTAGAATCATCAGAATGTCATCATAAGGCAATATGTGAGACAAAAAATTGAAATGAACTGGATTTTATTTTTGTCGGCGTAAATTCGTAATCTGTCAGAGTATGCATCGTCTTTAAATAAAAACTCTGTATTTGTAGACATTCTTGATGTATTAAACTATTTTATACAGTAGAGTTTTTCAAACTATGTTCCGCAGAATACTGGTGTTCCTCGGAAAGTTAATAGGTGTTTCGTGAAAATCTGGAATACTTACACGGTTACAGTTAGTAGTTGGTACACGTAATTGTATATATTATAGGCAAGTGGTACAAGAATTAAACTTAGTGATATCTCGCGTAAAGAAAGGATGAAGTAACAAACGGAAAAACCCTAAAAATATCTAAAGTCAACAGCCTCGAAAATGTAAGTACCAAAGTACTATACAACTCTAGACTTGACAGCAAAATTCAGAATACAGCATTTAAAAACATAGAAGAAGAATACAAATTTATAAAGTGGGGCATACACACTGCGGCAGAGGAAGCTTTAGTTCACGCAGAAAAGCGAGGAAAACATTAAAAACCATACTGGTGGGACGAAGAAATTGCATGCGAAATAGAAGAAAAAAGAAAACTGTACCATATATATTTAAGATCGAAAACTATGGAAGAAAAGATAAAACACAAAGAATCACAAAAGAGAGTACGGAAAAAAGATGGGAAAAGAAGAACAATCAATGAGAAAAGTATTATAGGAGAAAGAAAAGCACACATTGGAGGGAGGAAGAGTACAGAAAGTTAGAGGCTCCTCAAAAGTATGAGAGAAGGCCGAACGAAGGACAAAATCTCACCTATAACACCTCAAAAACGGAACCAATACTTTGTACATGGAACCAATACATCAATTTAAAGAAATCCAAAACGAAAATCAGGACATATTTATACAAGGATCCCCAATTAGAATAGCTGTGGCAGAGGTTAAAAAAGTTTGTAATAATTTAAAAAAGGAAGAGCCCCAGGACCGGGTAATATTACTAATGGTAACTTATGTTGTTGGCTGTAACCTTTCTTTGTTCAAAAAATGTAAGCCAATTTTCCTTGGTCTTTTTAGAATCCCACTTCACCCAGGCTGTCTGTCTTTGGGCTATTGCATTGTCACAGTCTTCAGTCCACCACAGATGCTTCCTTCTTCTAGCGAGAGGGGCGAGTTCAATGGCCGCCTTGACAAGAGTCTCCTTCAGTTGGTCCCAGCTGTATAGATCTGTATTGTACAGTCTCTGACTTCTTGACTGTTCTTAAGTCTCTCTATGTCAAGTCTTACCATTTTGGAGATTCTGAGTAATCTAGTGTTTCTTGGCTGGGGTCGTTATTTTGATCTTTGAGAGGTAGTGGTCTGAGTCCAGATTGGCGCTTCTTAGTTCTTTCACGTTTCGTATTTCCGTTTGAGATTTTCGTGAAATGGCCGCATGATCTATCTGGAATTCACCCAGGTTGGTATTAGGTAAAATCCAAGCCTTCTGCTTCCTTGGCAAGTGTTTGAAGGCCGTAGACTTCATGAGCAACCCAAAAGTCCTACACACTTCCACCAATCGTTATCCGTTGCGGTTGGTTCGTTTATGCGCCGGATAATTGCTCACTATGTTTATGTATTTTTTCTCTCTTCCCAATTGAGCTTGCAGTCAACATGAACAACATAACACAGATAAACTATATGGGGTACTAAGAAATTTATTCTAAAGGCGCCACAATAGGCACGAAGTACCCATAGAATGGAAGACATCATAGCTATCGACGATATACAAAAAATCCGACAAGTATACCTGCGACAACTATCGTGGAATAGCCGTTACAAGCGCTATAAATAGAATCTATAGGAAAATATTAAAGAACAAGACAGAAAAACAATACGCAGATACAATAGGCAGAAGAACAAGCAGGCTTCAGAGCAGGAAAATTCACAGATCCACCTATTTACGCTAACTCAAATTTTAGAAACGAAAGCAGCACGATATCAAAAAGTATATCTCTTTACGTAGATCTAAAAAAGGCCGTATACCTTTAGTAAAACTAACAAGAAGCTCTACAACATAGCAACATAAACACGGAAATAATAAAAGCTGTGAAGCCTTTATACGCGAGCTCCAAATCCAGAATCAAAACCAATCAAGGATTAACATTGGGATTAACCAAGGGACTTAAACAGGGTTGCTGTATATCTACGACACTGTTCAAAATTTACTTGGAACACGCGCTGCACACATGGAAACGGAAATGCAGTGGCATGGGAAAACCAGTGGATGACTATACGACGGTATATAGCGTTTCTTTCGCGGATGACCAAGTAGTTCTTGCACACGATATAGATGACATGGCATATATGTGCCGAACGCTTATCGAGGAGTATGGACAATGGGGTCTGGATGTCTGTCAACATTAGTGCACAGGAGGATATGTGCATAGGAGGACAACAAGAAGACCTACATCTAGCAACGGGACAGATCATCAACCAATGAAATAAATACAAATCATCATCATCATAAATCAGCTTATTGAAGTCCACTGCTGAACGTAAGCCTCCCTAAATAATTTCCACTGTGCTCGGTCTTGTGCTGTCTGCATCCAGTTGATGTACAAATACCTAGGATGAAAATATCTAAGGAAGGGACACTAAACGAAGCAAAGTCGGACAGAAACGTACAGGGAAGAAGAGCTACTTCTATGCTGAGAACAGTATTCTATGGGATAAAACCATTAAAAAAGAAAATAAAAAAGGATATATAACTCAATCGTGAAAAGCATATTAAAACATAGGTCGTAGGTGTGGCCGATAAAAGAAAAAAAAAGAAAGATAAAATTCACAGAAATGGACTTCTGGAGGAGAGCAGCGGGAAAATTCAGGAGAGATGGAGTAAAATGAAACCATTAGACAAGAAATGGGAATACAACACGACATTATTGATGACATTACCACTAACCAGCTAATATGGTATGATCAAGTCCAAAGAATGTAAGAACACAAAATCCCCAAGAAAGTACTAAAGAAACAGAAATTAAGAGTAGAATAGCAAACAAACACGGCCAAACTCTATCACAGCAAAAGAAATGGTTTTATAAACCAACAACAAATAAGCGTTAGAACAAAACTCGCGGTATATAAAAAGATCTACATGCCTATCTTACTCTCTGGATGTGAATCATGGCTAACAACAGAAAAAATACTAAAGAAAATACAATCAGTTGAAAGGAAATATCTGAGAAGAACAGAAAATCACACTACGCGACAAGATAAAAAACGAAAGAATAAGGGAGGACCTAAAAGTAGAAAGTGGGAGGAAGTACATACAAAAGTGAGATGGTGGGGACATCTAAAAAGGTTAGAAGAAAATTCTTAGAAAGTATGAGAAGCAAATAAAAGTTGCAATAGCGGAAGAGGAAGACCTAGAAAAGAGTGGGATAAAGAATCGGAGGAATTACTAAAACAAAAAGGCTTAAGCACAAGAGAAGCCGAAGTACTGGCAGAAACATCTGGAGACAAAAAGTGAATGAACAATAAAATTAAATTAAACTCAATGTATAAAACCTCAACACTTAACATCGATGAATATTTATTCATCTGTGCAAATCTACATGAAAAAGATAGATATTAAATTAGATTAATGATTACGTTATAAAACATAAGATATGAGGTCTATTCAAGAAAAACCAGAACTTAATTTTTTAAACCTTATTATTAACATAGAATTAGTGAAACAATCCTACGTTATAGATAATCATACAAACTTAAAACAAACAGAACACAGCCGGAATATATAAATATATTAGCCTTTCCGGAGCTCTATAACAATTATTGGGCCTTTTTAGAACTACCAAAATAAATCTCACATGAAATTTGTAAGTTATTTTACAGCTTTCAGTCCACCTTCGTGGCACTATAATGTCAAAGTTATAAACATCTAACTCTAAACACCACATGGGTTTTCAAGTGAGTGGTTTACAAATTAGTGTTCATGGAAGCAAAGCTGTGCTGATGAGAGATAAATCTCGAAAGGCGTCCACAGATGGCTATCCTATTAAAGTAAAGTAGTAAAGGATATCCTATTAAAGTATCGAAAGACATGATCTTAAAAACAATGTTATTTTTATGTTTTTTGAGGTTGAGTGCCACGAAGGTGGACTGAAAGCTGTAACATAACTTACAAATTTTATGTGACATTTATTTTGGTAGTCCTAAAAAGACTCAATAATTGTTATAGAGCTCCGGAAAGGCTGAATATATTTATATATTCAAGCTGTGTTCCGTTTGTTTTAAACTTATTATTAACTTTAAATATTATTAGTCCCTGTTCCCTACTAAGTACTCCTCTTGCTTATACACAACCTTCCCAGCGGTGTTTCCAATTCGCGAAGCAGTCCAGATAGCTTCATCTAAGATAGCCTTTAATTTCTGTGACGAATTTGTATTGATGTCATCAATTCTCTGTAAACCGAGTCCAGAAATCGCAAGGAGCTAGGTGATTAAGAAGGCTGCGGTAGGACATTCATCAGATTTTTGGCACAAAACTGACGAATTGACAAAGCTGAGTATGCAGCTGCATTGTGACTGATGCAAGAACTATGAGTGGTCTCGCCATAATTTTGGTCTCTTTTTGCGATTTTTTTAAGTAGTTGTTGCGAAACGCCTTGATAGTACATGTTTCTATGAAAGTTTCATGCAGTTCAGCTTTACATTGTCTCGTTGCTCCAAAAAAAATGCGCACATTTAAATAAAAAAACTTATACCACGTTGCACTCAAATAACAATATCACGAAAATTAAACGAAATAGCAACAAGCCAAAATGTAAATCCAAAAAGGTAGTTAGTTAAGCAGACCTCGTGGGTTGAGAAAGATAACAGGAGCTATATCACATATACAACATATTCATTTTATTTTGCATATGCAAGCACTAGAGGTCGGCAATGCACGTCTCATTTCGGCATGCGGCTCTTTAAACGTTCAAGCAGTTTTTTTATTGATATTTCGATACATTGGTTTTTGTATTTATAAAATCGAGCGAAATTTCAAGAAATTATGGCGCTCAAGTAGAGAACTGGGAAAGTAATGAATTCTCCGGGGAAATCAAAGTGTATTTCCTGGAAAATTACTTCCTATTGCTTTGACTTTTTCGACAGACAAATTTTCCTAGGAATTCTCCAAAATTTGGACAGGCAGATCAATTAAAGTATTTCCAAAATATTTGCTTAGGTTCTTAATTTATGAAGCAGAACAAGTTTTCCAACATTTTTACTAGAATTTCTCAAATATTTCCCTATTTTGTTTGCATTTGCTCTTCAAACTTGAAACTCCATAGCCCTTCGTTCAAGCAGTTGAGCTTCGAGTCTTTTATCTATTTTTTACGTGATACTTTGTAAATTAGCAATAATTGTTGTAAATAACGTGACTTCTAAGAGCTAGATTAGATTATAGAAAAACTGAGATATTACAAGTTATAACTGCTTTGCAACTAACAATAAGAGAGATACTAGCAAAACAGTAGCGTAGCAAGTCCTTTGTAAACAAATTTTGTTGAGGACCCTTATCACCTGACTGCGGCGAAGCCCAAAGTTTTGCTAATACACGTCGGAGAACCTGTAGCTTGAAGACCTAGTATCACTGATACGGCGGTAGTTATGCCCATTAAGCAAAATTAAAAAAAACTAAAATAGAGATATAGAAAAATGGCAATATTTTGAATATAAAAGCAGTTTTGTAATAAGTTAATAGAATTCACAAAATTTACATTAATTCTTCTAAGAGCTAAAACCTCATACCAAACAATACTATTTTAAAAAAGAATGCGTTTAAAAAAATTACGATATTTTTGAAAATATTGGTAGCAAACTGTAGCTTGGAGTCCCGTATCACTGATACTGCGGTAGCTACGTCCCTTAAGCTAAATAAAACTAAAATTGTGTCACAGAAAAATGGCAATATTTTTTAAAATGAAAGGAGTTTTGTAATAAACTAATAGAATTCACAAACTATCCATTAAACTAGCTTCAAAAATATATTAATACTTCCAAGAAGTATTAATAATTACGTCACAATTGATGTTTATTACATAACAATTGATGATACGAAACAAAATTATTATTTGAAAATGGAGAGCATCTGAAAAAATTATAATATTGGCTCTCTTAGACTTTTGTTATCTCTTATATTTTGTTTTCTTGACAACTGAGTTCTTTTCTCTTGAAGGTATGCCGACCCCTGCATTAGTGTAACTTTTTTTAGGCGCAAATAATTCAGAACAAAATTTGATTGATTTTTAACTAAACCTTCATGGTTGATCTTGAATACCTGGATAGTTTCTTGTAGTGAAATGAACTCATCGTTACCACAAATTAGGGTTACATTTTTTAAAACAAGATATCAAATTGCAACATGGAAAAGAAAATTACAATTTTGAATTTCTTCTGTTCAACAGAATAATTTAGTTATTTATATATTGTTGAGTTTGAAGATTTTGATAATATTAAATAGTAACATTTGTATCTTTTCTTCAAAGATAATAATTTCTAGGAAATCATTGTATATATGTTTGACGATATGTATACAATGATTTCCAAGAAATTATATTCATTGAAGAAATATACAAATGTTACTATTTAATAAGAATCATTTAGATTGTTTTTCCGCCTTACATGCATGTTTGAATAAACTAAATTTTAAAGTTGATGTTGATTTTTCTAAAGTATATTTAGGAAACTTATCTTACTTAAAAACAACCCTTGTTTATTATTTTCCGAAAACTAGTGAGGACGATTCCTATGTTCGGAATCCGCTTTACGCGACAGCTAAGCCAGCAGGCTAACATTGAATTAATAAGTGGCACTGATTTAAAAGAAAAATTCGAGAGAAATATCAGTCATTAAATAAATTCTGTGCAAATTTATTAGAAAGCCGGGTACTCTGTCAAAACCAGCTATTATTGCTTTACTCCCGTTTACTACTACATATTTATGTGAAGCAGGATTTTCGTATTATACTGTAACGAAGCCAAAGTCCTTGAACAGGCTCGATGCCAGACTTACTAATATTGTGTCTGAATCAAGAATATTTACAGATCGATGACCTGTATTTAATGTTGTTTTTTTTTTATTTTTAATAATTAGTGAATTAATAATGAATGTTTTTTTCTTATTTACCTTACAAAATAGACAAAGTATTCCGTGAAAATTTCATGAAGTGTTCCGATTTAGGAAATGTTCCGTTTCAGAAAATGCTTTAAACCAGAAAAATATATTTTTTTGATAATTTGATTTCTTAGATTTGCAATATGAATTATTGTTTTCTCAATTAATAATTCAAGTAAAAAGGATTTATTTAAACGCACACATATTAAAATAAGCAAACTCATGAACCTTTTGATGAATAAATCTGTTAGATTTACTAATAGGATTTTTTCTGGCTAGGTGATAAGAACTAGTTGAAATATTATAATCTATTCACACTCGAGTTAATATTCGCAAAAGGGATTTATTTACAGACGTGTCCTTCACGGTCAGACGGCGATAATTTTCGACGGCCGTAAATTTCTGTTTAAGTCCCGGACAAACCTGTAGGCCGTGATAATTGCTCGACCCGGATTATATTTGAAACGACGCATTTGCATACAATGCTCAAACGGTACTCCCTTCAATCGATTCACTCAAACAGACAAAAAAAACTTCTATTATGAATTTTTCGTAATCCCTCATTATGCGGATTTGAATGCGAAAATGTATGATGGTTATTATGCATCCATCTTTATTATGTCAGTGTCATGTCCGATGGCAGATCTTTTTTTAAAGGGAGATTTAAAGGGATTTGATTGATCGTTTTATTATAAATATATTTTGTTTTTTTGTGGGGCAACAGGTGCATGAATTATTTATCATAAAATTATTCGTTTTATTTCCTTCCTGAGCCCTGAAAAGAAGCACAGAAATTATCGATTCTTTTTCTGTTGTATTGATTTTTTATGGGTTTGTATCGTGAAAATGTTGGAAGGCCGCCACTGCTGCAATTTTTATCTTATTTTTTTCCCTGCTTTATTTTGTCGCTTGCTCGTCCGTTCTTTTGGCACAGCCAAAGCTCCAGCAACTTGTAATCTAATTTAATCTTTACTTTATAGCGTCTCTGTGTAAACTGATAGCCTTTCAATTTCCAGCGCCCAAATCCCCAATTGCTGCACCACATAAATTATAACATCTTATTCAATTATTGAAATGTTTGAATTGAAACTGTTAAATGACGCTTTTTCTTCATTTTCTTAATATAGTTTTCTTGCATCTTAAATTATCGAAAATTTTGAAAACAACATCGTATATTGGCTAAAAAAAATACTGAACTTTCCAATAAATTTAAAATATCAAATTTTTGTATTAACTTACATATTTTTAAATATTGACTTAATATTATCAATATTAATTTTATTCTTAATTTATTAAAATCTTAACTTTTAACTACTAATATGGATTTGGTTTAAGAAAATTTCTGAAGATATTTTGTATGTGAAAGTATTAAAATATATAAAAATTTCACTATTTCTTGCAAAATTTGATTATTCTGAATCATTTATTATCAAATGCAATATTTCCATTTTTTTTTTCTAAAAATATGTTTTGGAGATATCAAGCTAACGAGTTATCAAGCTATCGAGTTATCAAACTGCCAAGCTATCGAGCTGTCAACCTATCGTATCTTCGAGCTTTCAAGAATAGATTATTGAGCAGCCGGAGAATCAATTCCCTTTTTCTGAACCGACGATCAACGAGGACAAGACGGCAACAAAATCCCTGAAAAATAGTAAAGCGCCGGGAGGAAATCAAGTAACCGCAGAGATGATCAAAGCAGGAGGAGACGTCTTATTACAACAAATACATGTTCTCGTAATGCATACATAGCATTCGGACCGTGTTCCGCTAACGTGGGAGAAAAGGATCGCCTTTAAGGCTTCTTCAGACCGGCGCGGATTGTTTGTGTCGTGAAAGTTCCGCAGTGAAAAAGTCGCTAGTGGCGCGGCAGCGAAATACCAATATCATAACGTGATTTTTTTGTGTATGGTAGTCATGATTTCCTCAGAGGAAGAAAATATGTGATGCTATTGACTTCATAAGGTGAAAGATATTTTTTTAAATTTATTTTTAATGGCTAAGACGCATAAAACTAATTTAAGAATTAAAAGAATAAGAATCTTCTTAATCGTATCGCTCGTCTCCGAGCATCGTGGCAATGGTATGACCTAGGGATTATATTTGTTGTACTTCTTGTCTCCATTCTTCCCTGCTTTCAGCAGCTTTTGTGCAATCGTGTACAGTTGCGCTTATGGTTTGGATATTCGATCCACCTACCGCAATGGTGATCTTCCTCCTGGTCTATTTTTTATCTTGGACTATCAATTTCTAAAGTGAGTCGTCCTTTCTTCGCATTATGTGTCCGAAATATCTTAGGATGGACTTTTGGATAGGTTTGCTCAGTCGATCGACGATGTTAAGTTCTCGTAAAATGGATTCATTAGTACGTTTTTCCGTTCATGATATCCTAAGCATGCGTCTCCAGGGGTACATTTCAAACGCATCAATTCGTCTTCTGTCAGCCATTTTTAGTGTCCAGGATTCCGCTGCGTATGAGACTATAGGAAATATAAGTGTCTTTATGACGGCCATCTTGGTTCCTTTAGAAATGCTGTGATCCTTCCAAATACTTGAAAGTTTGGCAATGGCGGTTTTGCCCATAGTTATTCTTCTCCTTATTTCTTTTTCACAGCTGCCAGTTCTTGAAATTTGTGAGCCCAAATACACGAACTCCTTTATGACCTCGATTCCATCAATATGCGTTGGACTTTGCAGTCTTTCTTTGGATCGGTCTATTATCATTATTTTGGTATTTGTTTTATTCATTTCAAGACCAACCTCTCCGCTGATTTCTTTCACCTTCTGGAGCAGGTTCTTGATCTCTTCTTCCGTATTTCCCAGCAATGTTGTATCATCTCCGTACCGTAAATTTGATATTTTGCTGCCTCCTATAGATATTCCTCCATCCCAGTTGTGAGTTGCTTTACGGGCTATCCATTCTCCGTAGAGATTGAATAAAATAGGTGAAAGGATGCACCCCTGACGAACTCCTTTGTATACTCTGAAGGGGTCACTGAGGCAATCTCCTATTCTGACCTGTGCTTCTGCAGATTGATATAGGTTGGCCGTGAGGCTAATAAGATGTATAGGTACTCCCATCTTCGACATAACTGTCCATAATTTGCTCCATTTTACTTGATCGAATGCCTTTTTGTAGTCAATAAAACAGAGGTATCCAAGTTTGTTGAACTCCCTTAGTTTAACAATTATCTGTCTGATGTTCAAGATGTGTTCTCGCGTGCCTCGTCACGGCATGAAACCTGCTTGTTCTTGTGGGATTTGGGGGTGTATGTATCATTTCAACCTGTCGTGAAGTATATGTAACAATGTTTTGCTGACGTGTGATATTAAGGATATCGTTCTGTAATTTGAACATTGGGTCTTTGCTCCTTTTTTATAGATTGGCACGAATACTGAGGTTGTCCAATCAGTCGGCCAGACTCCTGATATCCAGATCTTGTTGCGCAGTATATGCAGGAGACTTATCATATTTTCATCAGACACGTCAATCATTTCTGCCACTATTCCGTCAGGTCCTGCAGATTTTCTAGGTTTTAGCTTTTTGAGAGCCCAATCTAAAAGAATAATAATGGGGTTTTATAAAATCAAAGTGCTTACAGAGATCACCATTTCAAAATACAGCAGCAGCGAAACTAACCGCGCATGCAGCGTCCTTGTCGTACAACGCTGCACTACCATGACAGAAATCGCGCTTGATGACCTGAACATGTCGATAAGCCTCCGTATCAATTGGTCCGTCTCGATATCGCACTGATGGCGGCAGCGAAACTTCCACTACGTTCACGCTACCAAGTTTCGCTACCACGACAGCTGCGTCATCGCGGCGAAACTATTGATGTATCATGTATATGTTATTGTGCTTCTATGCTTATATACATCTCATGCAGTCAATGCTTAAAATAGCATAGCCTCCTCCTCTGAGAAAATCATGACCACTATACACGTAAAAATCGCATTTTGATGTGGGCATTGCCATTTCGTTCCGCCCTGGTCTTAAGGAGCTTTAGGTAAGCCATACAAGCTACGCTTTACCGGAGAGGTTACCTGTGCAGGTTTGCCTGGTCATTCAACAGCACGTCCGTAGCGTGTATGGGGACGTTACGGTATACCGGAGCGGTCTTCAGTTCTTTTGGTGATGACATCGATTGAGGACGATGACTATACTATATGATTTTACTATGAAATCTTGCTGCACATCTGAAATGTCTCCAGTTTGACAGGTACTGTTTTAGACAGAAATTATTTGATGAAATTTTGCTTGCAACAATATGAAGAAAACCTAATATGTATTGGAAACTTTGAATTTCTGAAATGAAAAATTTAAAAATTTGTGCACGTGTTTTAGGCAGAAATTATTTTTCAAATAGCATTATTGTTTTTATAAAAACAAGGAAATATTTTTAAATACATTTTTGTTTATTGTTTTACATTGAAAAATCTGGGAAATTCATAATCAATATAAGAATATTCAATATCATATCTAAGCAACAACTTATAAGTATACCAATACATTCAAAACCACTACATTCCAAAATACACTAGAAACAACGTACGGGACCCTGATTTTTCATCTAGCTCCAGTCTGGCCTCCTTCTGATTGTAGGAAAAGTATTTATGAAAACCATACAATTAAGGAGCGAGAGCAAACGAGCCGGTAAGAACAAGCTGGATTTAGACTACATCGTGGATGCATCGATCAGATATTCGCTCTCCGCCAGCTAATGGAAGAAAGACTCTGATGCGATAAACGAACGATGAGGCATCGATTGGACAAGTTTGTGTAGAACACTGGAGATCGAACACCGCCGAAAATCATCCTTCAAGCATTGTATAATGGCTCAACCAGCAGTTCGTATCCGAAATGAGATTCGGTCCGAGCAATTACCTAATCAAATTAGCGTGCGGCAAGGAGACAAATCGTCGCTCCTATTCGACATTATCATCGACGCGATTATGCGAAAAGCATTGATGGACGACGCGAATTTCGATACGACGACACAAACTTCTTAACCGATCTTATGTTTGACGGATGTTTTACGGATTGAGTATCAATGCGAATAAGACAAAAGTGCTTACAACGGACTGATCAGAAGCCAGAGTCTACCTCAATGGAACTCGAATCAATCAGGCACCACAGTTTAAATATTTAAAATATGTCATGAAGAAGAAAGTGGCGTCGACAGCCAAAGTTCATAAACGGAACGGCTAATCAAAAACACCATTGAGATATAAATTGGAGGTGGATGGAAAAGTTATTCAGCAAGAGATGAAATTTAATTATCTTGGCGTGGAACTCTCGGGCTTTGGCGATGTTGAGGCAGAAGTAAGGGAACAAACAACAAGAATAGCAGGGCGTATGAATAGTACAATATCGTGCAATAAAAACATAGGAATTGAGGCCAAGGCTAGGATCTATAAAACAACAATAAGACCCATCATAACATATACGGCAGAAACTAGACCAGAAACATCGAAAACTAAACGACTATTAGGCTTCTTTCACACGGGACACTCTGTGTCCGGATTCTGCGTTCGGACACAGAATCTTGAGCCACTGGGCACCCAATTCCGCGGGACACTGCAGAGACACTATGTGGCTCTGACGTCATCAAATATGAGAAAATGTATCCCTGAAAAAGAGAGACAAACTGTGACTATTCGGTAAGTTTAATTCAAAAACTTTTATTATAAAATAATAAACAAATAGAATAATAGATACATAAGTATTGAAAACTGTGCATTAATTAAGTAGGGAAATTATAGAATCATCAGGCTCAGCATGCATTAGTGAGAGTGTATATCTAGGCTGAACAGAACTGATATCGTGAATTCCAGTCTGTGAGTACTAAACCCTATTTCCAGGATCATCAGAATGAGCAAGAGGCGCAGGTTGCGTTTGATGAGGCCCTTTTGCAGAATAATTAATATAAAATGGAGGTGAATTTATAGGAAAAGTTGGAAAATGTGTTGGTGTGGGAGGGAGGGGGGTACTAGGTGCCTTATATTTTGCCAAAACTTGAAGGAGATCAGACTCAGCAAAAATTTTTAATAAATAAAATGAAAACAAAATAAATATTTAAAAAGCGAATCGGAGAATTGTGTCCCGTGTGAATGCTCTCATAGAACTAAATGTACGAGAGTGGCCGAGAGAATCAGACAGTGTCCCGGACACCGTCAATTCGGGACACCGACAGACACTGCCGCGACACAGAATTCAGTGTCGCCACACACTGAATTCTGTCTGAACGCCTCCTACTTCTATATCGAGACGGTGGCTTGAGACACAGAACGCGGACACACAGTGTCCCGTGTGAAAGAAGCTTTAGAAACAACCGAAATGAGAGTACTTCGCAGAATTACTTGTAAAACACTTTTAAACAGAGAAAGAAGTGAAAGTATAAGAAATACATGTGGATTAGAAGACATTAATGGCTGGGTATCAAACAGATCAAGTGGAATGAACACATAAATAGAATGGACGTCAGGAGAATAGTAAAAATTACTCGTGATAAATAACCACGGGGGCGCAGGAGCGTAGGGCGTCCTCGAAAGAGATGGAGCGATAACCTGAATGCAGAGCAATAGGCAAGTAAGTTGACGAAGAATAAACAGACGATTCACCTGAATCAAGAAGGAAGAAGAAGAAAGCCAAAATACGCCTATATCGGATGCTGACCCCCCAACTCTCCTTTACGGATCAGAAACATCCTGGACCAGACCTCAACCAGCCCGAGGCCTTTCAAATGCGATGCTTGAGACAGCTTCCCATGTCTCACTCCGCGAACGCCTCCGAAATGAGACAATCAGTGAAAGGTGTAACCAGCAGACACCAATCGCAGAAGAAATTCAAAAACGTCGATTACGATGGTTCGGCCACATCTGTGGGATGAGCAACAATCGACTGCTTGCACAAACTCCCGTGGAGTAAATGACCTCCCCATTGGAGGATAAAACAACGATATGGTTGAAATACACAGAGAACGATCTAAAGAACGAGCGACTGACAAAAACCGAATCTAGAACCATCAAAACCGATCGACTACCATTGATGCGTGTGGTGAGCACGGAATTTAGCGGCACCTACAGCAGCGAATTGTCTGCGAGGTCGACTTCCTCTCCAAGCGCCGGCTGAAATAGATAATACTAATACTAAGTAAATATGTTTTCGAGTTGTTAAGTTATCAAGCTTCGAGCGATAGAGCTATCTTCCTAGAATGCCGGAAATATGAAAAATAAATATTTATGAGGATTGCAGGTAAAGTTTAATATATTTTCCTTACCATCAGCCATGAATAAATAACTATAAGAAATTTGCAAGTTTTTATTCACCTTTCTCCCCGCAGGAAAATATTTGAATTTCAAAACCGCATTGCAGAATATTCAGAAAATATATTGAAAATAAGTCTAATATTCATGAAAAAGATACATTATATTGGTTTATTGGTATATTAATTGATTCAGGAATACAGACAAAACCAGATAATAGACAATATTTATATCTATTATGTTATATTTATATATATATATAAATATATATATATATATATACATATATATATATATATATATATATATATATATATATATATATATATATATATAATTAACTGACTAATTGACCCTGCAAATTCGGCAATTCCAAATGAAACTAAATAACCCGTACAGCTTCATTTTTGTTCATTAATCGTTCTTGGATCAATACCTGAACACCCAGTAATAATTTATATGCGTGTAGGTCATTAATAATGGTCAAAACGAAAATTAATATAGATATAGTTCGTTGGCCGCTGCGACGTCGAGTTTTCCGAAACCGTCGGTAAAACCCAGGGACGTCGCGCCATTGCCTCCGCCAATTAATATAATTAATTGTTTCATATATTAATCGGATATTATTGCTGAACTTGACAATCAGCATTATACACGCCATCGGAAATTAATGCGCCAATCGCAGATGTTTGATCGGTAATGGTGAGAATTCGTCAGCTTGACCGCAAGGCTATCAGCCACAAGACCCCTAGTGCAATCAATATGTGTATAGACATATAAGTAATGATTTAGTATTAACTGTATTGATCTCTGCTTTGAGGATTAATCCACTACAAACTGTTTAATCTCACCGCAACCACAACCTTAAACTAATTAACCTATTATTCATCTTGATGATCACTTTCGTCAGTAACCAGAAAACCATAATTAATTCAATCCCAACTAATTTAGTTTCTCCGCCAATCCATCTCCGCTTTCTAAATATTTTTATGTGTGTCTTCATTTTGGTTTATTTTTGTGATGTTGGATTGGAAGGAGCGATTTGTATGGAAATTCTTGAATGCGCGGAAAGAATTTGCATGGAATTTCGCCGTTGAGGACGCTTCGGCGTAACGAAGTCTCACACATTGAAGCACGCAAAAAACATGTTCGAGTTGATGAGGAGAGATTTTTTTGTCATGCAAAGATTTCTGGAGGGTTGCAGATCGAAGGACGAAATTAAGATGACGGAGTGAGCTTTATAAAATTTCACACTTAAGAAAATTATGTTTGAAATGTCCGTATTTATATATTTCTTCTTGCTTCGTATTTTAGTTGTGTGAGACAGATTAAATCGTGGACGTCAGCATACGAGGAAACAATATATCAACTGATAAATCCTCGAGATGCGACACGTTCGCTCTACGCACTTGCTCAACGTTCTTTTTTCTTCTTTGCTAGAGATTTTCTTCAACAAAAAAAATATAATAACAAACTCAGCATGGCGTGTGGATGAAACGACGTATTTATATTATTATGATATCTCAAGCTTTATTGTGTTGTATATTTATTTCTTATTCACCTTTTTTCTACTAAAAATTTGTCACAAAAATCCCACAAAATATTATTCTGATACAAAATAAATAATGTAAGATTAGCTCATATTAGGTTTCATAAACATAAACTAGCTAACAAATCATTATGTAACATTATGTTACATTGGAGTATTTGAGATTATCGCACTTGTCTGTATGGTTTTGTCTGGACAGACTTGTTTTATTATTCTACTATGATGACTATTCTTGTTTGTTTGCAAGAATAAGCAATGTACGTTACCGAATCATCTTAGCAAAGGAAAACAAGGTTTTTGGATGTTAAGACTAACGCTCTTAATGTTGAAAGAATGTGAGGTTTAAAAAAAGGTTTAAAGTTACTAACTATGTATGAGCATCACAATAATGATTTAAACTCGAATTGTTTGCGATCCTTTGGTAAGTACACTTGAAGAACTGTTTGTTCCAGCTTAAAATTTATTTATTCCAATCTCAGTTTGCGAACTTTCCGACGCGACAATTTCAGCTACAAATTTAAAAGAAACGAGAACTCGAAACCTAGAAAAAATGTAATAATAAAATTCAGGCATATTCCTCCCCACATATCACTTTTTGCCTCCGCATGCAATTCTAATTGTTTGGTTTTTCCACTGTTTCCGCGTTTCTTTTTTTGCTTCTTCCGTCGAAATAATAATTGCGGCCCTCTAGTTGCTCATATATTTAACACTCGAAATGCGCCCCATGTATATTTTTCTATTTGTTTTTTTTCTGTCGTCCTCGACTTTTTGGACACGCCGAGCGGATTTGCAATTACTCAGCAAGCGACGGTGTCAAATTAAAAACGAAACTAATTGTTACACTCCGCGCTAAATACTAAATATATCATATAGAAAATTAATCATTTAGTTTTCAGTTTGTTCAGTCGGACGTTTTAGTCTGAAACTAATTGAAATATATTTGTTTTATTTAATTTACAGCAACAGCGGTAAATATGTAAAGAACAAAAGTCTATCCTATCTAGTTTCTATTATTGACTAAATACTTTTGAGGCTTTAGACCTATCTGTTGAAGGGGCGTAGTATTGTTTGTTTAGTAATGTTCGTTTATGAAGTTGAGAATATTTTACAAATTTACGTTTTTGACATCAATATTGTAGACAGATCGCCGAATAAAAAGCTGCAATTGTTGAACACATCAAATTTAGAAAATTTGAGATTTTTAGAGCAGAATTACTGCAAAGACTTACTTATAATATATACTATACTACCTCTGTCCTATAATAAGTGTCTTATTTGGTAAAAATCCGAAAATCACCAAAAAGTTCCAAAATAAATGTCCCTTTTAAAATTAAAAGTTTTATATCAGTGTATATCAATATATATCAAAATATATTTCCAATTTAACAAAACTTTATACATAATATACAACAGGATAAACTACATAATAATAACAAATTAAACTTTACATAACGTGAAAGATTAATATCGTACCCAGTGTCAACAACCCTCCCTCATTAGTAGTACAAATTGCTAATCTTTTCCGGATTCAATTCGACGAGCTACTTATCACATTTGAGGCAATGTGGTAACTGTCCTAGTTGAAGCAATATATTTTTGCCTATATGGTGCAACTTATAATTGTTATCGCCATTTACTTTCGCCATATCGGCCATGCACTGCTGATGTGATAGGAAGGCCTTGTTCATTATTATTAGACTTAATAGCGTCTTTGAGGGAATCGATAAGTTCATCAACATTTCAAGCAGCAGTTCGGTTCTGCAGCGACTGAATGGAAATAAAAAAACCGAAATCAAGGTTAAAACATCGTATATTGAGGTATTAGCGTTTAATGCAATAACAGCTTCATTGAACACTTTATCGTTCTTCTCAATATGCGGTTTAGTGTTGTTGAATGGAAATAGGAGTATATTAAACCGATGTCGCAGTCGGCTTCGTATTCTACAGAGTTAGAGCGTGAACCGGGAGCGAGTGGCGACCGACTTTGTACCAGAAGACAGATGTGTAATTAATTAACTCCAGTTTAAATAACACCTAGATTTCTAAGCTTATGAATGAAAAACGTGGGCAAAATACAATTAGCCACATGGCCACAGTGTTTGAAGGGTAATTTATAACCTATCTACACTGGACAAAACTTATAGCATAACGATGTAGCATAACGATGTAGCATCAATTGTAGCGATAAGTTTATCCACTGTCATATTTCTGTATTGGGTTTTGTTCACCGATTCAATAACTTGTGTGTCACAGTTGGACAGTTTTTACTCCTACGCTTCGATGGTTCTTGTTTTACAAATGGCCCATCAAACCATTAATTACGGGAACTGTCTCACCGTTGACGAGTAACAGCAGCCAGAAGCATTACCATCTTGAGGAAACTTTTACTTTTGCATATTTGATGAGGCTCCATCTCGTCGTGGACGAGGTGGTAGGTACTTTTCAATGTGTTCTTTCAATAAAATATTTTCCTGGCAAAATGTATGTAGTTTATCATATCCTCAAAAAATGGTATATCAGCAGCGATACTGTCCGAATCAAGCGTTGCCAAGCAGTATTATAAAGGCTGGAATTTGTTACGGTCACTAAGGACTGGATTTACATGGACATGGATTTACAATGGATTTATTTTGCCTTGAAGTGAGATTTAATCAGTGGAGATTTAATATTTTTGTGAATTGTGCTTTATGAAATTCTATTACTACATGCAGGCGATAAAATATTTTTGCGGCGATGAATGAGTAGATTCTTTATATTTTTTATAGCTACAATTTTTCGTTCCCTGCTGACTGATTTCGGAGCATTTACATTTGCATTTACTGATCCTTGAAGTAAAAGTGTATCCTCGATACCAAATTCGATTTTTAGTTTTCTGCTATACAGAATACCGGCAGAATCCTTTACTGAATCTTTTTTAAGATTAGGATTTACTTGCTTCTAGCTATATATACATCGTGTGTCAGAACTTCACCGATAAACTCTCAGAGCTGATTCAATGATCCAAAATAGGCATAAAACTCCTAATACATATGGTAAACGCTTAGTTTGCGAGATACACGAGAAAGAAAACGAAAAGCAATTCCGTTAAAGACAAACGCATTGATTTACGAAAATCATATGTCCACGTTTAGTTTATTGAAAATTTTGTGTTGTGCTCATAAATCTACCCAATAGCGTTTCAAAAATATATCCTTTCGAATAACTAGCTGATATGCATTTAGTTTATGGTGCTGCTAACGGCAACGGCCGATCTGCAAGGTTTTATGAAGAATGTTTTCGGAATAGGCAGCAGCCGCATCATATAAATTCTGCAGAAATTCATCGACTTCTTCGAGAACGTGAAAAATTTGGGAGTTCTATGACAGATACAGGACGTGATAGAACGGTTCGTAATGTGGCATTTGAGGAAAATGTCTCAGTTGCTGTTGCCACTAATCCGAGAACTTGTGTTCGAACTGTAGCACGCCAACTTGGAACCAGAGCTTTAACAATATGGTCAGTTCTTCGCGAATCGCTCTTAAATCCTTTTAAAATTCACACAGTCCAGGCACTGAATTGCAATGACTTAGCTCCATGAGTACAGGTTTGTTGGTGGTTCTTGAACAGCACACAAGAGAATTAGAGTTTCCAGAGTTGATACTTTTTACAGATGAGCTTGCATTTAAAAGGCAAGGAATGTTCGATATCCATAACATGCACTTGTGGGTTGAAGAAAATCCTGACGCAATACATGGTAGATGTTATCCAGACAGATCTTCAATTAATGTTTGGTGAGTGAGTGTTGGCAACTATTTGATAGGTCTATTTGTGTCGCTGGATTGCTTAACGGAAGCAGCTTACACAAATTATCTGGAAAATGACTTCCTCAATGGATTAGACCCGGTCGATGTTCAACTATGACGTGAAATGTGGTTTACGCATGACGCTGCACCAGCATATTTTAGTCGCCAGGCCCGTGCATGTCTCAATGCGACGCTAGTCCGCTCCGCAGAACTGAATCCCATGGATTTTTTCTATGGCGTCATCTAAAACCATGGTGTACGAAACTTCAGTCAGAGAACTTGAGGAGCTTGTGCCTGAAACAACTGAAGCTTGTCGAACAGATAGAAACATGCCCGCCGACATGCCGTTCTTTATTGCAGCGGTGTCGGCTGTGCATTTAACACTGAAGGCGCAATTTTGAACAATTTTTGGAAATTGTTAGTAGTTTTTTTTAATTTTATTAATAAATTCCACCCCATTGCTTGTGTTACTGGTAAAACTTGTTTGTAAAGCGTTGGTAAAGCGTTTTTGACTTTATATGTATTGAAAGTTTTATGCATATATATATATATATATATATATATATATATATATATATATATATATATATATATATATATTGCAATAGAAAGATGCTTTCTTTCTATTCAATATTATTATTTACATGTTATGTTATTTACATGTTATTTATTTCACATATTATTGTCAACTAGAATTTAACGTACATACCGAATAGTGTATTAATGTAGGGAAAAAATGTAGCAATTACATCCACAAGTAAAAAATAATAAAAATAATAATGAAGTTTGATGATAATAGGTTGGTAGACAGCGCTGGGTGTAAAAAGAGATTATGACGTGGCAAAAATAAGAAATATTGGAAAAAGGATTAAGTTGGATCAAGATGCTTTAATGTTTTCTCAATTTTCTCGGAGATCTATACTACATAGTTAAGACTAGCAGACAATTAATTATAGAATAAAACTGAATAGTTTTCCTATCAGCAATTGATCCTGCTAGATAATTAAGATATAGATGGATAAATCCACTTATTTTCTCATTTAGTTCAATTAACGGAGAGAATTTCAGAGGAAATACTATCCTATTTTTCAAGTACTTCAACAGGAAAATCAAAACTGTCAAAAGCAAATAAACAAGCTTCTTATGGATTAGCTTCTTATAAATTCTCTAATCTAACAAATTCTCTACAACTTTATTTAAAGATACTAAAAAATATATGAGTATTATATTATCCAAATTGGTTTGCAAATCGACTTCTAAGCTTGAAACAACCATTAATTTTCCAAAATTGCAACTGTTAAATCATAACTGAGCTGGAGAGCCCTAAACAACGAGTTTCTTTTTGTTTCGAATATTCCTACTTTGGACCACGCTTGTTCATCTGCTTATTATACAAGAAGCAATTCCTTAAAACTGTTTTTTTTTTAACTTTCAGCAATGTTCCAAATATATTTTAAGCAAATCCACAAACTTTCAAGCTTGAACCAACCTTAAATTTTCCTGAAATTTCAACTGGTAAACCAAACCTGAGGAAACCAAAGGTGTAGGTAACTAAAATTTTACTTCAAAGTTTTCAGTAATTTTCCTCAACAACCTCCAGTTTTTTCAAAATTTCAACTGGAATACAAAAGCTAACTACATATAATATACGAGATCCTTATATAAACATAAATTCTCTACAACGTTCATTTGAAGAATTAAAATAAAAATCATAAATTTTCCAATTAAACACCTTAAATTAAACACAATTAAACCTTCGATCTTCCAAAACTTCAGCAGGAAAACACACGTTTAAGTTTTTTAAAAATTTCAAATAGAAGACCAAGTTGAAAAATCAAAGAAAAAAGTAATGTAAAAAATATGTAATTGAAGAATAAATTATCTTCTTCTTCTTTAGGTGCCTTCTCCATTACTGAAGGTTGTCAACAATCATGGCAAATTCTGCACGGTCTTGTGGCGCTCTGAACAATAAGTCAGAGTCCAGACCAGTCCAGTGTCGTATGTTCTTTAACCAGGAGCAATTCCTTCGTCCTAAACCACGGCGCCCCTCTATATTGCCCTCCATTATTAATTTTAGAAGGCTATATATTGCATTTCTGAGGATATGTCCCAGGCACGCTATCTTACATTTCTTCACAATAACCAATAGCTCTCTGTCTCTGTCTATGCGTCTAAGAACCTCATTATTCGTGATATGTTCCGACCAGGATATTCTCTGCATTCTTTGCATTCTTCTCTTGCATTCTCTTCAGTATTGATCTTCAACGTCCAAGCCTCAACACCATACAACAGTGCCGAGTGAATGTAGCACTTAACGAACCGGTATCTTAGTTATGTAAGGTTTATGCTTCTCTCGCAAAATTTTCTCATCTTAAGGAACGTTGTTCTGGCTATTTCGATGCTTGTTCTTACTTCAAGATGTGGAGCCAAGTGTTCAGTGATCCAGCTGCCCAAGTATTTAAATTTAGCGACCTGCTCTATTTGCTTATTGTATACTTGCAAATTGGCATGAATATCTGGTGTTCTACTGATAACCATTGTTTTCGTTTTCGCCGTATTTACTTTTAGCCCAAGCGAATCACATTCTGCTATTATTTGGTTCATCAAACGTTGTAGGTCATCTGCACTGTCTGCAAATATAGCCGTATCGTCCGCGTACTTGATGTTGTTCAATAGTTCACCATTGATCTTAATTCCATATTTGTTCCGAGTAGATATTTAACAACAATGGTTATAGCACACAGCCCTGACTTACTCCACGTTTAATAGGTATATCGCTGGTCGTGTCGTCCTCGAGTCGTACTGCAGCAGTCTGGTGAGTGTACACATTTTTTATGAAGAAGATATCTTTTTGGTCACCAGAATGTTAATGAAGACGTCGTGTTTTAAACAGTCAAATGCCTTTGCATAACCAATAAAACAGATGTACACGTCCTTTTTTGGTCTCTACATTTTTGCATGAGAACTGACATCGCACAACAACGCTTCTCTTGTTGCAAGTACATCTCTAAAACCAAACTGATCCTTGCTTAGGTCTTCTTCGCATTTCTTACGTATTCTGTTATGTAGGATTTTTAGGAATACTTTTAATACTTGGCTCATCATGCGGAATTTGTCGCACTTGTTTGCGTTTGGTTTCTTTGGTAGGGCAATGTTGATTTCACCCAGTCTTTCGGTATGTTTGCGAATTCATATATTTTGTTAAAGAAGTTTTAAAAAAATGTCGATAGTTTTCTCTTGTATAATCTTTGAGATTTCTATGCATATGCCGTCCGGTCCTGCAGCTTTAGATGATTTGGTGGATTTTGTAGCTTTAGTAACTTCTGATTTCATGATAGTGGGCCAGTGTCTACTCCTTGATTTGAATGTAGTAAATTAGTTTCGCCATCGAACAAATTTTGGATATACTTTGTCCACTCTTGTTCCATTTCTTCTTTATTTGTCAGAAGTTGGTTGTCCTCGTTTACTAATCTGGATGGTAGGATGGTAGGTTTCATTTAAAGAATTTTCAAAATTATCATAAATTTTCCAAATAAACTTCAAGATGATCAGAAAACTTTGAAGCAAGAAACAACCTTCAGTTTTTTCAAAATGTCTACTTCGAAAGTATCATGTCCTTCAAGAACGTTGGTGTCCAACAAGGCTATCTTTACTCTGTCGACGGCAAGTCTGAACAGAGCTTGAGTTGATTTTGTACCAATCATGTAGATTCTTGAGCCATGATGTTTTTATGCCATGATCATTATTGCCATTGATTTGCCATCACATTATGCCATTGATGCCCAGACTGGCTTCCTTTTACCAGAAAATTTTCCCTGCGTAATATTCTGCAGTAATCGATATTTTTGTGTGTAACATGCCCGAAATATTCTAGATTTTTAATTTTCCAAAGACACTAATTAAATCGACAAACTTTAAAGCTGAAAACACCTTCTCTTAAGACCCATACAAGAAAACAAATTTTCAAGCTTCAATGCACTTTCAATTTTTCCAAAATTTCATCCTAAAAGTCAAAACTATGGAAGCCAAACCAAAAACAGAGAGATTTCTTATAAAAGACGAACTTCTTCTTCACTGCTTCCATTTGAAGAATTTTACAAATCTTTCATTTATTTTCCAAAAGAAATTCAAGCAAATCAACAAACTTCAAAGCATGAAACAACTTTCGATCGGAAACTGTCGAAATCAAATATGTACACAAGTTTCTTATGCAGTTTAAACTAACCTTAATAATAGATTAGTTTAAACAAACCAATGGTAGTTTAAACTAACCTTACTTAGACAGATATGACATTAGAGGTTAAGTGGCATCACAAGTTATACAGATATGGCATGAGAGTCAAAGCAGCGAAATGACTTGTCATCATGTATAATCAACAGGAAACAATTCCTGATAATAGACTACGGTACAGAGAATGGGCAATCTTCCTTGGTAACTACAAATATTGGGGTACCACAAGGCAATGTACTCTCCCCAACCGTATTTTCACTATATATAGCTGACATTACCAAGTACATAGAAGGGGAACACTGCACTTTGTACGCAGATGACTCCAGCTTCATTGTCTCTTACAAAATGTCAGAAGAAAACGAAACACAGGCAAACAAACTCCTCAGTACAATACACAAATGGTTTTCCGCTAACAATTTACTGCTAAACAAGGATAAAACAAAATACATGGTATTTCGAACTTCTACGAGAGCTAGAACCAACCAGATCAACTTTCTTGGGGTTTATTTACAAGATACCTTAAAATGAACACACAGAAACCTTAGTAAAAAAATTATCAAATCAGGTTTGCATGAAGTTGTAATTCTGATACCCTCAATTGCCCTTATGACTCGTTTTTGGGCCTTAAATACGACTTCGATTTGCGGAGCCATACCCCATACTGCAATGCCATATATCAATCTATACTGAACTTCTGCGTAGTAGAGTGTAAATAAGGTCGCTTTTGTTACAAAATTACGTATGCTTCGAATTAAACATACTTCATCAACAATAAAATATTGACACTTTATATATTAGAAGTTGTTTAGTACACCTCCAAAAACAAAACTTAGATAAAAATAAGGATTTTCATGATTACGAAACGCGACGTTTCCAACAAATAAGACCAGCTAAGACCAATCTAAGGATCTGTAGTAAAAGTCCACTGCACGTCGGGATTAAACTATTTAATAAGCTCCCGTTTGCTCTCACCAACAACTCTTACAATATTTTTAGGGCAAAAATTAAAGGAACACCCAACACAAAAGGCTTTCTATATTTTACAAGAATTTCATAATTCCCCTATTTTTTTCTGATATTATCCCATATGTATTTAGTTATATTTTATTAAGGATGAATAAATTGATTTTGATTAGTAGTAGTTAATTATTATATACATTAATAGTTATGTAGATATCTAATATGAAAACGAAGTAAAGCGAAGTAAAACGAAGATAGTTTGTCGAACTATCAACATTCAATTTTTAGTAATTTTTTTATCAAATTAGCAGTTTTGTAAATGGATTCTGGTTGTAATTTTATTATGTAACGTTTGTAAATGTTTGTTGTAAAGTTGGTGTGTCGGTCGTAAATCAGGGAATTTTGTGCAAAAAGTTCTTTTTTTTTAATCGTGTATTTGAAAAAGATTAATTACGTGTCGACGCAAAAATAAGACGACGTGGGAAATGGCAGATCAATGATGTTCCGGGTATAATGGGCAAGCAATCGGCGACGGGATTTGTTTGTCGAACATCTTTTGACGGCGACAAATCTCCACCACTTAAAATAATAACGGCCAGCCCTTTGTAGGACATAAATCCCGACGCGTCGCAAACACCAAATCCGCACACTTTAAGGATTTCCCAATATATTTTTTACTTATGCCCTCTTAATAATAAAAAAAAATAAACAGATTTTCGCAGCATGTTAAACCTTTTATAAGTCGTCACAAACAGAACCAGTTTTTTTTAAACAAAAACCTTTTTGTAATGCACACCAAAAAGAAAACACAATCAATAATTTATTGAAGGATATCAAGTCATAAATTACTTTTTATTACCATCCTCTCTGTGAAAAAAAGCTGGAATCTACAGCCTTAATGAAACATAAATTTGCCGAATAAAAATCAGGCAAAAAGGGGAGAGAATTTTTCAATAAAAAAAAATCGGAGGTGAATAAATTATAAGGTTGCAATATTCCAGAAATATTGTTTGCATTATAAGCAAACTATTCCAATTAAGAGTGAATATCATCAAAAATCAATACAGTACCGAAGTCATTGTTCTTGTCGGTAGGTATTGTCTGTGTAGACGGAAATTAACGCCGCGTTAAGAAGTAATAAGGTTGCGTCCGGGCGTTTATAATCCCGTTGACTTTTCGAACTGTTTGTCTTTTAATTCCGCCTCTAAGACATTTCGGCTCCTTCGGCACCCTTCTCCGCGCCCCGCGCGGATTAATCAAAAGACCCACGCCTCCAATAAAGCACGCTCTGATCTATTATATCACGCAGTTCTACGTTCACAGCATTGCCGAAAATCGTTAAACTCGCTAGATTCCGAACAAATAAATCACCAAATACAGATATCTTACCAAATTGATAGAAATTTATACGTTGGAATCAATTTTACAAAGATTTAAACTATCTAACATAATCTAAATTCAATTATACGTAATCTGACATAACTTTATTTGCGGCATGACTATGTAAATATAGGATAACTCATGATAGCCCCATCTTAATTACCGTTACACATCATGTTATCAAATTTCATATTGATTTAGATTATGTCAAAATATAATCCAGCATGTCACTTATATTAGTTAACCTTATTTAAAGCTTATTTGAAATATTAATCGTACGCAATATTGATTAGATCATTTATGCTAGGTCGGTTTTGCTAGGTTTTATTATAATAGTCTTTCGTTATTTTTATATCTACCAAAATACCCACTATACACAACAATACATACATTGTTTCCCTGGAGATATAGATAATATCTGTACATAGGATTCCACATATTGGGAATTTACAAGCCTTAATAATACAAAATTAGCATAAATGCACAAATACCATTTTGACCTTATTAAGTAACAAAATGTACTTATCGCTCTAGCGCTCGACAGAAATTTTCAATACAATAGCTTGTTGAAAATTACCAAGATTTAATCCAAACTTAAAACAAACTGAACACAGCCTGATGCACAGGCATAATATATAAATATATTCAGCCTTTGAGGAGCTCTATAACAATTACTGAGTCTTTTTTGGACTACCAAATCAAATCTCATGTGAAATTTGTAAGTTATTTTATAGGTTTTAGTCAACCTTCGTGGCACTTAAGCCACCTTGAGCCACCTTGTGTGCCACGAAGGTGGGCTGAAAGCTATATTATAACTTACAAATTTCACATGAGATTTGTTTTGGTAATCCTAAAAAGACTCGGTAATTGTTATAGAGCTCTGGAAAGGCTGAATATATTTATATATTCAGGCTGTGTTCCGTTTGTTTAAAGTTTGTATAACGTAGTATCTATAACGTAGGATGGCTTTACCAATCAAAAAAGATTTAATCCAATTAATTATATTTTTTTCACCGTTGTTTTGTTACCAATCATTTTTTAGATTATTCTATTATTTTCTCTTTTATTAAGCAATTGTTGGTAACATGCCTACCTTCTCCCAACAGTGCATTTCTACATATTGGGATCGGTTGTGTAGGAAAGAGTTAACAGAACCAGTTTCCTGCTTTTACTCTTATGCCGTATTTACCTAATTTGCAAAGTAGTTGGTCATCGCATACACAGCCAAAGGCTTTACCTATGTCACAGAAAAGGTTTTACTTAGTGTTTTTTTTTTAAACAAATTGAAAAGATAGTTTGTAAATTTTAATTTAAAAAATAACAATAGTTTAGTGATCTTATTAAACTACAAAAAAAAATACCAAAAAGATACAAAACATTGAAAACACAAAAAATAATGAAGAGCAGCGGTGTGTTTTTCCCGGCTTAAAAACAAACAATAATGGAGAGCTAGGCGAACGGTCATTTTGGTTCTTCTTTTTAAGTAACTCACAGATTTCCAGGGGTACCAACTCACTCAGCGGAAAAACCCTTCAAAACGAAATGTCATCCAGAACTCACCATATCAACAAAAATAAAAGAGGAATATTCCAACACTTAGGTTTACGCAACCATTTGGTAAATTGCCCTTGTCTGCTTCAGATAAGATTTTATTATAAAGATTTAGGATAGCTGTACCAGTAGATTTCACGCTTTGAAAGCCATGTTGTGCAGGGGTATTACTTACAGCACTGAGATTAAAGCAATTGGTCTGTAGTTATTAAGGACCGTCTTGACTCCCTTTTTATGAGTAGATATAATAGTGGGCAACTTTAAACTTGCCGGAAATACCTCGGTATAGAAAGAGCAATTTATTATATATTTATGTATTATATATTATATTATTATATATTATATATATTCTAAGTTCTACTTAATTAAACCACAGGGTAGACCATCTGGCCCATGTGATATTTCTAAAAGAGTTTTTTAGTGTATGCATTTAATATTACATGCATTTTCTTTTGACTTCCGATATGTACTCGTAGTTAAGGATATCTTTGCTGCAGAATGTAGAAATCTTTTAAATTTCTGCTAGAGATTTTCAGAGATTTCAGAGATTCTTCAGTAATCCAGTTTTTATTAGAGATATTTGTTCGATAAGGAGGAAAGCTACTATTAAAGTGAAATTGCAAGATATTTATAAATGCTATTGCTTTTTCATTACAGTTAACAAGTGCTTGAAGACATTGAACCAAAGACATCCTCTTTTAGGTATTTTTCGAATATAGATTTATTTGTGAAGTAATTCTACGAGCCATTACATTTATTTTATTGTTTTGATCGCTTCCCTCAATTGCACAGAATTATCATCCTATGGTTAGAGATTGTGCAGTGTTCCAGAAATGTAGATAGATCGTCTACAAAGCTGGCAAAACTAATGTCAATTTGTATAGAATATGACTTTGCAATTCGGGTATACTGGGATACCAGTCCCATTATACCACAGGAAGACAACATGTTAGTTTTAGGCAAAGTTACATCAGACAGATTTGATAGTTCTAGGCAAAATTATAAACTTGTTTCTCGTTTTCCTAGTATGCATATAAATCCTTCTACAGGTATCAGAAAAATATTGCACAATATTAGCTATATGGATTTTATCAATACTTTATTTTATCAGATACTTTATTATTACTCTATTACCGTACTTTATTTTAACAGATTGCACATTACTTTTTATAATCAGTTTATTTTGGAGCGAAAAAAACGGTTTATATGCATTACTATAGGCACCAGCCCATGCTATTATAACATAATTTACAATATCTTCTAATAAGGTATGATAAATGACATTCAAAGCTTTTGGTTATTTTACTGATTGTGAGTTTATAAAAGACCAAGAAAAATAATTAGTCATTTTGAAAGTTTCTTTAATGTGGTAGTCCTATCTCATAAAGCAATCCAGATATACCTCAAGAATTTTCATGTCCTTAGTCCTGTAAAGTTTGATATCAATCGGTATACTATCACGATAATACTTTTTGAAGACAACAGAAATCAACCCTCTGTTGAGGAAGTGCAAAAAGGGACAGGTCCAATAATAACAAAAATATACATACACAACATCAAAAATCAAAAACACGCCAGGACCAGACGAAGCACCAGCAGAACTTTACAAGCTGATACAAAGAGACCATGTACCTACTAGTGAATTTTTTCAATAAGATTTACATGGCTGACAAAATACCGCAAGAATGGTTACTGTCAACATTTGTCAATATCCCAAAAAATCCACGACAAACCGCACAGGGACTATCGTACGATTAGGAGAATGAGCCTCACACTAAAGATCCTCCATAAAATCTATCAGAAACAAATTTTCAGAAAACTAGAAGATGGTGAAACTCAATTTGGAAATGGATATGGAACTCGAGCAGCATTGTGTACTTTTAATATACTAGCCCAGAGATGCCTAGATGTAAAAGAAGTTTTTGACTAAGGGAATATTAATGACAAAGCAAGTAGACGCTCGGATATAGGAATAATATCGAATCTATACTACGGGCGGAAAGCATGATGGCCGATTAAAGACCGATGAAATCCAAATCAAAAGAGAAGTAGGGCAAGGATGTGTGTTGTCACCATTACTACAATTACAACATCTACTCTGAAGAGATTATGAAAAAAGATTTAGAATTAATTGACAGGGATAAAAATCAATGGGAAGCCTATCATCAGTATTAGGTATGCCGACGACGTGGAAACGTAGAACGCATTCTAAACAAAGTAGACTTACAACACATTCTAAACAAAATAGTTATATCCAGTGAAGAGAAAGGTCTGACATTGAATGAAAAGAAAACGCAGTTCATGATTATCTAAAAGGCATGTTGGGTTTTTGTGGGAATGTCACAAATATAACTACCCAGAAACTAATGTAAGCAACAACAACGATTTAACTCAATAAATAAGAATAAGGATGGCCCGCGCTGAGGTTCATACTTATGAAGAGCATTTTATGTACTCATGTCTAATCTAAACCTTAAAATGCGGTTAGTTAGATGCTATGTTTTTTTCATACTGCTCTATGGCATGGAGACATGAACATTAAATAAAAAAGACACTAATAAAGTAAAAGCCCTCGAGTTGTGGGTTTATCGCAGGGCACTTATGTCGATATTACGTTCAGACCCTCAGAAGAATGAATAAACAACGAAGAATCCCAATAACCATCAACAGTCAAAAACTCGAATACTTGGGCCACTTAATGAGAGGACAGGAATACCAACAACTGTAGCCGATCATGCAGGTATAGATCCCAGGAAAGAAAAGTATTGGACGCCGACGTACATCTTGGCTGCGAAATTTGAGAAAATGGTTCCAGTGCATTGGTATCTACCAAATTATTCAGAAAAGCAGACTTCGTAACGTAGAAGGCACTTAAAGAAGAAGAAGTAGTTCTTAGTCATATATTAATCTTGTTCAACCATATCGATGATAAAAAGGATGCGGCAATCTAATCTGCAATCGGCAATCTCAAAATAAGTACTCCATTGCTGGATATACGCCTCCCCTATCTGATTCCATTGACTGCGATCTGCGGTATCTCTTGTCCATTGTCCTCCTCTTACTTTTACCATATCGTCCCTCCATCTAGTTCTAGGTCGGCCTGGATTTCGTTTTCCAGTTCTCGGTCTTCATTCTGTAATTTTTTTTGTCCATCTTCTATCCTCTCTTCCCATCACATGCCCAGCCCAGGACCATTTTAGTTTTGCTATGTATTGGCTTATATCGATTACTCGTGTTTTATTTCGTATCCATACATTTGTTTTGCGATCTCTTCTGGTTAGTCCCAACATAGATCTTTCCATCGCTCGCTGGGTTACTCTCATTTTCTCCATTCCATTATCGGTCAATGTCCATGTTTCTGATGCATATGTCAGTGTTGGTAGTACACGCTGGTTAAAAACCTTTGTTTTTAGGGATTGCGGGTAGTTTTTAGATTTAAATACGCTTTTAAGGTTTCCGTATGCCGCCCATCCTAGTTTTATCCTACGGGCTATCTCCATATTCTGGGCATCTTGTGCGAATGAAATAAGCTGACCAAGGTATACGTATTCGTCTACCACCTCTATGCTCTCGTTTCCTATGTCGACTTTATGTGTTACGTTTTTGTCGTTCGTCATGATTTTCGTTTTAGTGATGTTTATTTTTAATCCAACTTTTTCTGTTGCTTTGTTTAGGTCTTTTATCATTTGAGTTAGATCTGGTAAGGTTCTAGCCATTAGTATGATAGCAATCTCTATATGCAGCAAAAACCTAGTGGTCTTAAAACGCGGAGTTGGCTCCAGTTTCACATGCGATATATAGCTGCTATCTATAACCACAGTACAGTAGTAACAGTAGCCCCCAGGAATTATAGCTATTTCTAGTCACCCTCGGCCGGGACATTCGGTGGCAAACCAAGCGCAAACTGGTCGGAGGGGACTACGGGGGAGACAAAATCTTCCAATTGGGGCTGCACAGGTACAGATAAGCGAGGAGAAACCATATTGGACTGGATCTCAGAACTCGATCTATATGTGAGTAAAGTAAAGGAACTCACTCACTTTTGAACGCAGGAGCAGCTCCTGCATTTTAGACCTTACTGTCGCCACAACGGATCTTCTGCATAAAATTCAAAACTGGCAGGTGCTAATGAGGAAAACCCTATATAGGTAAGTACAATAAAGCCATCCGCAAAAAAATACACTCGCAGGTGATTCCACGCAGAAAATATAAACGAGGACAAATTCGCAAGTAAGCTGGACGAGGAAATTCACAACACACCGCTAACCTGATGCTCTCTATGCTGTACCACAAAAAAAAACTAGCAATGATATCCTCATGCCTAAGAAAGCCGAAAAAAATACAGACATACTAGTCGAGCGCGAAAATTTCCGAGATGAAAAATCTGGTTTTCTGAAAGATGTGCCTACCAACGGAAAAGGAAGAGAAATTGAAACCGAGACATAGAAGCAGCGTACAGAAATTCTTACGCCACAACAAAAAAGAACTTACGTATAGAAATCAACAGATCTAAAAGGAACTACGCACATTCAATTGCCGCCCGAGAACTCAAAAGAAAAGGTGCGAGAAGTCGTGGAGGTTCTCTTCCCCAAGCACCAGAAACTACATTGGGTCTTAGCGGAAGTTAAAGAAACTCCTGAATTTTCGATTGAGGAGCTGAACAAGGCCAGCCAGCGGCTTCGAAATGGCAGAGCACCAGGACCCGACAACCTCTTTCCAGAAATTGTACCAATTACTTTGGCCCTAGAAAAACTATTGCCTAACACCGGTGCGAAAAGCAGTAAAAGTTCTATCTCCAGTTCTATCTTCTAAAACACAGATGGTCTTTTCAACATCAGAACACGAGATGGACTTAGGAATATTGTATTTGCATTATGTTTTATCATGTTCGTGGCTATATTTAAATTATTTTGGTTGATTCTGGCAGCTAAATCAATAACCTATACGACTAAAAAAGGTTGCAAAATAATCTGCATGTTTTTATTCCCAGTAATTTTTTTGTTACCACAGAGTATATGATCAATCTCATTATTACATCTAGTGCCCTTGCCAATCTTACTGTTGATAAATTGACATATTTTTTACTAACCTTATTACTTTCATATTGCCGTTTAGGTAACTTTAGGAGTTTACTTAAAATGGAGCAGCACTTTTTGTAATCATTTTTTAGATTAGCTGCTACGTCCGATGTACTTGCTTTTTAGTATTACAAGACCTAACCAGACCAGGCGATCTTCAATTTTTCCTAGCATTACCATATATCCGTATATATCCATATATATAAAGAATTGCGTATTTCTTATCAGTTCAAAAGTTTATTTCTGGATTAACTATATTTTTGTGTGTAAAAATTTAAATTATTCAAAATAAATTTACATGTAAAAAAGAAAAGAAAAAAAAGCAACAAATAAAAATATATCAGGAAAGTGCGTTTTAGGATGAATTATTTATGGAGCGTCAAAAGTTTGGACGGGTTCATACATTTACAGGGAATTATTTATTGCTTGCGATACCGATGGATTAGTTTTGCTGATTGATTCGCCCCGTCTATTTCATATATATTATATAGCTGTGCAACCGGATATATATATATATATATATATATATATATATATATATATATATATATATATATATATATATATATACATTAAATGAAAAAGGAAACTTTGAATCATTAATTAGACCAATTTTGTATCGCGAAATTAATGGTTGAAAACACATTTTATACACAAAAAATTATTTCCAAACATTTTTCATTATATATATATATATATATATATATATATATATATATATATATACACTGACAAAAATAGTTGACTATAAACGAATTTCAGAGTTTATGCTCACTTTTCTTCTTTCCATGTGATGTTAGTTAAGATAATTTATAGCTATTTAGTATAATAGCTTTATGGCATCATAAAAAGGGGAACGTTTTAGTTTTCTATATAGTCTAGCTCCAACTAACAATAGCTTCCACTACCAAAAAACTTTCCTCATACATGTTTATCGACCATTCCCCCGCACAAGAATCTGTTCCCATTTTATTACAAACAACGGAATTTATGAAATATTAACAGATATTTTCATAGCAAATACTAGGAAATTCTAGCTTATTGTGGTTTTTATTGTCGGAATTTCGTATTGATTAGTTGTTATTACATAGTTAAGTTATCTAAAACGAGGTCAATGTTTCAATGGGTGTGTCTGTAGGCAATTTAGATTACGTTTAAATAAGTTATCTTAATAATTATTTTCTTAGGACCAAAATAGACAGAGGTTTCTGTGTCTATTTTAGTGCTAAGGAAAATTAACTAACTAAGAGAACATTAACACAGAGAACTGTTAATAAAATAAGAATAACTCAACGAGCCATTGAGAGGTCCATGCTAGAAGTAACAATGCGAGACAAAATCAGAAATGAAGAACTACGCAGAAGAACAAAATTTACGGATGCAATTGAATGAGTCACACACCTAAAATGGAACTGGGCTGGTCACGTCGGAAGAATGTCGGACAACAGATGGACGAAGAGAATACTAGAATGGCGCCCCAGAGATGAAGCACATAGAAACGGAAGACGACCGTCGACCCGATGCACATATGAATTAAGAAGGATTTCCCTGAACTGGATCCAGGATGCCCAAGGCCGAGCAAGATGGTTTAGGTTAAGAGAGGCTTATGTCCAGCAGTGGACGCGATAAGCTACTATATTTTCATGAAGAAAATAGACAGTTTAATATTTTATAGATCAGTGATTCAACAATAAGAGTTAGAAGCAGTGTTACCTCTAAGCTGTGCGCGTGTGCGCGCACATAGATTTTAGACATAGCGCACATGTAAAATATTGGCGAGCAAGAACTTTTGTTTTCGAGCAATTGTAATGATGATGCTTTTTCATTTTTTGAAAGTGGTGAATACTATGGTAAAAACTGAAATATTAAATGAATTTGAAATGCACATTTTCATACTTTAATTGTTGATGAAAGCACAGATATTTCAACAAACAAATTTTTGATTTAATTTTCAGTTTAGAAAATCTGATCAATATAAAACTGTTTTCGGTGGGATAATCAAATTAAAGATATGCGTTTCCTCTTCGATTTTTTCTGCAATTTTACAATTTTGTGAAGATATCCAAATTGATTTGCAAAAGCTGGTTAAGTTTTCATCTGATGGCTCATTTGTAATGCTTGTAAATCGAAATTGTGTAGCACAAGGGTGGGCAAATCTTTTGGATGTAGGGGCACATTGCTGAAGAAAATTTAATCGTGGGTCGCATTAAAAAAATTCTATTTTATTAGTTATTTTAATGTGCAGTGTCTATGAAATTGTAGTAGGTATATTAGAAGGAGGTAATAGAAGAAGTAAAAACTACTTTGACGGTGGAAATGATACGAGTATGAGGAGAATATCTAATAAAGAAAATTACGAAACTACTAAACAAATGCCTAAAGACGAGGAAAATACGAAAGCAAAGGAAAAATTTCGAAAAATCGAATCCTGTCCAACTTGAAAGAGGAGTGCGACAAGGTGACTCCTTATCTCCAAAACTCTCCACATTAGCATTTGAAAAGATTTTTAAGAAAACTTGCTGGAACGACAAAGTTATCGACATCAATGAAACTCGACTAACCAATCTAAGATGTGCTGATGATATTATTAGCTTGGCACATTGTAGAGAATATTTGTTAAAATCAACAATAATTGCAGACCAACAAAGAGAATCTAAAATAATAGAGCTGAAACTGAAACTTTCAAAACCCCAGATAATGTACTTAAGAACAGAACCAATAATAGTGAGAGGACAGGAAGTCAAAAAGGTGGAAGAATACATGTACCTAGGACAGAAACTTACTATCAACCAAACCAAATAAAAGAAAAAAATAAGAAGGAGAATAAGGCTAGGATGGGTGGCTTTCGCCAAACTATCATTCATCCTGCGAAATAATAAAATAGCTCAACATCTAAATCAAGAGTTTTTGAACAGTGCATTTTACCTGTGATAACATATGGCACTGGAAACTGCACAAAGAGCAATGAAAAGGTCAATGGTGGAGATTACAAAAAGGTACAGAAAGCGAAACGAAAGAATATGAGCAGCAACCAAAGTCACAAATATTGGAGAGAAAATAGCAATCCTAAAATGAAGATGAGCAGGTTACGTTGCAAGGAGTGATAGGATGAAATTGGACAGGCGAATCATAGAATGGAGATCATAGAATAAGATGATATGATGACCTCACAGCAACAGCCAGACTAGCATGGATCGAACTAGCGCAGAATAGGAAAAGATGGAAATAATTGGGAAAGGCATATGGCCAACGATGGACCCAATGACTATAGAAGAAGATTGGAAGGTAAAAGGTAGTGGCAGTGGGTTGATAGTGGCAGTATTAGTGGGATATACATGCTTTAGATGTTTTTTTTAGTTATGTTTATGTTGGAATATGAATTTAGATCATTCGTTGTGGGAACTATGTATAAATTTGTAATTTCTTTCTTAGTTAAGTAATATTTTGGCACGACATAATCACGAAATCAGCCTTTTTTAAACCAACTTGTTTATATTAGACATAGATATATTTTTTAATTACAATAAAATTAAAAATGCATCGTGGCCTACGTAAAATGTCGCCAGGGGCCGCAAGCGGCAAGCGGGCCGCTATTTGCCCAGGCCTGGAGTAGCAGCTAAATTAAAGCAAAATGTACCACATTTGGTACAACAATATTGTGTTGCATACTTAGAAAGTTTATGTACTTCGGATGCATGGAAACAAGTAAAAGCCACAAGAAAAATCGAAACGGTGGTGAGAACTGTTTACACATTATTCTTGAGATCCGCGACGAAAACAAGTTTTAAAGAGATTATTGAAGCTTTACAAAATAACTATAGCTTTCCAAGCTATTAATAAGAAAGTGGGGTGATTGTCTCAATATTTTGCAATAAAAGCAATTATTACAAATTATGAATCAATAATTGAATATATTAATCAAGATAAAGATGATCCAATTTCCAAATTTTCTTTAAAAAGTTAAACAACATTGAATTTCAAATAAATTTAGAACTCTTGTCTTCAATTTTAGAAGAACTCAGTGCTTTTTGTCATTTTCAAACGCCGTGAATTAACGCCGAATTCAACGCCGTGAATTAACACCCATAGATGCTTCTCAATTCGCTCATGCAAGAATTAATAAAATCAAGGAAAAATATCTTGGAAACATGGCATGGTTTCCAACGGATAAAGTAGAAGATATCATGGACATCATTTGATGGTTGGATGACCATAATTTAATGATTGTCTATAAAAATGAAACAAAGAACTCGACTGCATGAAAAAACTGTGCTAATATGCTGATGAGTAAAATCATATATGGCTGACGGAAACAATGTAAATTTAAGTAAAGTCTATACAGAGTGGTTAAAACCAAGACAGGAGAGAGAAGTTATAAAAAAATAAAAACCAATAATAAAAAATATAATCCTTAATTCTAGAATTGTTCAATAATAAGTAATTGTGATTTTTTGTTCTTGTTTCTTTGTTTTCACTGTGTCAAATGTGTTAATTGAAAAATTTAGATCAGGCAACGTAATTATAAAATTTTCTTATTTTCTGTTTGAATGGAAAGGGGATGCCACAGTAATTAGCTAAATTCTGTCTTCCCGAACTAATAATTTGACTTGATTTTAGAGTAGTTTTTTCATTGTGTTCCGTTGAAATGTATGTAGTACACGTGGTATGCTGTAAAATCGAGTCAATGCGTATAAGTAGGTACAAAATTTAGCTGAATATTAATTATTATTTATTATTATTGTATTTTTGTTATTATATGCGCTTTTTTTAATTTCCGCACATTTTTTTTGTTTCGGAAAAAAATGTAGACAAAGAAGTACGCACACAAGTCACAAAAAATTAGACGGAACACTGGCTAGGAGTTGTTTTACTGAATCTAACAAAGGTAGACTATTTTGAAATTAATTTATTTTGGAAGTAATTATATTATAAATATAATAACTCAATATGCCAAAGAATAAAATAAGATCATATGAAGAAAAATCATTGCGCGAAAAAAAACACCAATTTAACAAAAGTTGTGCAAGAAAATATGTCAATAGCACCATTTGTGTCAATAGTACAAATAGATCAAACTCTGCCAAACACTAGCGATAAAAATATTAATATACTTGATAAAGGAATTGAAAGAATTGATAAAAGAGATGAACGTACCGGTGCTAAAATGAAGCTATCTATTAAAAAGTTTATCACCAATAGCTAAAATAGAGAGAATTCCAAGAAATATAATAATTTGCGGAAACATGGAGACAAGGTTATACCAAAATTATAAGAGAAAGAGTGGAAGACCAAACGCAATACACGGCACAAACGAAGAAATTGATATAAAAGCAGCCATAAAGTAAAAACTTTAATGCCTACATGTAACTGAAATATCTACATGTTAGGCGCGAGCTTGGCAGAATAAGATATCTGGCACTATTTGCATGATAAACATTTTTCCACGGTAATATGTAAAAAACTAAGGTCTAAACACCCAGATGAGTATTCATCTTTTAAAATATCGGTTGCTGTTTATTTTTATGAGAATTTAAGTAAGCCAGAACTATGGCCTAAATATATATGCATCCATCGTTATTTGTTCCTGAATTAATGGAGGGTGAATATGTAAATATTGATAATAATCTACATTAAACGGAATTTAATATATGGATAAAATAATAATATGAAAGAAGGCGAACATCACTGATCTGCATTAATGTTATTTTTAATTTTAAAGCTTTTCAATTTTTAGCTTAGATAATGAAATAAACTAATTTGAATTTGGTTATGACTAATCTAAATATTTGTGTATAGAAAATTGAGAGTTTGTGGCTTAAAATGTACAATAGACAAGCCAAAATTATCGATTAAGTGAATAAAGGAATGTGTGAAAGAAATTTTGAGTGATAATATAAAGAAATAGGGGAGAGTAGCCTAATTTGGACCGAATTTACAGATTTTGTTAATTTGATCCATTATAATAATACCGAATTTACATATATAAAACAACCTTTTCATAGTTGAAATTTTTTTATGCGCATACGTCAATTTCCGCTATGTTTTGTGCACTTTTTGACCTATAACCAGTGAAAATAACAAAATAAGCACGAAAGTTTCATATGCCCGCTTTTTAAACAAAAACAAGGTGCATGCGCTTACTAACCGTAAAAAGGTTTATGATCTATAACAGAATAGATACAGTATTGTTACGCATTTTCAATATTATATAAGGTTTAAAACAAAGTAACAATTAAATAAATAAAACTTTAACAACGGCTCTTTCTAGGCAACCAGTTGCTTAAATTGGACTAGAGATTTACTTAATTGAATCGCCAAAAAAATAAGTAGATAGAGTATTATAAAGTAGTTTAAATATTGCATATGTTACAGTAATACATTTTTCTTTTGGCGGGATACTTTGGCGCAACCAGTATGGACTTTCGACGGCATTCGAGGCACTGAATCATTTCTTCCTCACTGATCGTTTTGCATAAAAAGCAAAACCTATCGGTGTCTTTGTTCTCATAATCATGATTACTTGTTGATCATCGAATCTTTTGTGCCTTTTAGGGCAAACGTTTTGTATGTTTCCGTTTCTTCTTCTTTTTGTTTCGACTGGGTCTTCGAATGGGTCTTTATGTTTCGAATGTAGACCACGCTTGTTCAACTGTTGGGCTTTGCTCATTGCCCAGTATTGTCGCATCTTCTGTCGGTGTAACTCCTTTCTCTCTTCTGTCCAGGGGGTACCTTTCCTTCGGGGTTTTTCCTGAAATCCACGAACTTCCTTCGGGGTGCGTCTCACAGAGTGTCTGTTTTGGAGATCTGTTATTCCCAGTTCTTTAATATCCTTCTCCGTTTCTGTCAACCAAGTGGTACGGACCTTCTTGTTTTGACAGAAGGTGAACAGACGATTGGTTAGTCAGTTTGGAGTATGTTTTCGTTTAATATTTTGAAGTCTCTTTATGCGACTTACTTGTTAACAGAGTTGTTGTTTGTTCTTGAACTTTACGAGTGATTACAAATGAGCTTTCGTCCAAGCTTTTGACAGGCTTGATCTGAGAGAAATCTCATCTAAACCGTTTTGTAATTTCATCATAGTTGTTTGATTGTCATCGCTCTCTTCGGACCAAGACTTATGGCTCGCGTACATTTAATCCGTCATCGGCCGAAGTTTCCTCGGGCGACGACGGCGATTGTATCAAACACTTGTAAAAGAAAGAGAGCGCGTACACAAAGACGACTGGCATCGTCCGATGACGCCCGAAAACGGCCGATCATCACGATGATCCGAACTTGTTGGGATTTCTCGCCAGTCTGCCTGCGTCTACAGTGCAAATTGAGTGTATTTATAGTAAAATTTTGTTGTTATCTACCTAAACGACTATGGAAATTGAAAAATTAATTAGTTGTTTATAATAGACCAACCCTGTGGGATAAACATTCAAACAATTACAATAATCGAGATTTTTTCATACGGTTGTGGTTGTCGGCACAAGTGGTAACACTGTTACAGTGTAAGCACATACATGTCCGTGTTACGCTTAGCATTATTATACTGAGGAACAGTTACCTCTATGTTTTCCTCTATCGGTTGCAAAGTAGTAACTTAGGTAAAGTAGTGTCCTTGGAAAATGTTTCCATCGACCGGCCAAATGACAGTTGCGTGAAAAGCGCTTGGAGCATTGGCAACTGTAGTTGATTTTCCATAAGCTTCATTTAAAAAAGATGGAATATTAGTTTGTCTGATCTGATGGCCATTATAGGTATCAAGAAACTTTTCTTTTGCTTCAATAAAATAAGTTTGAAATGGCCCGAAAGCAGCCTCATGTAGAGGCTGTAGTCTGTGGGTCGGGTGACCAGGAAGCTGTAGCAAAATAATACCATTTTCTGCAGCAAAAGTAATAGCAGCTAAATTTTTGCTATGTATTGTATGGCCATCTAAAAAGGAGAATTTTTTTATCGAACAATTGCTGTTTGTGCTATATTTAAAATGCTTAAACCAGGCAAAAAAGTGTTTGCTGTTTATGTCTGTATAATTTTAACTATGCTTCAAGAAAGAACTCCAATTGCAAATGCGTGATTCCATTTTTTTGCTTTAAAAACAATCATAGGTGTTATATATGAGTCTGCAGCATTAACTGCACACAAAGCTGTCACAGCTGTCACCTCTTTCACCACTTGCAACGACGCCTACTTGATGCTTTCCTTTTTTGCGAGAATTTTTTGTGGACTTCGCGGGACTGTAGTAAATCCACTTTTATCAACGTTGAATATTCTTTCAGGCGTAAGGTCATATTTTGTGATAGCAGTTTCCAACACATGTTGAACTCTCTCCTTACTAATAACACCTTTTATTCTTGTTAGTGAGGTAGCTTCTGGCTGTCGAACAGATAATTTAGGATTTCCTAGTAAAAATGAAACAACTCATTTCTTTCCAGCAACTTCATATTTTTCTGACAGGTCAAAATCTAGCTATTGTGAGTTGTTAGTTAATCCAAAGAAATTTTCCTCTAAAATTAAAATATGACTGACTAAAATATTATCCATATCTTGAGAAAATGTAGTCTTTTAAATATTTTTTCCATCGTATGTCTTCGTATTGTGGCTTTAGGAATTCCATAAACCCTACTACACTCGTTTAGGCCACAATCACCGTTTTTATAAGCCGCAATAGCTATTTGTAATTCATCTTCAGACCATCTTCCATATTGTCCCCTAGGAATCATTTTTGGTATAAAAAGAAATAAGAAATAAAATAGCTACATTTTTTTCAGATTTCAGAATGGATCAATAGAAACGACAGAGAAACTTTCCTAAGATGGACTGGATAAATTTAAGCAACTTGTTGGTGGTTTAAATTAGGCAACGCGTAGGTTATGTTAAAAGAATTGTTGATTTATTTTTTTGAAGCAAGAAATAAATATATCCCAATACGACACACTGAATAAATACACTTTATATTGGAATGTTACAAAATATCATAGTTAGAACTATTCGGTGAAATTATTCTTGAAAGGTTTTAGGAAAAACCGTTTCTATGCTACTTTTTATAGGGCCTAGGCCGCACTACGGCTAGACCGCCGCGGTTTTTAATCGCGTGATTTTATGACTCAAGTAAGCTAATACAAGCGGCCTCACTTGCGCTTTTATCCCGCGACTGATTTTTCCCACCGCTCTCGAGAAAAAACCGTGTTGCGGCCTAGGCCTAAGTCCACGATAAGATAAGATGTAGTACGTGTAGTCACAATGTTTTTAGTAGTCAATTTATTCTACTAACACTGTAATTTAACTTGCAACTGTAATTTAACTGCATCTGATTTCAGTGTTGCCAATATTTCGCATTATCGAGATATACTGATGGTCCAATAAGAGGCAGTCCAGATTCGGCTACTCTCCCCAATATATATATTTTTTTCAAAATTTAGTTTATAGGGTTGTAAAGTTTAATCAGGTCGGTAGGTACTTAGTGGAGTTGGAAACGGGAGTGTGAAGAAAGAGAAATCGGTGTCGGTAAAATGTCGTACTTAAAGTAGAAATTAAGTTATAAATTTCCCAAAAAAAAAATGTATTTTACACGAGACTCGACACGGTGAAAAAAACCCCAAAAAATATTTGCGACTACTAAAAAAAATCTAGTTAATTAAAATGTTTCGGATTAAAATGAACACAAGATATTAAATAAATAATTTCATAAAATATTATTATTTCCCTAACCTAACCTAAATTAACTTAAGTCCACGAACAGTGGTCGGAAATTTCAAGAAATCTTGCCAAAATTAAAAAATTAAGTTTATATTTGAGTTTTGGATACGAGGACTAAAAAGGCTTCCACGAGTGTACCTGATTATGGGTATAAATGTCATGCTCTAGAGTTCATCAAAATGTGCTGAGTGAAATAATATGTATTAAACCTAAAGTTATGTCCACACTAGGCAACAAATTGGTGGCAACATGTTGCCAACACTTTGCCATGACAACATGCAGTTGCTTCAATTGTATCTGGATACATGTTGTCTGTGATGTTGTGCGTCCACACCACAACCAGGTAAATGTTGAAAATGGACGTGAAAGCTGCTGGCGTTTGTGCTGCTTATGTTGTGATAGTTGCCGGTTCGCAAAAACGAAATAGACGATATTGGCAAAGAGAATTTTAAAATGTACAGCCATTTCGTCATATCTAATATTCCTGTTTTTATATTATTTAGTTGCAACATCCCACAAAGCTAGCGCACCTTGCAACAGTTCTATCAGATCTGTACTTTTTTGTTTTATCCAGGAATATTTAATTTCTTTACCACCACTATTCTCCATCACTTTTTTGAACTATAAACTTATAACAAAAACGAAGTAGGTAGCTAACCTGCACAAATGAAACCTCAACCACTGGGATTCACGCAAAATTTTGTCAACACATTTGGGTAACATCGCTCAGTGTGGACAGAGCGATGTTACCCATATAAGAGCGACGTTGCCCGTATAAAACGGGATACACGGATACAAGCATCAAGCAACAAATTTCTTTGATGTGTGCCGCCAAATGTTGACGAGTACCAATCAACATGTTGCTTGTTTACAGAAACATGTTGTCAACATTGTGTTGACAACATGTTGCCAACAATTTGTTGCCCAGTGTGGACCTAGCTTAAGAACTGATCGTTTTCAACCCAATTCTTTGTGATACCTCAAACATGTCCATTTGTATATTTCTGTATTTGTTACAAATATCATTATTAAACTTTTTTGCTAAACTATTCTATTATAGATATCACATCAAAAACAGAAAGCGACATACCGCACGAGGAAAGGGAAAGAAAAGTTCTCAATGTGAATTCACATACCGCCTGTCACAAACTACGAAATCCAAGCTGCACAAGAATACTAACTGAAATGCTTGGACTGGAGACTTAGAACTACAACGATACTATTTAACAAGTGTCTCGAATTTGAAGGCATCACGGACGACTGAACAAATTCCCTTGTAGTACAATTGCACAAGAAGGGAGTCCTGTGAAGTTAGCAACCGAATTTGCAAAAATATAATATTACATTGGAGTTCCCGGTAGATATTAAATAGTTCTAGAGTACTTTGTGCAAAATTTGAATAGTTCTCCAAAATTTCGCGAAAAAAATTGAAAATACCAAAATTGAGCTAGCAACCTTTTGCGAAAAACTGTGCGTTTTTTACATATTCCTGCACGTCGACCATAGTTCTGGAGTACTTCATCAATTTAGCAAAAAGTTCTACAAAAATTGACATTTTGCAAAACAATGGTCTTTTGAAAATTGCAAATAAAGTTCTTTTCGTGGAACTGAATAGCGTCCTAAGAGTTCTATCGAAGTCATTTTTTGATCAAAACCTTAGTTCAAAAGATATTTGCAATAATAAGGGACCCAATATTTTGAATGAAAATTTCAACAAATCACGCAATAGTTCTGTTTGAAGTTCTCGATAGTACTCTTAGAGTTCTATCGAAAATCATTATAACTGTTTGTGTAAAGTTAAAAATTGGAAAGCTATGCAAAAAATTACTACTACAATTGGACGAAGAAAAGAAGAAGAAAAATCGCGCGACAGTTCTGTTGATAGTTCCCAGTAGAACTCGGGAGAGCTCTATCGAAAATCTTTATAATATTTTTCTGTAAAATTAGATATAGAAAATCTTGCGAAAAATTGAACTTCACTGATGTGATGAAGTGAAGAGAAAAAAATCGCGCTATAATTCTGTTTGCAGATCCTGGTAGAACTCTTAGAGTTCTATGGAAAATCCTTACAACATTTTCTGTAAAATTAAAAATTAGAAAGATATGCGAGAATTTGGACTTTTTACATTTTTCTATAAAATTTAATATTATTAAAAAATCGCGCAATAGTTCTGATTAAAGTTCCTGGTAGAATTTTTAGAGTTCTATCGAAAATCCTTATTATGGTTTTCTTTAAGTCAAAAATTCGAAAGATATGCGAAAAATTACCTTCACCTTCACCGATGGGACGAAGCAAAGAGAAAATAATCGCGCAATAGTTCTCTTTGCAGTTCCTGGTAGAACTCTTAGAGTTCTATCGAAAAACTCTATAACATTTTTCTTTAAAATCAAATATTAGAAAATTGTTCGAGAAATTTTACTTCACCGATGCGACAAAGTGATGAGAAAAAAAAATCGTGCAATAGTTCTGTTTACAGTTCCCGGTGGAACTCTTAAAGTTCTGTCGAAGACCATTATAATATTTTTCTGTAAAGTTAAAAATTGGAGAGATATGCCAAAAATTAGATTTTACCCATCTGACGAAGTGAAAAAAAAAATCGCGCTATAATTCTGTTTGCAGTACCCGGTAGAACTTTTAAACTTCTATCCATAATCCTTACATTATTTTTCTTTGAAATTGAAGATTAAAAAGATATACGAAAGAGTTTTCACTAATGAAGTGAAAATAGCGAAAAAATCCCGCAACCGTTCATTTTCTCTCGTATCTTCCTAATTTTTTAAGGTAATTAGAAGCAAAGTATAGCTTCAAAACTTTCATCTCTGATTTATTCACAGCAAAGTTATAATTTCACACACCCATTTTAAACTTCTTTTTAATACAACTTCTCGCATATCTTTCTAATTTTTAATTTTAAAAATAAATGGGATTTGTAGAAAAATAAATTATTATTTAGAAGAAAAAGGATTTTCGATAGAACACCAGCTTTATCTAGGAGTTCTACCAGTAACAGAACTGTTGCGCGATTTTTTCTTTCCTTTTTAATTTGTCGCATCGGTGGAGTATTTTTTCGCATATCTTTGGAATTTTTAACTTAACAGAAAAATGTTATAATGGTCTTCAATAGAACTCTAAGAGTTCTACAAGGAACTGCAAACAGAACTATTTTTTTTTTGTTCACTTCCTCACATCGGTGAAATCTAATTTTTCGCATATCTTTCCAATTTTTAACTTTACACAAAAATGTTATAAGCATTTTCGATAGAACTCTAAGAGTTCTACCTGGAGCTGCAAAAAGAATTGTTGTGCGATTATTTTCTCTTCATTTCGTCACATCGGTGAAGTCGAAATTCTTGCATATCTTTCTAATATTGAATTTTACAGAAAAATGTTGTAAGGATTTTAAATAGAACTCTAAGAGTTCTACAGGGATCTGCAAATAGAACTGTTGTGTGATTTTTTTCTCTTCACTTCGTCGTGTCGGTAAAGTCCAATTTTTCGTAAATCTTACCAATTTTTAACTTTACAGAAAAACGTTATAAGGATTTTCGATAGAACTCTAAGAGTTCTATTGGGAACTGCAAACAGAACTGTTCCGCGAATTTTTTACATTTTTTTTCAAAATAATGGATCCCTTATTATTGCAATTATATTTTGTAGTAAGGTTTTTATCAAAAAATGACAAATGGATCTTCGATAGAACTCTTAGGGTGCTATTCAGATCCGCGAATAGCTAACTGTTTTTGCAATTTTCAAAATTATTTTTTTTTCAAAATGTCAATTTTTGCAGAACTTTTTGCAAAATTTTGCAGAAACTATTGAAATTTTGCGCAAAGTACTCTAGAACTATTTCTACTACTATACTAACTATTTCTACTATTTGCCGGGAACTCCGATGTGATATTATATTTTTGCAATTTCGGTTGCTAACTTCACAGGACTAAGAAAGGGGAGACGGAAACCTTCGAACCTTCGAAACTACCGACCAATCAGTCTGCTCTCACAAACCTACAAAGTACTCTCAAAAGTAATTACAAACCGCATCAGTACAAGGCTCGATTACTATCAACCAAAAGAACAAGCGACATTTAGGGAAGGGTTCATCATTATATAGCATCTTCAAACAGTGAGACTTCTGATAGAGAATTAAAACCAAATACAAATTCCACTGATGGTTAACATTCGTAGATTAAAAAAAAGCTTTTGACACGGTTGAAATATGGGCTCTACAGCATGCGTTGAAGAATGCAAGAATAGACTACCGCTATGCAAATCTAATAACAAATATCCACAAAAATGCAACTGTAACGATCCGAGTACGAAATCGAAATCACGGGCAAAATAAAAATTAAGAGAGGAGTAAGACAAGGGGACACAATGTCCGAAATAGTTTACCTTAATGCTATAAATAATATCAATTGGCTAGACAGAGGCATTACCATCAACTGAAAAAGGCTAAATCACCTCATTCTCGCAAACGACATCATGCTCATAGTAAGTAGTAGAGAAGAACTAACAACACTTACTTCAGACATCCACAACGCAACTCAGCGGATTAGTGTAACTTAAAAATTAATTTTCAAAAAATACAATACATGATGAACAATGAGGAGCTTGTCGAAGAATTAACAATTGGCAACAATTCGAGCATAAATTCGAGAAAACGGACAACTATAAGTACCTGGGCCAAACAATAACAGTGGGTAAAGCCAATCAGATACTTGAGGCAAATGAAATAATACGGCTAACATGAGCTGCTTTCGCCAAACTAAAAGATATATTAAGTCTAGTAATGCCGGTTAGCCTTGAAGCAGAAATGTACAACCAATGCATGCTCCCAGTAAGCACGTATGGTGGTGTATGGTAGAGAGCAGACAAACGTGCGGGACATCACCAAACATATTGCCAACCTGAAATGGAATTGGGCAGGATGTGTGGCCAGAGGTACAAACAGATGGAGCGCGGAGATAGTACGATGGAGACCATGGACACAGAAACGGAATGCCGGACGCCCATTAAAAAGATGAAGTGACGATATCAAACTCCACGAAGAGCTAAACTGGTACCAAACAGCACAAAACCGTGAAAAATGGAAGGAGAAATGTGAGGCTTATACCCAGTAGGTAGAACACAGTTAGATACAAAATTTATTTCAGAGTAGCTAATACAAAATGCCTACCGCTTCTTGGAACAGCGTTTATGGTAGACAAATGTTAAATAGAGTCTGTGATAGACTTTGAAAGTTCATCACCAAGACTGTCACTTCTGCACTTAGGGAGACAACAAGACCTACACTCTCATAAATGCTTACAGCCCGATCAACGAAGATAATCGCAAGAATCCAGACAAAGTCGAACAGTTCTGGGAAGAGCTAGATGATCAGATGTCTCGAATACCAAAGAAGAACATCAAGGTACTAATGGGTGACTTTAAAAGATAGCAGGAGAATATCCCGCACATAAATGTACCAATATAAATGGCGAGAGACTCTTAGAACTTTGTCGAGCCTTTACTCTACAGCTTATGTCAACGAATTTCAAGCATTTACCCAGGAAACAAAAGACATGGCGGTCCCCCAATCCTCTATTGGGAGAATTATAGATACACCACGTTGCTATTTCTACGATGGAAAAAAAAAGAAATCATGAATGTGAAAGTAACAAGGGGAGCAGAAGTAGACTCCGATCACTACCTGACCAGAATTAAACTGAAGTTTTTACCAACCAGAAAAAGAACACGGAGAGAAAATATACCGCGATATGAATCCAATAATGCGGCAAGGGAAATTTACCGAGATGAACTGAAGTGCCTTGCGTCAGGAAATTCGTCGGGATGTAATGCGTCGGGATGTAATCCGAGACAGCATCCAAGGTGCTGCTGCAACGATTGCTCAGACAAAGCGAATAAGACAAAATTGGTGGAATGCAGAATGTGACGACGCACTGAAATGCCGGAAAGATGTATGGAAAAAATGGAGCTCAACGAAACGAGATGATGATCTATTAATCTTTCGAAATCAGACGAAACATACAGCCAGGACTCTCAGAAGGACTAAGAGACAATATGAACAAGATCAACTAAAGAAAACGCAGGAAGATTTCCAAATGAACAATACACGGAACTTTTTTTTGACGTTCAAATCGCGCTTAAGGGGTTATCAAGCACCAGGAATGTGCTTCAAGAATGAAGAAGGGACGATAGGAATGACCGATAAGCAAAACTGTGACATCCTTGCCAGATATTTCGACTCCCTCCTTAACTGTGATGGTCCGCAAGAAAATTTAACCACCAGAAGTATCATCTCCCAATTCTTTGCTTCCTGACGAAGACTAAATTTTACGGATTATTCAAGGACTTAAGGCAAACAAAGCTGCTGGTGTAGATGGTATCGTCGCTGAACTCCTACAACTCGAATCTGTGGGAGTCGTAAAATCTTTCACTCGGTTACTTGAGAATATATGGATTCATAATATTGGTTTCGAAATCAAAACTGGCGTACGACGTATTCAACTACGTCTTAGAAAAAGTTATTCGAGAATGGACAAAGGGAATTTCGGATAAAGAGGCTTTCAGGTTAGGGAGAGGTAAACAAAGTATAAGAACGGATTTTTTGGCATTCGCCGACGATGTTGTGATACTCACTACCGGTGTTGAAACAGCGATTGAAAGAACTGAAGAACTCCAGATGATAGCCAAGAAGACTGAGCTTCAAATTTCTTTTGAGAAGACTGTCTTCATGACCAACGTCAGAGACGCTCCTCTTCACTTGGAGTTGAGAAGCCAGAAAAATCAAGCAATTAAGTGTTTCAAGTATTTGGGAGAAAAATTAGAGGACAATGGTTAGGATAAGAATGCCATCAAAGAGCGGGCGAGAAGAATGGAAATGGCTTATCAACTTACGAAGGATACATATAACAAAAAGGGTCTATCCTTTGGGGCTAAATTCCGACACCTAGATACTGTTGTCAGACCTGAATGTCTATATTCAGCAGGAACACAAGACATGATTGGTAAGGGTGGCCTCGAAGACATCCGGAGGAAAGAAAGGAAAATGCTCAGAAAAATCTTAGGCCCAAATATCAAGCTTGGAGAAAGTAGACTAAAACATAACAAAGAATTATACCTGAAGACAGAAAGAATTGTAGCCCAAATGAGAAAAAGGAGAATACAGTTTTATGGGCACTTAGTGAGGATGAACAGTACCAGACTGACGAAGAGGATTTTTGAATTCTTTAGGAAGAGGAAGACGGAGCCGACATGGTTTAGGGAAGTGAGATTGGACTTGGATCGTATGGGGGTGAAAAAAGAAGACATGATGGACAGAAAGAGATGTAGGCGACTAATTAAAAAGTTTACAGGTTTCCAGGAGACAGGGGAATTGTCAGTGAGAAAAGGAAGATCTTACACGGAGGAACAGTAGAAGGAAGTGGGAGAGAGGATGAAGAGATATTGACAGAGAGTGAGGACAAAAAATAATGTAAAAACTGTCAAATGTGGTCCATAGTTGGCCGTAACGAATATAAAAAAAAATTCTCAATTGTCTTCACCTACAACAAAAGCTAAAGAAGCTGCAGAAAGGGGTTACGTATCGAAAGGGATACTGCAAAAAAGTTTCCGCTAGCTGCCATTTGAGTATTTATATGAATTTTTGTGAATGTTTACAACAATTTGAAGATGAAAGAGTTAATGGTTTTAGCCTTATGAAACGACATTTTAAATTATTTGAGTAAAATTAATGATTTGACTTGATTCATGTGATCATTTGAAATGAAACCATTTAATCGGACAGAAAAGCCATCTAATCTAACGATACTTAACTTAAGTTTTTCCAAATTTAGCAATTTTTATATAAATATTTTAAATGAACTATAAAAACATTAATCTTAATGTAAACTAATTTGACTCGGCTAAACAAGCCTTCAAACAGAAATAAATTTCAATAAACGCAATTACCCCAACGAAACTTTTATATTTCTAAACACAATGTTTCCTGTATTCGTCTTCATATTAATATTAATAAATCATTCCGTTTTCACCGTGGCGTCGTTCCCTTTTCCGCTCGACGGGAAACAATATTATATAGTCATTTGTCTTGCGACCGAGAGAGATGTCGGGCTGGAGAGGGATGCTAGCCGACCGAGTTCCAGAAGTAAAATGGCTGTCAATGTCGCCGAGATTGTATCGGCCTTTTCAATCCCTTGCGTTTGGCAGCTGCCGCAGATAAATCAAATATTAGTTGTATTCTTCCCCAACCAGAGAAATAGACGATTCTATCTACTTATCTACATCTATATCTAAATTAAATAAAAATATATTCAACTTGAAACCAATATTGACCATAATCTAAGTTAACATGATCCAAATATATATTTAAAATACATGTCGGTTTTTCATAAACATCTAAACATTATGAAAATAATTTTATCTACGACCACTATTATAATTGCCCAATATTGTACAGATCGTGGATTATGTAAATACATCTTACAACACACGTATGTAACAGTCCGCGATTAATGTTATTTAATGATTCAATAACACACTAGTGCGTTTGGTTTACAATTCGTTGATTGGTTGAGAGCTGCTACTATCATTAATATAGGCAACCCAATACATTCCGTTATTTGTCAAAAAAAATTAAACGTCAAACTAATACATAAACAATATTTTTTTTTTCAATTATAAAAATTAAAGTCCAGTGATGTCCAGTGATAGCGAAATAGAAAATGCTACTCTGCCCGAAATTGTTGAAAAAGCGAAACAAGCTGCCCATAATTTGCTACGGATTAAATCTCGGGATTGATACAAGGATGCATATAGAAAATTTATGGACCGGAGAATGAAGCATAAAGTTAAATCCTTTTCAGAAAATGTTTTATTATACTTTGATGAGTTATCTCAAACAGTGATCTTCACTTTGGGCAATTTATTGAATGGTTCGGACATCAATTAATATAATGCACAACATCGACATTTCAAAACATTCAAAGTTAATAGCTTTTCTAAAGAGAAAATCTGATGGATTTAAAAGCAACAAATAACAAATTTTAACCATTCAAGAAATTCAAAAGTTTCCTCAATAATTCGCCGGATAACAAATATTTATTGATGAAGGTATTCATTACTTTTTTATCTTATAATGCTCTCTAATGGGCATAACGACATATTTTTTATATAATGTTAGGTTATTCTTATCATTGGCATTAGTGATGCATGCAGAAAACAAGAACTACGAAATGTCAAACCCTGCCATATAGAAGACACCGGAACATCTCTGATCATTAAAATTCCTGATTCCAAAACAAAAACTTAAAGATATTTTGTGCTACCGAAAGAATTTTACCAAACCTGTAAAAAATATATTAACCTACGCCCAAGAAATACGGACAAAACTCAGTTTTTTTTTCTAAATTATCAAAATGAGACATGCACTAAGCAATGGAATAAATAAAATTGGCTCTATTCCTAAACAAATTGCCAATTATCTTCATTTGCCGGAAGAAAATCTTTCTTTATACAGGACATTGTTACAGACGTTCGTCAGCCACCATTCTTGTGGATTCCAGTGGTGATTTATTGTCACTAAAAAGGCATGGTGGCTGGCGTTCGTCTGCAGTAGCAGAAGGCTATATAGACTGCTCCATGAAAAATCAAAACGATAATGCTACAATACAGTAGGTATTAATAGGTATTAATGAAATTAAACAGATTATAAATTATTAAGTAAATATAAATTATTTCATTTGACACTGACACTGCGTACATTGTGTTGCCTATATCGATGAATCACTATATCAGTTACATCAAACATAATTTTCTTATTAAATAGAAAAAAAATAGTGTGGTCGTAGATAAAGTATAGTACATAATTCGAGTTGTAAGGCAATTACGTACTCGCGGAATTACGCGCTCCCCGCTACGCGGGTCGCGCGTAATTGTTCCGCTCGTACGTAATATGCTTCTTACAACTCTCATTACGTAATATACTATAATTTAAACAAACTTCAAATAACTGTGCAAATATATTGTTAGGAATAAGAAGATTTATTAACAATAAATTTAAGAATTAATGGAGTTTTCTATGTCGTAATGCAAACATGTAGACAATGTAAACTAGAGCAATAAAATGGCCTTAATATTGGATTTCTCCGTCGAAACTAAATCATTTTTATAGTTCTTCTTCGCCGATCGGACAAAACAATCAAAACAAAACATATTTCAGCAAAACAAACTGACAATTCACAAGCCGAATATTAAATTACAATATTTTTTTAAAAACTTTTGTGTTGGAAAAAAGTTTTTTGTTCGGGGTTTTTTGCTGTTCCAAAGTTCCCCATTGGGTCGCTTAGCTTTTGATAGTCCCTCGAGCGACCTCGCACTTAAAACCAGCAAAAAATATAAATTTCACGCACATTTAAAATCAATACGAGTCTCCAAACAGAAAAGTTCCATCGCCGTTTTCACAACATATTTTTTTACGTTCTGTTTATGTTATTGTAAGGAATTTTAAAAATCGAACCGGCAAATACGACAGCAAATATTTGCGCGAATTATAAAAGAAATGCTTTGCAGACGGAACATTATTTGAATTATTATTATTTACATTGTGACTTTTTTCTCCCTGCTGGTGCAATTTTGAAAAAACCTTGTCAAGACTAAATAGTTTAAATGCAAAATGACAATTAAAAAATATTAAACTTTAACAATTGTACCTAATAATAAATTAAAAATTTGTTGCAATATTTTAGTTGTGCTCATAAATCAACATTTAGTACAGGAACAATTTGATCTAATTGAAGCAGATTTTCACTCTGAAAATTAAAAAAATTGGTTACTGTTTATTATCGATAAATAGGCTATCAAATATTGAAATATTTCGTAAATAATCGCGAAAACAAAATAAACTGTATAATAAAACGTTTGTTCGATTCTGCTAATTGAGTAAGTTATAAATCATATTTACCCGAATAGGCCGGGTAAATACCGGGTGGTTTGCGAATTGTATATCTATACATTCGCGATGTGTTCGGGTAAATTGTGTGCATACAAATAATACTGCATTGACGATATACTGTTCCACAGAGACTATTAACTTACTACTCGAATTGCGGATTTAATCTATGTATTTCGATCAATAATTTAGCTTTCTTTGCATTAATTTATCTATTCTACTACAAAGTCAATATTATATATACACGCTGCCAAAATACATAAGCAAATATAGATAATGCTCAAGCACAGCATGAACACACTAACATCAATTCGATTAACTTGAGAATTTAATAAACCGCGTCTCTAATTTACTAAATCAGACCAACCAAACTAGGTAGTCATAATTAAATACACACAATTGGACAGATACAGGATAAAGCTAAAACTATATAGGTAAGACTAGTCAGCTAAAATTTTACTAGACAAAGCTTAAAAATTCTTAAAAAAAGTAAACTTAAAAGGGTCCTGAAACTTAATTTGGTTTTTTAAATTGTAGAATTCCATTAGATGCTGTATTACGCTAACAATATAGATACGAGTCCTGGTGTTGAGCGAGAGAGATTTTAGTGGTAAAAAAGTTTCGTTTCACGCAGAATCGATGGTCCTCATTGTCCTCAAAATAATACCCCAAGTGTCGGGTTAAGTTCCTTCAGCAGGAAGTTGTAAGTGCGCCGAACAATAACTCTCGCAAACTGTGAGCCATTGTTTCGAGAATTATGTATATATGTTCTAATTACTTCAGACTTCGGCATTCCTTGCGAATAGTTACATGAAGGGTATCCGGCTATGCCTATATATTAAACCAGATATTCTACATTTTACAAATTTAGGTAATACAAAATTTTACCCACATTTTTGTTTTTAGTTTGACTTATTTCTATTAAACCTTGTTCTGCCTTAACTAGTTATCCTTAAAATCATATCGTTATTAATTCTAGAAGTCACTAAATACTTACTAAAACAGACTCACCTAGTCTTAAGACTTATCTCGATAAACTTCCAGAGCTTTTGTAGTTACAGTCCTCGAATATAATCTGGCCAAATAGACCACAACTTATAAACCTTTAAAACGTTCGCCGCTTTCTGGTTTATATGCATACGATGTTGTTAAGAAATGAATGTTTCAATGCGTTAATGCATAATGCGATGGGGTTGCCGGAATATGTTTTGGGTAAATCGGTCAAGAGCTTTGAAAGCCTTTGGCATGAATATATTTACATGAATTGGCAATCTACAAAGCGAATTTATGAAAATTAATGAATGAATTGCTGATTGAAACGCGCAGACGGGTTAATTAATATAGTTTGAATTCATGCGCTTCCAGCCAAACATCTACAGAAAATAGACGATTCTCAATCTGAAAATTAATTATAAATTTCAAAAGAAAATAATAATAAAATGCTAATTAGGAAAATTTCGTAAATATATTAGTGTAAACATTTTCTTGAGTAAATAATTTGTAAAGACCAAAAGAATAGCAGGGAAAAGAAGATTTATTATTGGACTAACTTTGTTGGTCTTGGTCTCGGATATTTTCATCTCCTATATTTATTATCACAGCGTTGTTTGAAATGTTACAAAAATAACCAAAAGAAATAAATTCCCAAGGTAAATAAAGAGGGAAAAGGTAAATCTAACCCTTTGTACGAGCCCTCAATTTCCAACAACTCATGAACAGATAAAAGGCAAAAACTAAGAAGAAAAGCAAATAATAGCAGACAAATGTACTACCTACACCTTCCTAATTCTTTTTGTCTTCAGTATTTCCTTTTATTTTTCTTATTCATTCCCTCTTTCTTTTTTATAGTTTTAAAACGTTTAAAATTGCTTCTATAAACGCCACATACTGCTATTTGCGCGTCGCACGGTAGCCGAATATGGGAACGTTGAACGAAATATATATATATATATATATATATATATATATATATATATATATATATATATATATATCGTTCAACGTACGTACTGACAATAGAAAGAGGGAAGTAAAAAAAGGATTTTCTTATACTATATTGTAGCGACTAGGTGTAGGATATCCTGATAATAAAAATACAGTAGGAAATGCAATAAATCCAGCGATGTGAATGCACAGGAAGATATAACGTGCCGCCGTAGCTCCGGACGGGACACCTGCAGAACTAAACTACGAATAAAGCGCAGAAAATGTTCCAACAAAGATAAAGTGAAACATTTTGTGGGTATTTTAATGTTTACAGTGCTCTTGCAAATCAGTTACTGCTTAACCCTAGACTACTAATATGCTTTTAATTTACTATAGCGTGTAGACGCTAGTTACTATAGTATCGTAAATTTTTGAGTTTATGGAGGTTCGAGCGTAACTAATGAGTCAAAATAGTGCTTGAATTTTTCTATATTTTCAATTATCCTAATAGTTGTTAAAATGCATTATTTTTATTTATAATAACATAACAAATTTAAAAATTGGTAATTACTATTTATTTAATATAATAAAGTTATTAAATGACTTCGTTATTTTTGACTTATAAGGTGACATAAAAAGATCTGGCAACATCAGTGTTATTAGTCGGCTGGTTGTAAAGGGATCAGAATGTATAAGCCCAAGATGTTGGCCGAAAACCTCGAATTACCAAAAGACAAAAAATTATTGATAATCTGTGTAAAAAGCTGGAGTGTATTCTATCAAATAGTTCCACAGACGTTCAAAAGTTCAAAATGTTTCCATGTTTTTCTTTTCTCTCACAATCAGCTGTTATCGACGACGTTGCCAAACCATCTGGCATGTGAATTACTGTCGATTAACAAGATTCAAAACAAAAAAATGTAACTTTAATTATTTAAATAATTACATCGGGAACATCAAATTGCTTTAATGTTATCGTGTTTTAATATTATCTAAGTTTATTGTATATAGTTTTTTATTCCCTAAAATTGGGAATTTAATACCGAAAAAAATAAATAAAGACGTGACGGAAGCTTGTCTGCCATAGACCCTGTGTATAAGATTCGAAAAATCATCATTTTTGAATTTTTTTTCCGGATAAACTAAACGCAGGATCACTTTCAAATTTTGAGAGGACATAAATAAAGTATTGATCTTGATGTATAAAAAGTTTCAAAGCTGAAACTTGAAAAAAATATTTAACATGGGATTCGCTCGAACCTCCTTAATGAAAATAATTTCATAAAACTAAATTTTATTAAGAAAAAATAAATTCATTATTTAGTAACATAAACATTAAATAGCGTAAGAAATTAAACTTTTTTCTTATTCCGAGGCACATACAGTGCAATAATTCCCATTCTGCTTACCGCATATGGCATGTTCCGTACCGAAAACGGAACCCTTATAGGATCACTTTGTTGTCCGTCTGTCTGTCTGTCTGTCTGTCCGTCTGACTGTCTGTCAAGACCATTTTTCTCAGGAACGCGTAGAGGTAACAAGTTGGAATTTGTGTCAAATACTCAGGTCTGTGGTCTCTTTTAGCTGTGAAAAAATCAAACTTAGTCAAGTAAGTCAACGCGATCAAAAGATATGACCGTTTATGTAGCATATTTTGCGATTTCATAAGGGAAATAAAACCTATAGGGTACTTCCCGTTGACCTAGAATCATGAAATTTGGCAAGAAGCGGTGTCTTACAGCACATGAAAAGGAAAATATCTGAAAACCGTAAATATATAGTTTAATTACAAGAAAAATGCGAATTTACTATTAGAAACTTATTAAAATACACTAATGTGTTGCGTGGTATTGTCAGGCACCAGAAGCATATGGGTTGCATACAGTTAGGTCCTCCTCGGTTAGGTCCGAAGGTTAAAAAGTATGTGTCGGCACCAAGTTTATTCTGAATTTTCTTTGTTTACATTCGTTATGCATTTCATCACGTACGCTCTATATACATAATATATACAGGGTATATATTATGTCTAAATTTTGCTTTTTTATAACCGACATGCGATATACTAAAGTCCCGTAACATCCTGTATATATTATATTTCGTCTAATTTTTGTTTATAATCTACATATACTTAAATCACGTACGCCCTATATTTTTTGGTAGTGAATTGCCCAAAAGCAGTCAATTGAACAACTGAATTTTAAGAGTATCGAAATAGATCTAGAAACAGTTAATATATTAGTTTATATTAGATCTAGAAATAATTAGATCTTAATATAAGTTAGTGAATAAGTATAATACTAAAATAAAGTTTTCTTTTTATAAGTTTAAAAATATTCGCGTTATTTAAAAAATATATACTCTGTATACCTTTATACAGGGTATATAGGTATACAGGCAAAATTGAGCAGTAAAAACAAATAGTGAAGTTCCAGAACCCCTAAACACTCATAGTGAATGGGGGATGTATGGTAATAAAATATAGGGTAGAATTCCATCGTACGACAGCGACATATTGATTTTATGCTTGCAGCGGTACTAAGATGGTCGTGATTTCAGGAGGGCCACTTGTCAAGTTAACTGAATGTGCTTGCTACGTTCTCCACAAAAAAAAGATACCTTACTTACAAGTTTGTGCGGAACACTCGGTGCGCGAGTCACAACTCGCACTTGGCCGGTTTTTTTCTTAACTTATCTTGACGAACAGGTTCCTCAGTTTCTACATTCATTTTGAGTATATTGCAAATATATGTGCGAAGATTTCGAAGTAAATTCGGGATAGCTAATCTCTACTCCATCCATGGCTTAGCAAGTAGATGACATAAGTCGACCATAAACTTGCAACGGGAAAGTGGTGTTTGGCCCAATTTAATAGTATTGTAACAATATAACAAAAACGAATTAATACTAGCGGTATTTACCATACCATAGAAAATACATAGCGGCCATCATTGAGTTTTTCTACTTCAACTCATGTTTCTGATCAAGCATCTGATCAAAAGTAACGACCCCTGCTTTTGTTTCATTATAATTTAATATAATTTCTGGTTTACCTTTATGTTCTTCTGAGACTTTTGCCAGGACATGAAGTGTTGAACGCAGCAGTACTGGCTTACATTTCTTTGGAATGTACAACTGTAAAGTTTTATTCTAGTCAAAGGAAAATATAGTGCTAGCAGCGTTGGGGGAATTTCGTTCTTATTTTTACGTGATGTTCTAATAATTGTCAGTTCCTATGGGTCTTTTTAAAGCTAATCTGCCAAGCTAACCGAAGTGAACCAATTGTCCATAGTAATGTTGCGATTAGTACCATGGATAGACTTTGGAGGTTCGTTTACATAGTAATTTGTGACTGGTAAATAGGGCATCTAAACTGGTTAAAACCGAACCCGAAACCGGGTTTTCTGTTAAAATTTACCAAACCGTAAAACCGAAAGTCGAAAGAAAAGAACTTTATTTTCTATAATTAAAAATTGAGAGGGACCTCTCTAGTTGTAGTTATATTTAAATAAACATAATAATACGAAAAATAGCCTGAATATAATTAATATTCAACCTGTTCGTTAATCTACAAAATTAAGTCTTACTAGGACTTAGACAGATGTCATATTGAAACAAATACTTCCCTGGCTAATACCACGAAGGACATTGAATTACACAATCGACACTTGCATGTTACTACTAGTACTACTAGTTAAGTAACATTTAAAATCATTTCTTTCTAGATAACTAATATGACTAGCCATGTATGAGTTATGAGTAGCATGCAAGTGTCTATTGTGTAAATCAATGTCCTGCGTGGTACTAGCCATGAAAGTAGTTGTTTCAATATGACATTTGTCGAAGTCCTTGTAAGAGTTAATTTTGTAGATTAACGAACAGGTTGAATATGAATTATATTCAGGCTATTTTTCGTATTATTATGTTTATTTAAATATAACTACAACTAGAGAGGTCCCTCTCAATTTTTAATTATAGAAAATAAAGTTCTTTTCTTTCGACTTTCGGTTTTACGGTTTGGTAAATTTTATTATGAAAAAATACGCACAATTAAATGAAATTGAAAATCAATTTTGCATCAATTATGCTATTCATTTGGCTATTGTAGACACATTTTGCAACAAAAATAATGTAGTCAAAGAAACTTCAGAATTTGAAACTTCACAGTGCTGACGAGGAAGCAGAAATTCATTTTATTTCCTTTGCTGTCGATCAAAATTTAAATATAGATGATGATATCTATAATACTAAATACAATTTAGAACATTAGTGAAATACTGCAAAACTTTGAAAAGCCTGTCAGATTTTTTAGAAAATCGCCAGTAAGAAATGAGATACTGCAACTAATCTTTTTCTGTAAAACTAGATGGAACTCGCTTTTGCCTATGGTAGAGAGATTAGTGCTACCCAAAGTTTGCATAAAAAAGCATAGAAAGAAATCGGGCGTGAGGATTTATAAAAAGAAAATGATACTATTTTAGTACATTTAATTGACATATTAAAGCCGACGGAATTAACAGTAAAAGAACTAAGCAAAAATGCTTCAATGTTACTGACTGCAGAAGGAGTTTTTATTTACACAATTGAAACAAAACAGTACTACTTTGGGGAAAAAATTTGCAATTGTTTATAAATTAGAATTTCAAAAACGCGGAATAAAGGAATATTGACGGTGTATAAATTCTTACAAAGTGGAACTTTTCCACAAACGGACAAGGTGGCACTTCCATATTCGCCGAAAGCGCAGACTTTAGGTCTCTAGCAACTACCTTGGCTATAAGATTATTTGGCGATTCACCAGTTCAGGAATTATTTGCTGAAAATAAAGAAGAGAATGCTGAAAGAGAATTGGAACCAATATCATCCGGATCCATATTTTATTGTGCTGCTTAACAATTCCATTTCTACAGTATCACAGTATTCAAAGCAATGTGCCAATGGCAACGAAGGTAGTTTTGAATCATCCTTCAAAAAAGTTCAAATTAAAAATGTCATAACTTCGATTCAACCCATCTCAACAGATAGCGAGAGAGCTCTCTCGGTCGGCGGTAATTTATGTACAAAAAGGCGATCGTACAAGAAGTACGAAAGGCAATGAAATTTGACCCCTCAGATGCGTTAATTTTCCTGAAATATCATTTTATTAAAAACAAACTATACAATTTGCATTACTTTTTTTATTATCATTACATATACTAAAATAGTATCGCACGCCTTTCTGGTAGCGGGCGGGAAAAATACGTCAAATCGGGTTTGGAGAATTAAAACGGACGTTTTGAGTGATTCTCGAAAGAAATTTTGCCGGGCAAAAGCGGTGAAATGTTTAGAAAACTCCATACAATTGACAAATCTTTGAGATAATGTGGTTCCGCCGAAGGCGGCCGCATTTTAAAATTTTCGTGATCGGTTTTGGTTAGAATATCTGATTGACGTATCAGGTCACACTAAAAAAATCGTCTTAATAGGTCCCACTTCAGGTGGAACAATAACATTGTACACATTTGTAGAGAAAGGAACAGACGATGAAATCACTGTGTCAGTTTTGTAAAATATTTTCAGTTGGTGACAGCATCCCCAGAAAGTCAAAGAGGATCTGAAGAAAATAAATTAGCTACTGCTTGAAAATTGTAAGAGATATATGAAAAATACTATCAGTTCTGCATAGATCGTTAATTTTAACATAGAAATTATTGTTTTGGTATCTTAACGTTCGATAGCCTTGACACGAGAATTTTTTTAATGAAGAAGTTCATATTTAAAATTTTCAAATATTTATATTGTACAACTACGAAATGCTCAAGATTCTATATACTATTTTGCCCTTACAACTATTCCATATACACTTTCAATTGTTTCCCACTCATCAACTTTTGCACTCTATTCAACTATTCCATCTGCATGTACTAGTTATATAAAAATACTAGTTATATATAAATATAATATATAAATATAATATAATGTACTAGTTATATATAAATATAATATTTTTTATATACTCTAATAAAAATTATTTTATATCCTAATTGAATATTTATACAGATTGAGCCAGTTTTCTTATTCTTTAAGTAAATATAATGAAATAATACAAAAATAATTTTTTTTTTAATATTAAATAATTATAAATGGTAAATCAATATTTAATTTCTTTAGTTTACAGCTGCACTATTTTTGAGATGTTTTAAAAGGATTTATTTATTGTTTTGCTATAAACCGCGATTTAATCGGTTAACCGGTTTTTAACTTGATTGAAAACAGAAAACCGGTTTTTGAAAATTTATCGGTGTTTTGGATGCCCTAGTGGTAAACCGTGTATTTGTGTCCCTTTTCCTAAATAAGGGCTGGCATCTATCATATACTTGGTCGAATAATCGTATAGTATTACAATTTTGATTCCGTATTGAGCTGGTTTATTGCGGATGTAGATCCTGTATGGACAACTTCCGCGGAAACTCAAAAATTGCTCGTCGATAGTAAGGTAAGACGATGCCGTGTAAGAACTTTACAGATTTCGATAAAAATACAGAGTACACTTGTTCTGTTTCCAAATTATCTTCCTCCCAGTCACTTCCGCTGTTCTCGCATGGTTCAACAGCACTATCGTCTCCATTCATAATTAGGTTTATTATATTTTGCAACTCACGTTCTGACAAAGGTTCCTTAGACGACATTTTAGCAAAAACTAAATGGGAAATTTGTAAATTAAAATAAGGTATTCATTTACCTGATAGACGTATTATTATTTCAAGTCTAAATAATATCAACGTTAATACAAACGCGTCGTAAAATTTACAACGGTATGCTAAGAAACAAACACCACGACAAAATGGGATACATGTATGTCCACTAATGACAAGCAACTGACTAAACTAGAAGGTACTGAGCGCATCAAGTTGATGTCTTCTGACCGAAACGGTCCGTAAATGTGCAATTTATGCGAGGGTAGTAAATTTTACGACCCGTTAGTAATCTAGGGTTGAAAGTAGCTGAGATGGTGCATCCAATTTGTAACCCTTTTTTAAATAGATAAACAATTCAACACAAGATTGTGCTAAAACTGAAAATCAAACAAGACTATAAGCAAGATTAAACAAAGTGGTACAAATTGCCAGATTAGACTTAACAAGACTAAACACTTTTTAAGTACTAGTATACAAGGACAAATGATACCCGGCAAAAACACACAAAAATCTAAACTAAATCTTGAACAGAATAGATTTCAAATTATCTACATTGTAATTAAAGATATCTAGTCTAAATCTGGAATAGTATAGCATCCATTATCTGCATATGTTGGTTATTACATATTATATTATTTAGTCTAAACTATTGTTTAAATGATTTGGTTGGTGACCCATGGTTTAAACCAACTAACCAATTTGTTTTTTTTTTCAAAATAGAAAAAGAATTAATTTAATTTTACCACAATTTTCGACATAGGCGACAATTCTCAAGATTACAATATTAGTTGTGTTAAGGTAGGCGTCCACATTTTCGCATCTTAATTTTCGTAGTGAGAGGTTTCGTGTTCGGAGGAATGTCAAAGATAATGGAGGAAAACGAAGTAGAAGAATTTGTTGTAATTGCTTGTTTGTTAGCAGAAGAAGCAACAAAAGCTAAATCATCCAAAAAAAAGAAAACATAATATGTGGGTATACGATATATTTAAGAAGAAATCGCAACATGGAGAATCATCACCAGCTTTGGCTCCACAACCCATTATGGGTCTTGGCCTACTCTAGAATTTTTTTCCATTCCAATTTATTCCCGGCCTTAGCTATCCATCCGGTCACCTTCATTACTAATAGATTCTCCTGCACTTGATCCAGATATCTTGTTTTTGGCCTGCCTCGTGTCCTTTTCCCTACTGGTCTTTGTTGTGTAATAAGTTTTGCTGGCTCTGAAACCTTCATTCGATCGATATGTCCTATCCATCTTAATTTAGCAATTTTTATATCCGTATGACGTCATCGGCACGCATCGAAAAAGTTCCCTCGGAGCCCCTCCGAGCATCGGCAATGGCATTGCCGATGGGTAGATTCGTGCACACCGTACGATGCAGATCACAGCGGACACACTTGTATGACTTCCTATAGAAAGAATACTACGATCCGTGTAATGCGATGCGTCCGATACTTACGATGCGAAAATGTGAACGTCTACCTTTAAACAACAATACAATAATGAGCAAACAAAACTAGTCAGGCAATAATAGATAGGCAATAATAATAGATAAAAAACCTGGACAAATCACAAAGTGGAAAGAGTGGTCTATACAGGAGCGGTAAACAAAGTTGGATAAACTAAAACACAATATTAAACAGATAATAGTGGATCAGGGAAAAGACTATAGTTTGGAGAAGAAAGGCAGAAGAGACTTAACTAGTCAGATAATATCAGACAAACTTGGCTTATCAGATCTTAGTTATCAAGGCTGAAAACTGGAGCTTCAATTGGAATTATTAATATCAATCTTCAAAAAGTAAGAACAATCACTTTGAGAATTACAGGTCTATTGCGATCTTTTCAAATTTTGCAAAGGATTTGAACAAACTATCTATAAAAACATAATTTTCATTGTTCGCAGCCACATTTCTGAGTACCAACACGGCATTCTACCCGGGCGCTGAAATGTTTTGAACCTGGCTGTAATCACTCAATATATAAGTGAAAAACTTGATAACCGTGGACAAGTTGACGTGGTATACATAGACTTTTTTTGTGCCTTTGATTCCATAAATCATGAGCTACTCTTAAATAAGCCTTTGTACCCTAGGCTTTGCTCCATCTTTTTTAAAATTCATTGCATTGTTCTTATCTGACAAAGTGAACTACGTTTTCTATAATGGTTTTAAATCCAATTCTTTTATAGCCTCGTCAGAGCTTCCACAAGGTTCAAATCTAGGTCCGCTTTTGCTTGTGCTGTTTATCCATAACTAACTGCCTTAAAATGTCCAGCATTGGCGTTTGCAGATGATGCAAAGCTGTATTCCTCTACCAACAGCAAATCTGATGCAATAACCCTTCAATACAACATTGACATACTGGTTGCTTGGTCTCAACAAAATCAGCTAAAACTAAATATTTTCAAATGCTGTTCTGTGACATATACCAGAAAGAACCAGCCCATAAATTCTTCTCATATAGTATCTGGCCAATTACTAGAAAACATAGAGTGCGTTAAGGATTTAAGTATCTTATTTCATTATCAGTTGTCCGTATCTAAAGTGCTAGGGTTTATCTTACGCATTTCTGCACTCTTGAAATTCTGTTTCGCTTAAAAAACTGTACTTTTCTTTTATTGTTAGTAAGCTCAAATATAGAGCGCTTATATGGCCCATACTATGCTCCTCAAAACCTACCTATTAGAAGGGTACATCGTCGTTTTCTTAAATATCTGTCATTCAAAATCGATGGTCACTATCCCGTCAGAAACATCGAATATGATTGCCATTTAGAGAAGCATGATGTCCAATCCCTTCTGGTGCTCAGCCAACAGCAAAGTGCTCGATTTCCTTGAAATTTGATACATGATAAGATTGACAGACCATCTCGGTTGTCCAGTTTCTATTGGCACTTTTTGAGAGCTGCTTCTCGATAAGTACGAAGAGCAGCTCTTACCCACATGTGTTGCAACGCTGATCTACGATTCTACGAAGATATTTTTTTTGTAACTTATATTAGCGTGATATCTCATTTTCATAAAATTATATTATTGTTTATTTCTGTATGTTAATTAATTTGTGTATCTATTTTAAATCTCATTGCATTTTGATTTAACTTTAAGATTATTTTTTTCATATTTTTGTGTAAATATTATTTGCCTGTTAAAATGGTTCCTTCCTGTTGGGTCATAAAGGTTCTTATTATAAGTATCAAAAACCTTAATAACAATTAGTTATCGCAATAGAATCTCACACCGAAACAATTTGTCTGTAAACATGATAACAAACGAAAATCTACCCTTATCAATCACATTAAATATGACATTCCAAGCATTACACCAGTCAAAGGGGATAACATTCAATTTTAATACAAACATTATATTTATCTACAAATAGCTCTTGAACTTCAAAAAGCCTATTCTGTGTGCAGAACACAAGTTTCGTCCTTAACGAGAGATTTTTTTTTAGTTTTTTAATTGTTATTTAATAGAAAATTAAAAATTAATCAAGTATTGTTTTCTATATAGTTACAAATTTAGTCTGTTTTATATCGCGAAATTTGATTAATTAAGAACTTTAATTTGATTAATTTATGAAAAATTATGATAAATTTATGTTAAGAGAAAAAACTAAATAAAAATGATATTTCGTTATATTTTCGTTGTCTTTATGAGGTCACGTGTTCGGTGGCGTTATATTATGTCTTCGCGGATAGACGGAAAACAAAGGATCTGGAATAGAAGGCCGTAAATCAGAAGAGGGATTGATGCTGTTAGTAAAGGGAATCCTTTAAAACCAGGATGGGATTGAGGACGATTTCGGGCGGCCCCTCGCAAGATATATGGCCGCGTGTTGGATAAGAATTCTTATATATGTGTGCGAAGCGCGGGGACCACTTGCGTACTCACCCAACAATTGGAAGAAAAAAATATAAAAGGAAATAAAGTACAATAAGGGGAAGAAGGAAGACATTCGTTTCAAATTCAAAGGGAAATGCTAATAAAAAATAAAGCCAAAACAAACGGAGATTTAAATTACGATTGCGTAATTTTATAGCGGGAGGTTTAGATAAGAAAAATAAAGTGAAATATTTGTTGTTTTTTTTTCTGTAGTTTCCGTCAGCTTACTGGGGGGCTTTAAATAAATGCGAAGTATTCAAATTACGTTGTTTATCATGGTAATATTATACGATTATATGATGCTATTTTGTTGAGGTTTGCTGTTTTTCTTTGACAATTTCATTTAACTAACTGCAAACAGATGTGCCAAAACGAACTACAACCAGCAGCAAATGTTTTCTATTTTTCTAAATTAAAGTGTATTCAGCACAATATATGTTGAAAAACTTTCCAGCTAGGAAAATTTCGCCATTTAAACTGTTTGTTAAGGAAATTATCTCTTCTCATTTAATTTTTGATATCCTACTTAAAATAATTAAAACTTCCTGACTTGTCTGGTATTGGCTGGTCTTGTATGATTTTGTCTGGTCCTGTCTGAACTTGTCTGGCCTAGTCTGATCTTGTCTGGTCTTGTTTGGTCTTGTCTGGTCTTCTCTGGTCTGGTCTGGTCTGGTTTGGTCTTTTTTTTTGAGGAGGGGAAATGCATTAATGGACGCATGGAGCCTCCTGGCTCCGTGGAGTGTGGGGCTCTCTGGTCGAGGTGTTAATGACCAGCTTACCCGCTAAAACCCCACCTCTTTGGATCCACTTGGTACCGTTCTTCACATTCTTCAAGTGGTCCCCCTTCTCCTACAGCCTTATTTCGTCTTCTGCTTTTTTTGTCATACTGCGCCGTATATATGCATGTATAGCATCCCATTCCTTCTGACTGGAGAGCATAATATTCACAATATTTTCTGGCGTTATGTAACCCACCATAAGTTCTAGCTGGAGTCGTTCATGTTCCCATTGATTGCACTTAAAAATTGTGTGCTCGGCATCGTCATCTTTCGAGCAGTACATGCATCTTCCAGAGTCACGACGGCCTATTCACTTCAGGTACGTCATGAAGGAACCGTGCCCTGTTAGGCATTGGGTCAAACAGTAGTCCGTCTGTCCCTTATTTTTGAACCACGGTTCAATGTTGCTTATGAGTCTTTTAGTCCATGCGCTTTTGGTTGATAAGTTCCATTGGGTCTGCCATTTTTAAAGGGTCCTCTCTTTTTCTGCCGATGTGTCAGTTCGTGTAGTGAAAAGGTTTTTTCTTTCCTCTACTACTAGATGTATGGGTATTACCTTTGCCACAACCATCAGGACCTCATTCGATACGGTCCTGCAGGCAGTAGCTATTCTAATGGCCATGCTTCTTTGCACAGACGCGAGTTACTTTCTTTGCGCAACTACGTTTAGTGCATCACACCAAATTGGTGCGCCATAAGTTATTATTGATTGCACCGCCATGTACAGAGTGCGCCTCTTGTTTGCTCGTGGACCTTTAACGTTGGGCATTAGGGCACTTAAAGCTCTTGTAGCTTTGTTAGCTTTTTGGGCTATTTTCTCAATATGGGCTTTAAAGGATAATTTTTTCCCGATCTTAACCCTTAGATAGTTGATGGCTAGGCTAGGGAAGATTCGCGATTCTCCTACTTGAAAGAAGACACTTTTAGCATGTTTATGTGTGGCTAATAACACAGCCTCCGTTTCCTCTGCAGCTATTGTCAGATGGTTGTCGTTCATCCAGGTTTGGACTCTGCTAAAAGCAGTATTTGCGTTGCTTCGCATTTGGTCGATTGTTTTTCCCGTAACCATGATCGCCAAGCCATCAGCCTCATTATGTCGTCGTATAAGATATTCCACAGTTGGTCCTAGAACAGAACCCTGTAGAACACCCCCACCTATTTCTTTCCTGGTGTTTTTGTCAATTTTTATCCATCTATCTGTAAAATAGTCTTTGACAATGTTTATAAGGCACGTGGAGATTTTTTTAATTTTTTTTAAGTTTGGTTCGATGTGATCACGATGTGGTCCGACCCTTCGAACACTGCGGCCTATTGGTAGCCTATTGTATTCTATCACATGCACTTAGGCCCAGAATACCTGTTGTTATAGTAAATTGCGCTAATTTCCATTTTTCACATTTGTCTTTCTGGAACAAATGCGGCCGGAAGCTGGGAATAGAACTCGGGCCACTATACACATCAGTTAGCACTGTAACATGAGGCCACGAGCGTCACCACTACGCCACTCGCGCCGGCTGATCTCAAGTGGAGATTCCTCTTTCTTCCATTTTATTTATTATCAGACGCCATGACGCTGTATTAAAAGCGTTCTTAACATCTACTAGTACCAGGGCACACCATCTTGGTACCCCGGTTTCGTTTGATCCCCTTGCTATTTTTACTACTTCGTGTAGAGCATTCGTGGTGGATCTCCCCCTTCTGAATCCATATTGGCTTTCGGAGAAACCGCCTTTCTCCTCGATTTCATTCTTTGTCTTTGGTTATTGAGATTTTCGTACAGTTTCCCGAGCACGTTGATGAGGCAAATTGATCTGTATTTGACAGCTTTCTCTTCTTTCTTTTGTGGTTTCTTAATTATAATAAGTTTTGCCACTTTCCATACGTGAGGGAACGTATTTTTTCTCAATAATTCATTAAAGAGGTCTTTAAACACCCTTATTTCTGATGTTGCAGCTTTTTTTATCACTTCTGGCGGAAGGTTATCAGGCCCTGGAGCCTTCCCGGTTTTTATTTTGCTGACCGCTGTCAGAATTTCGTTTTGCTCGAAAGGTTCCGATATCTGGTAGTCTGTTCGTTGGAATATCGGTTTATCTTTTGAGTCGATAAATATCTCTTCAAAGATTGTAACTTTCTCGTCCGGAGTTAAAGTTAGTTTCGGGTTTGGTATGTTTAGCTGACTTGTCACGATCTTGTAGCTCTGGCCGAAGACATCCTGTTCTAGGTCCTTGCATAACTCCTCCCATTTCAAGTGTTTTTGATAGGAGATTTCCCTCCTTAGAGCTTTTTTGACGTCGTCGTATCGCTGCTTATATTCTCCAATATATCCATTTCTTTTTCGTTCCTTTGTAGCTTCCTTCTTGCCCCTGTAGCGCTTGCTCTCAGTTCCGCGATGTTGTGGGTCCACCAGTATGGCATCGGTGAGTTTCCTTCTATTCTTATCCTAGGAGTACTCCGTCTATAAACTCGCTGCAGAATCTCAGTACAGTTGCTGATGTCGACCTTTTCTTTCTTGTCTGCTAGTTCTTCCCGAAACATTGTGCAGAAGTCCTTCATTTTAGTTCTGCCGTTAGACCCAGTTTGGTTTGGGTTTCCGGCAGCTATCGACAAGGTATCGGCAGACGTATATGTGGTCGCTAAGCGATTCCTCCTTAAGAACTTTCCACTTTAAGTCTGGTCTGGTCTGGTCTGGTCTTGTCTGGTCTGGTCTGGCCTGGTCTGGTCTGGTCTGGCGTAATCTTGTCTTGTCTTGTATTGTCTTGTCTTGTCTTATCTTGTCTTGTCTTGTCTTGTCTTGTCATGTCTTGGCATGTCTTGTCATGTCTTGTTTGATCTTGTCTGGTCTTTTCTGGTCTTGTCTGGTCTTGTCTGGTCTTGTCTGGTCTTGTCTGGTCTTGCCTGGTCTTGTTTGGTCTTGTCTGGTCTTGTCTGGTCTTGTCTGGTCTTGTCTGGTCTTGTCTGGTTTTGCCTGGTCTTGTCTGGTCTTGTCTGGTCTTGTCTGGTCTTGTCTGGTCTTGTCTGGTCTTGCCTGGTCTTGTATGGTCTTGTCTGGTCTTGTCTGGTCTTGCCTCGACTTGTCTGTTCTTGTCTGGTCTTGCCTGGTCCTATTTGGTCCTGTATAGTCTTGTCTGGTCCTGTCTGGTCATGTCTGGTCTTGTCTGGTCTTGTATGGTCTTCTCTGGTCTTGTGTGGTCTTGTCTGGTCTTGTCTGGTCTTGCCTGGTCTTGTCTGTTCTTGTCTGGTCTTATTTGGTCTTGTATAGTCTTGTCTGGTCCTGTCTGGTGTTGCCTGGTCTTGTCTGGTCTTGTATGGTCTTGTCTGGTCTTGTCTGGTCTTGTCTGGTCTTGTCCGATCTTGTCTGGTCTAATTGGGTCTTGTCTGGTCTTGTCTGGTCTTGTCTGTATGGTCTTATATGGTCATGTATGGTCTTGTCTGGTATTTTCTGGTCTTATCTGGTCTTATCTGGTCCTAGCTGGTCTTGTCGGGTCTTGTCTGGTCTTGTCTGGTCTTCTCTGGTCTTGTCTGGTCTTGTTCCGTCCGGTCTGGTCTTATCTGGTCTTGTCGGGTCTTGTCTGGTCTTGTCTGATCTTGGCTGATCTTGTCTGGTCTTGTATGATCTTGTTTTTCTTGTCTGGTATTGTCTGGTCTTGTCTGGTCAGGTATCGTCTAGTCTGGTCATGTCTGGTCTTGTTTGATCTTGTCTGGTCTTTTCTGGTCTTGTCTGGTCTTGTCTGGTCTTGTCTGGTCTTGTCTGGTCTTGTCTGGTCTTGTCTGGTCTTGTCTGGTCTTGCCTGGTCTTGTTTGGTCTTGTCTGGTCTTGTCTGGTCTTGTCTGGTCTTGTCTGGTCTTGTCTGGTTTTGCCTGGTCTTGTCTGGTCTTGTCTGGTCTTGTCTGGTCTTGTCTGGTCTTGTCTGGTCTTGCCTGGTCTTGTCTGGTCTTGTCTGGTCTTGTCTGGTCTTGCCTCGACTTGTCTGTTCTTGTCTGGTCTTGCCTGGTCCTATTTGGTCCTGTATAGTCTTGTCTGGTCCTGTCTGGTCATGTCTGGTCTTGTCTGGTCTTGTATGGTCTTCTCTGGTCTTGTGTGGTCTTGTCTGGTCTTGTCTGGTCTTGCCTGGTCTTGTCTGTTCTTGTCTGGTCTTATTTGGTCTTGTATAGTCTTGTCTGGTCCTGTCTGGTGTTGCCTGGTCTTGTCTGGTCTTGTATGGTCTTGTCTGGTCTTGTTTGGTCTTGTCTAGTCTTGTCTGGTCTTGTCCGGTCTTGTCTGGTCTTCTCTGGTCTTGTCTGGTCTTGTCTGGTCTTGTCTGGTCTTGTCTGGTCTTGTCTGGTCTTGTCTGGTGTTGTCTGGTCTTGTCTGGTCTTGTCTGGTCTTGTCTGGTCTTGTCTGGTCTTGTCTGGTCTTGTCTGGTCCTGTCTGGTCTTGTCTGGTCTTGTCTGGTCTTGTCTGGCCTTGTCTGGTCTTGTCTGGTCTTGTCTGGTCTTGTCTGGTCTTGTCTGGACTTTTCTGGTCTTGTCTGGTCTTGTCTGGACTTTTCTGGTCTTATCTGGTCTTGTCTGGTCTTGTCCGATCTTGTCTGGTCTAATTGGGTCTTGTCTGGTCTTGTCTGGTCTTGTATAGTCTTGTCTGGTCCTGTCTGGTGTTGCCTGGTCTTGTCTGGTCTTGTATGGTCTTGTCTGGTCTTGTTTGGTCTTGTCTAGTCTTGTCTGGTCTTGTCCGGTCTTGTCTGGTCTTGTCTGGTCTTGTCTGGTCTTGTCTGGTCTTGTCTGGTCTTGTCTGGTCTTGTCTGGTCTTGTCTGGTGTTGTCTGGTCTTGTCTGGTCTTGTCTGGTCTTGTCTGGTCTTGTCTGGTCTTGTCTGGTCTTGTCTGGTCTTGTCTGGTCTTGTCTGGTCTTGTCTGGTCTTGTCTGGCCTTGTCTGGTCTTGTCTGGTCTTGTCTGGTCTTGTCTGGTCTTGTCTGGACTTTTCTGGTCTTGTCTGGTCTTGTCTGGACTTTTCTGGTCTTATCTGGTCTTGTCTGGTCTTGTCCGATCTTGTCTGGTCTAATTGGGTCTTGTCTGGTCTTGTCTGGTCTTGTCTGTATGGTCTTATATGGTCATGTATGGTCTTGTCTGGTATTTTCTGGTCTTATCTGGTCTTATCTGGTCTTAGCTGGTCTTGTCGGGTCTTGTCTGGTCTTGTTTGGTCTTGTCTGGTCTTGTCTGGTCTTGTCTGGTCTTGTCTGGTCTTGTCTGGTCCTGTTCCGTCCGGTCTGGTCTTATCTGGTCTTGTCGGGTCTTGTCTGGTCTTGTCTGACCTTGACTGATCTTGTCTGGTCTCGTCTGATCTTGTTTGGTCTTGTCTGGTATTGTCTGGTCTTGTCTGGTCAGGTATCGTCTAGTCTGGTCATGTCTGGTCTTGTTTGGTCTTGTCTGATCTTGTCTGGTCTTGTCTGGCCTTGTCTGGTCTTGCCTGGTCTTGTCTGGACTTGTCTGGACTTGTCTGGTCTTGTCTGGTCTGATCTGGCCTTGTCTGAGCACGCTCGTCTTGTCTGGTTTTGTCCGGCCTTCTTCTGTCTTGTGCAATCTTATCCGGTATTGTCTGGCCTTGCCCTGTGTTGTCCGGCCTTGTCTGGCCTTGTCTGGAATTGTATGAAACTTGACAACTTATTTTACAAAATTACAATATATTTTAAGACCCTTCGAACGTTTCTTTTCCTCGTGTACGTCAGCTTGGCATATCATCGCCTATTAAGACGTCTTGCCCAGTATTATTGTGATACAAACAGAAAATCCAAATTTTCCAAGTATTAATGATAAGCCATTGCGTGCTTGTTGCAGTTTATAAACTAATTTGGAAGTTAAATAATAGTATCGACACGTTTCACATTTTTTTACAAATTCGATAGAAACTTTATTATGGACGTCTGAGTGGGAAGTTTCGTACTTGGACAAGATTGTGTATGAACTATTCAAGAAACTATAAAGAATTTACTGGTGCATTAAAATTTAAAACTGAATGGTCTTCTTAAACTGAATATTGAGTACGTTTTTGTGCAATTTGTACGGTTTGTTCCATGGTTGAGATATTTCCAAATGGAATTCCATTTATACGAACCGATTGATTGTGGAATAATCGACACAATTTACGTTTTGCAAATTTGAATTGATTGAAAAAGTAAACAATTTGAATATAAATTATTTAAATTATAAACTTATTATAGAACGAAGGTATAGCCTGAATATATAAATATATTAAACCTGTTAGTAGCTCTATAATATTAATACTCATTTATAAAAATGACCTATCATCGTCTTATTAAGACTCATCCCGACAGATATTAGCACGGGGCTTAATAAGACTATAATATATAGCTACGAACAGATTTAATATATTTATATATTAAGGCTATATTTCTTCCTTTAATAAGTTTATATGGTTCTCTATAATTAGTATGGCTTCACCAATAGATTTACTTTATGTTCACTGATACTACACATATTATGTCTAATTCTTCTACTTTCTGTTCTATTCAATAGGTTTATAAATTTCCTCGAAAATATTCTAAATTTCATAAACAACTTGTTGCTGTTTTAAATGTATAGTCTGTCAAAACCACTACATTTTTTGCAACGAAATGTGTTAGTTAAAATATATTGTACGTGGGAGGGTAAAATCTAGAAAATAAATTTTCTAAGGCGGGAAATATTAATATGTAAAGCTTCTCAAAACGCGGTTTTATTTTAGATTTTAATATTGATTGTTTCTTAGTCGTGAATTAATTTGAAATATGGAAAAGAAATGTTGGCATATTAAATGTGAACCGTAGATAAAGAGAATAGCGAGATTATTTACAAACTTTATTCCCTTGGAAATTCATCTGGGGAAGCAAAGCGGAATTATTTAAGCGATTCTTCAACAAAAGAAAAAACAAGGCGAGGAATAAAGCGTAAAAAATAAGACGGCAAATCCATGCGTTATCCTCCAACAAAACAAGAAGAGGGAAAGAACAAAACACTTAATCCTCCCACAATTAAAAAAAAAGTTTTTTTTTTAATCCAATGGTGTGTAATTATTTAAATAATTTTAATCTTTAAGTAAGTCCTCCACAATAATCATGAAGAATGACGTTTAGTAAAAGTACAGAAAACTATTGATTCCTAATTTATAATATGTTTTGTGTTATAATTAGTTTCATTAATAGGGCGAGTAGATTTTCTGTGTATTAATTATTGATAATTAAACTAGTAGTGGAAATAGTTTCTTTCTTCAATTTAGTTAAAATTTCCAATGTGTTGTTTTCGTATCCTACATGAATTAGTTTTCCGGTTGTTGGAGACATCCAGTATGGTGTTTATTTTGTTAATATAGTGTTTGATAATTGTTGTTTGTGAGTTTCTTAGGTGTGATGTTTACGTTTTTATCGATCCGTTCCAATGGAATGAGTTAGTTATCTGGTAGTTGGAAATTCCCAATTGTTGGAATTTGTGGTAGAAACTCGTGAATTTATTTAACGATCGTATACACAAGAGGAGTCTCGCACGAGAGGCGCGACTGTGTACACCACAATATCCTGGAGCGTTTGGAAAATTTACAACGTCCTGCTGCGCGAGCAGACATTGGAGCGAGAACCGGCTGACCTCGTAATGCTCTCAGAAGACTATACAGAGATGAGAAATCTGTACAATTGGCTCTCTCTCCGTACAGAATGGAAACCGACAACAACAGTCCCGACGTTGTGTAAGACACAGATAAGTGGCTGACTGTTCGAAATGGACGCATGTAAAAGCAGGCGACGCCGCGACGTCGTTCCACGCAACGCTTGGACGACTACACCAGCAGGAATAGAACTGAGCTGAATGCGGCTTAGTCTAATCCGATCCGTTGAAAATCTTAAATCAGAACTTACGGCGCCCTTTTGTGTCTCTCCCACATTGTCTCCGCCATCTTGTTTATTCTCAAAAGATTTATAACCCGGCAAACTACAGGATTATTATAATTCCGACAAAAAATACGCATATAATTATTCAAGGCGCGACGCCACTCGATACCGTTACATCTTAATTAGGGTTACACCTGGAGGTGGATTGACCCTAGACCCGGGTCCTGAAACCCTCATCATGCCGTAGTCGCCCAAGTCACAAGGACAACTCTGACCGCGAGCCTGTGGCCAAAGACCCGACTTCCAAACGCTTTGTTTAACTTTCCCTACACCGAAAACACACCGACAAACCCGAAAAACATAACTTAGAACAAAAATCAAATACCTTACAAACACAAACACAAATCCTCGTCTCGTCCAAAACAACTACATTGTGTAAATCGTGTTTTACAACATTATTAATATATAAACCTATTATATATTTTGAACTGGCCACACTTTAGATTTATTATAACTTCTTCCTGTCTGAAATTTCTTCCTGTCTGATTTTATTCCTTTTGATTTGTCTATATTGTTTATTTCGTAAAATATGTAACCTAATTTACTGTGCACTTACTGTATTTACACGAGCAGTTACGCTATTGTGGCATTTACAACTTGTTGACACCAGTTGAACAAATGAATCGACAAATCAGTCGAATGTCTATCTAGTCAAACACCTTTATTTTCAAGGACTAAAATAACAAGGACTATTTTACATTTTATAACACGCTTAAAGGTTAATATTACTGCTTTACTAAACGTTGCTTATAGTATTTTGTAAATATTTTTGATTAAATGTTTACTCGACAAACATATTTTTAAATATTGCGCATTTATGCCAAAATTATATGGAAATACTAATTTTACAATATGTGCAAATTAGACAAATTTTGATAAATACTATTGCCACACAAAATAGTTTTAAAATTTTGACAAATATAAATTGTTAGAAAATTAAGTGTTTTAACCTTAACCATATGAAACGACATTAAACGACATTTTTAAACACATTTCAAACAAAATTACTAATGTGATTTGTTTCATGAGATCGTTTATTAACGACTACAGTTTCACCAACACAGTGTCATCTTTAGATCTACTACAAACATTTTCTAATTATCGATTTTTATACAATTTTAAGATGGGGTTTACAATATTTTTAAGAGTGGTAATTGGTTGATAAATTGCGATTGTTCATTGAGACAATTAGTAACTGTTCTTAAGCGTTTTCCCGTTTTCTAAAGATTCCAGCAGGTCCACTTTTAATCCTTTCTCTTGGAGGTAATATTTTCTGCTGGCTGTGTGCCGAAATTTGTCCTGTTGTTATTAGATGATTAGCAAATGTAGAGTAATTGTTTTCCAGGCGTAGCGATCGTTTATGTTCGTTAAACCGGGTTTCGAGGTTTCTTCCTGTTTGGCCCATGCCGTTGCATTTATCGCAATTGAGTTGATACATGCCTGACTTATTTAACATATTTATGTTTGGTTTATGATTGAATAACACACTTTGAAGGGTATTGTAGTTCTTTTAGGCTATGACGGTGTTATTTTCTTTGATTAGGTTTTTATCTTCTCCAAAATCTATCTTAGATATGGTATACATTTAATATCTATTTTTCTTCTTTGTGGAAATTACTGTTTTAAACTAATTTTAGGGATTGATGTCTTGTGTTTTTCTTTGAATTTTTTGTGATGATGTCTTGGTTGAAGTTATTGTTATAAATTTTAGTTATTGTTATTTGTTTTATTGTATTCAATTTGGTCTTGAAGTTAGACTGATTGAGTCTATGTATCATAGAATGGAACGCCGCGAGTGTGTGTTCTATCGGGTGTAAGGAGGTATTGTGTATATTCGTATCTGTTTAATTCTAAGTAGGTTTTCGGTACATTTTAGTCTTTTATTTGTAGATGTCCCTTCTGAATAAAGTCTCTCACTTATTATGTGTATCTTAGTTAAAAACAATATTGATTTCGTTATCTCTAATGACATTTCAGAATTATACTCCATTTGCATAAAACAGAATTACTTTATGTTTAACAAAAGCTTTTACAAGTAAACACAAAGTCTAGCTATGGGTTCCCTACTCCCAAAATATCTCAATTACTTGCAGATATTTTTATGGTCAATCTAGAAAAATTAATCTTAAACAATAACTTTTTCTCCCAAATCAAATATTGGTACCGCTATGTAGATGACATCCTAGTCTGCTGGTCAGGAACCAACAGACAGTTAAACAAACTGACCAATTTCATGAATACATTACATACTTCAATAAAATTCACCATAGAATTAGAAGAAAACAATACAATAAATTTCTTAGATTTAAATATCAGCCGTGAAAATTAAAAAACAATCATTTAAATACTGAAAACCTAACACAGATACGATAATACGCAACACCTCCTTACACCCTATACAACACAAACTCGCGGAGTTCCATTTCATGCTACATAGACTACTCACTAATCCTCTCAATCGATCTAACTTCAACACCGAATTAAATACAATAAAAGAAATAGCCAATAACAACAACTACAACTAATCACACAAATATTAGAGAAAAAATCAAGACATCATTCCCTAAAATTGGTTTATAGAATAAACATTCAAATTTATCCCATTTATCCCATCTAGGAAAGATTTCGGAGTAGATAGGAAACCTAATCGAAGAAAATAACACCGTCATAGCCTACAAGAACAACAAATCCTTCAAAACGTGTTATTCAATTATAAACCAAAAATATCTATTAAATCAGGCTCGTATCAACTCATTTGCGATGAATGCAACCGCACCTACATAGGTCAAATAGGAAGAAACTTCGAAACCCAGTTGAAAGAACACAAACGATCGTTAAACCTGGAAAACAATTAATCTACCTTTGCTAATCGTCTATTAACAACAGGACATCAAATTTCGGCAAACAGCCAGCCGACAATATTATACCTCCAAAAGAAGGGATTAAAACTGGACCTGCTGGAATTTTTAGAAATCGGGAAAACCTTTAACACCAGTTAAATTAATTGTCTCAATCAACAAACTGAATTTATCCACGAATCACCACTCTTAGAAATATTGCAAACGCCAATCTTCCAATTGTATAAATATCGATAATTGTAAAATGTTTGTAGTAGATCTGAAGATGCCACTGTGCTGGTGAAACTATAGTTATTAATAAACGATCTCATGAAACAAGTCACATAGGTAGTTTTAATTCAATAATTTTTATGAATCGTTGGGCTTATTTGACATAATGAAGTAAAATGGACTTTTGGGAAGATTTGTAAAAATTTAAGCGATGAAATATAAAATCAATTTGACCTGGAAAACGTGATAAAAAATACTACTTTGATTTTATTGAAAACAAAATATGAAGTTAAAAATGTTAATATGAACAATTAGTGTCAATGTGTGTTAATTTGTACATGTAAGAAAAAATCGCAGAAATTTAGAATATATATATATATATATATATATATATATATATATATATATATATAATTATATTTAATTTAAAAAACCCAACTTTGGTGACAAATTGACATTCTGAGCAATTAGTGCAACATTTGTATATATATAAGTTGGGTATTGGGTACCAAAGTATAAAAAAATAAAATTTACAATTAAGAAAAAACAGAAATAGGAAACATGTCAACAATATGTCATGTCAAGTACTGTCAATTTTAATAAAACTGGAATATCAACTTGATATTTTGTCGTTATGAAATGTTTACACTATTTATTTTAAGAAAGTAACATTTACAAAAAATTTAAGTTTTGAGTAAAATTAAGTTTTGAAATTAAAAAAGTGTGAACCAAAAGTAACAAATTAAAAACTAGCATTTTGAATTTCCATCTTTATAGTTCGACAAATATAAAAATTGGCAATAAATCTACAAATTTGATATTGTTAATCACAAAAAAAATTTCTCAATTAATGTCAAAAAGAAAAACGTCAATTTGAAATTTAAATTAGACGCTTTGCAATCTTTACCTTTATAAATGTATAAATAACAAAATTAACTCAATTAATTATAAAACACTTTTCACATTATTTATATGTGAAAAATTTGAAAATTAACGTTGATTGATTGTCAAAATTGAATAGCAATTAAATACGGCAAATTATGAAGTGATAGAGAAATGAAAAAATTGGCAATAATTAAATGTCAACATTAGCAAAAATATGACGTTGTGTCATTCTTAACACAAAAATTGAACATTTAAAGGACCAAGTAAACTTAAACATAATTAGATATAGAAACTTAAAATTAATAAGTGTAAAGTATTAAAATACATAACTATTAAATATCAATGGTTAACTTTTCGAAATATCCAAATATCGGTATAAAAATTCAATAAAACAGACGAATATTAACAAAAGAAACCTAAAATTCGCAAGTGGAATATATTAAAAATACATGTATGTCATAATTAATGCAATTCTACACAAAGTTTGACATTTTGAAATGCTAGTTTATGCATTTGAAAAACTAGTGTAAAATAAAAAATGCCAAAATAGATAAATAAGTACCGACGCTTTCGCATAATATGATATGATTAAATATTTCCGAAGATTCGAAGAATTCGAAGAATTAAATATTTCCGAAGAATCGAAATAATATATTACTTAATCAACATTGCTGTCAAAACGTTTTGTATTACATCAAAATGTTTAGATAACCCGTTCATTATAAATTATACTTGTCTATTCTTGTATAACAATTTTTGAAAAGGACTAGCTTAGTTTCATAATCTATAATTTAGTTTTACACAAGCGATCCCTATGTTGTAGCGCCTGGAATATATGTGGTCTGTTAGAAAAGTATCCGACCATATTTTTTATTTTGAAAACCTGATGGATTTGAATCAAGCGCGCTTGCATGAGCCGACCTTGAACCTTCGTGCGCATGCATGATTTGTTTCCCGCCTGTAGATAGCGTCAGTTGCTGTCGAGCAGTGTTCGAGTGACGTAGTGTGTAGTGCTCTCGCCGGTTTTCAATGCAAGTAAAATAACGACAAGTGAAATGAGGGATGTCCTACGTCGCCTACGTGATGCTGTGCGGCGCAAGCAGTTGTGGTCATCAGGAAATTGGCGACTCCATCACGACAATGCTCCAGCACATTTTTCGCACTTGTTTCACATTTTTTTGGCGAAAAACCAGACTCCTCTGGATTCACACTTTCCTGATATGCTACCTGCGACTTCTGGCTATTGCCCAAAGTCAAGAGACCATTGAAAGGAACGCGATTTAAGACAAGAGAGGACATTATGGTTGCAACGACAGACGAGCTAAAGTCGATTCCGAAAGAGGAGAAGTGTGTGGAGTCCCAAAGAGACTACTTTGAGGGTGGTTAGGTTCCCAACGCTCCAGGTATGCTAGATTTTTTTACCGGCTAAAGGTCGGATACTTTTCTAACAGACCACGTATAGGGTCTTCCAATAAAAGGTTCCATTTTCGATTTTTAAATTATTAAAATTCACTACAAAAATTGAAAATCCCGCGGTCTCAGTTTGCAAAACTAAAGTATAGGGATGTGAAGAACCGAACTCGTGCACGTCACAAGAACAACTAAGAACATTGCTGTTGCAGCCCACAGCGTTGACGAAAACCCATTTTAGGGTTATTTTGTTGTTTTTGGTTGTCCATTTCTCGTCGATCTTTGGAATTGGGATTTCCACAAACTACATTAAACCGAATTTTGAATAAAGACTAAAGGTTATAAGGCTTTTAAAGTTCAGATAACACAAGAACTCAGGTCTACCGACCATCGACAACGTCGTGTCTTTGCTGATTGAGCCCTTAAAATGCATCAAACTGATACGGAATTTCATCGAAAAATCATCTTAAGTGATGAGACCCATTTTCACCTCAGAGGCTACGTTAACAAGCAGAACTGTCGCATTTGGGGCTCGGAAAACCCAAGAATTATTGTTAAAAAGCCTTTCCATCCTCAAGGTGTGACTGGTACGGTTTTTCGTCTGGCGGGGTCATTAGACCGTACTTCCTCGAAAATAAGGCTGGAGCAACTGTTACGTTTAATGGATTTCGCTATCGAAGATGATTAATGATTTTGTATTGCCGGAATTGGAAGGCATTGAAGGCGCTACGTGCCACACAAGTAACAGTTTTGCGTGAAAAGTTTCCTGACCGTGTTATTTCTCGAAGAGGCGATGAAAATTGGCCACTGAAATCTTGTGATTTAACACCTCTAGACTTTTTTCTTTGGGGCTACTTGAAAGAAAAGGTCTATGCCAATGGCCCACAATCGATTCAAGTCCTCAAAGATGGAATTCGTAAAGTTATCGAGGACATACAGTCGCAATTGTGCAAATTGGTGATGGGTTTCACATCAATTTCATGAAAAGAATATGGTCCTGTAAGCGTTGCCGAGACGGTCATTTGGCTAATATTGTTTTTACCCGCCTCTTTACAATTAAAGAAACATCCTATGATTCCGCTTAAAAATACTCGTTTTTGTACATATAAAAATGAGACCTCTTATTGGAAGACCCACTATTTTAAGTAGTCAGTAACAAATTAAAGAAATAGCAACGAAATTTATATTTTATCAAATAGGAGAATCTTTTGCTGACATATTTTGAGCAATCAGTAATTACTAGTCAGTCACAAATTAATAGAAAAATCAAGATAATTTATATCTTCTATAAAATATCTTTGTATTAAAAAGAATCGCCTGTTCTTTCGCGAGTTTCGCGAAATATCAATATTATTCCCAATTAAAGCTTGTCATTAATTCATGTCTAATCAATGTGTATTAATTCAATATGTACGAGTTAGTCGATTATTAATTACCAATTATCGTTAATTGGATTGTGATTTAAATTGTCGTTAACGCTGTCAATCATGTAGCGTATGTTTGAATGGACCGGCAGGTGTATATTTTGAATGTGGGAAATTGGTGGAAATTTGGAAAGTTTCGTCCGAAACGATTTCGTAAAGTTAATTGAAGTTCCTTGAATGAAAGTCGAGTTGATTTTAATTTATTCTGGAAGTATTTCTGGCATGAGAAACAGGATTCGAATTACAATGTTTTAATTTATACAAAATATTAATTTATTTACTTTTTGATTTTCGTGTCTTAGGTCTTAAAACATGAATATGGAAAAATATGAATTAAAATTGAATTGGAAATCTGATACAAATGCTAGGTGTTTTGAAATCAATCATTGCAGACACGACAGAAAACTCATTCCGACAAATTTGCACCCCAATTTTTTTTATCCATTTCCCACATTTCCCTCTGGTTATCATATTATGTTTACAAATTGATATTTAATAGAATTCAATCTAATCTACATCGATTATCGGTGATAATTTCATTTTTGCCAATCATTTAAATGAAATAAAAAAAAACGATTTCAATTTTACGTAAATACATTTATAACCTGAAATGAAATTATTTTATTCCAAACCGCATTTTACAAATCGGGAAAATATTCAATTTGATATATATTTTATGAAATTCATAGAACATTAAAATAGAAATTATTTTCGAAGTTATAGCTATTAGACATAAATGTGGCAAGGAGTCAGCCCGAAACTCAAGTAGCGATAGCACCGCTCAATACCTTGACAAATATTATTCTTTGGTCGGCTTTATAACAATAATTCCTTTAAGGAATTTTGAAATCGCAGATTGGAGGCATTAAAAAATATTTGATTTCAAGACGCTGACATCGTCGAAAGTTTAATGCCGTTCTGTGGCAAGCCTAATTGTAGCCTTGTCCAGTCCTAATTAGGGCAGTCGAAACACGGTATGCCAAAAAAATCCAAACAAGATTGAAGGAAACGCAAGCAAATGCCTAAATTAGCCATGTCTTGGAAATTCCTGACATTAAACTTACATGAATTGACTATCCAGTGTTATATGAATTGACTAACGAAATGTTTACCAAAGGCAGACAAGCAAAAGTCGATTGTATAACTATTAGTGACGAATAGTTCCAAAAAGATACCACTTATTCCTATGCCTATAACGACAGAGTATTTATTTATATAATAACGACAGAGTATTTCAGGTGATATTGGGACCGGAAATCAGTACACCCAGAAAGCTTAAGAATGTGCTGCAGCAAGGATCATTGTACTTGCGCCATTGTTGTTTCATTTATTTGTTGCAGACATGCCCAAAACGACATCAACGAAGTATGGCTACGCCAACGACTGGTGAGTCCTGTGAAAAAAGTTGACGCGCAATCAAATAACACCATGAGGATGATCGCTGGTGTTATAAAATCTACCCCAACCCAATGGCTACCAGTACTAAGCAGTATTCCACCGGCTCAGCTCCGCCGAACCAATACGCTAACAAACTAATACAAAAAGATACTTAACAACAGGGAACTCCCAAGACATAGCTATATTGAAGACGCCAACAAGAACCGACGCTCTCGAAAGCTTATACGCTCTCGAAAACCACCAAAGACCCCAAAAATTGGCACAGAAACTAAGTTTAACATCACAGATAGGTGGATTCACGAGTGATGAGCCGAATGACACCATGCCCTGTGTAATAGAAAGACCCCGCGGTTTCAACCTACCACGCAAAATCTGGTGCACGCTAAATCGCATCAGGACCCAATACGGCAGATGTGCATACTTCCAAAACAAATGGGGAAAATTACCATCCTCCTCATGCGATTGCGGAGAGGTCCAAAACGATCAAACACATAAAGTTATGTCCCCACCGAACATAAGAAGACCTATGATTTCCTAGCTGCAATTCCAGAAGCGATACTACTGACTCACTGAAATAAAGTTACGTTAATATTGGTGTGTTTTTATAAATCCTCTAAAATATTTAATTTAATATCTTATATGGTTTTATCGATTTTTTTTAACCATGTCATGTACTTTTTTCTAATTCATTTAACTGACGCATTTAATGAGCGCTTAAGTTACTAAAATAAGTTTTTTCGATTTCTTTATAATGTTCGCATTAAATTAATGTCTTGTAGTTTTGACAAAATTTAGAAAACAGTGAACTAAAAGAGTAAGAATACAGCATTTTGTCCGTACAATTGGAATTAAATATATACACATTTGCACCAAAGAGAAAATTTAAACTGAAACTTAATATGGTCCTATTAAGTTACAGTTGAAGCATGCAAGTGTAGTTTCCGAACTGCTGTCTCAAAAGCAAGTCAACTCCGGACAAATTCAGTCGGGATCGTTATATAATAATGTGGTTTCCAAACTCTTGCTTAAAGAGGAAGCCGAATTTGGACCAAATTAGGTTGGGGTCAGCACATCCGAGTCTGGTCTCTAAACTGTTGCCTAAAGAGGACAACGAACTTGGACCAGACTAGGTTGGGGTGATAGCATGCAAGTGTGGCTTCTTAATGTGAACCACATCAGGCTTTCCTAATTGGGCAGGGAGATAGTGATGTAATGAGGAGATTTTGCGGTTGCCTCATTTGGGCCAAACACGGAATTCGGCATGCCTAATTCGATCTTAATAAAAACAGAACTTAAATTCCTAGTAGGAGTACTGTACAAACAGGTTTAAAAGATATATCAAGAGCTACTTAACCGATTTTGTTAAAATTAAGAACACATATTCTTTACATCATTAGTTATATTTTTGTTAAACTCAAAATTTGAATACAAATCATAGTTTATTTAACAGTTGTCATTTCTACAAAGAAAATTTGCGTTCCATTTGCTTTTCTTTTTTGCCTTCCTAAAAAAGAATAAAAATCTTTCGATGCCCGACAGACAAAATAATTAGACCATCTGCAAATATTTTGAAAAGTGGATCCCACTTGATAGCTCATATCGCCGTCCTTTTAATTTAAGTTTACACGTTTTTATTACAAACCAGTGTTGGGCATAATTCAATTAATTTTTTAATTGTAGAATCAAACAATAACAATTTTAATTGCTAAATCAATTGCAATTAAAACTAAATCAATTGCAATTAATTTAATTCAATTAAGTGTTTAATTGTGAGATTCAATTGAAATCAATTGCAATTAAATCCATTAATTGTGGTTTACAATTAATTTAATCATCAATTGTTTATTATAACAATTAACAATTAAACTGTTTGATGAATGTAAAACCCTAAACAGTAGGGAAAGATGGTCGTTCTGAACCCTCCACCTCCACTTCTGGCCCACCACGCCCCCACTTCCTGTTTCCACCTCACTTCCGGTTACCACCCCACGTCCGGTTCTCACCCCCACTTCCGGTTCCCACTCCCACTTCTGGTTCCCAATCCCACTTCCGGTTCCCACCTTCACTTCCGATTCCCACCCTCACTTCCGGTTCCCACCCTCATTTCCGGTTCCCACCCTCACTTCCGGTTTCGGAGTCGGAAGTGGGAACCGGAAGTGGGTGAATTTTTGGAACCAGAAGTAGGGGTGGGAACGGGAAGTGAAACTTTCCGCAATCTAATGTAAATAGCTATTTCAGTTAAGCATTGTGGCAAGTGATACAATGGAGTATAATAAACATATCTTCTAACCGACCACATCAGGCTTTGTTTGGACACAAAACCTAACCGAATTTATTAATTGTTAATTGTAATTGTAAAAATGCATCAATCAATTAACAATTAATTAATTGTAATTGCAAAATTTTACAATTAGTTAATTGTTAATTGTGTTATCTTGCAATTACAATTAATTATTTTAATTGTTAGTTGCAATTAAATCTGAATTGAATTCTTAGTTGTTAATTGTTTTCACAATTAATTTTTGCCCAACTATGTTACAAACTATTCATAAAACTAGTATGCATATGTGTAAAATAATATTCAATTTTAATATACGTCAGAAAATTTGTTTTTACTACGTCTTTTTCTTTTGTTTAGTGACGCGAGTTGTTGCCATAGTAACAACAAACAGAAACTGTTTAATAATGGAACTCCATTTGATACGCATTTTACTTTTACGCACGATTTATATACATTTACACACGATTATATTACTGCCATACTCCACTATCTATAATTTACTTATTAATGAGTTCATTTTGGTGTGGGAGTAGATAAAAATGATCTTATATATTTAGTAGCAGCGTTAAAAAATATATTCTTATATCGAGGGCCAAGGTGACGTAACCCCTTTAAACACAATATAAAATAATGGATTTTTTTTATTAAAGTGCTTGTCCAAACTAAGCAGATTTTATCTATTTCAATTGCTGTATTTCTTGCCCTATTCTTTCGAATCGGTTTAGTACAAAAGAAAACTTGAGTTCCTCTTTGATATTTAAAATATGTTCGCATTCTCGTTTTGTGTTTGTAAATAAGAAAGTAAATAAGTTTCGAGAGATATTAGATGTTCGATAGGCAATTTGGTCGTAGCAAAAAATACGTTTATTGGTCGCCGACCGTGCAATGGTAAACAGTTCGTTGTGATCGCTTTACCATATCGCCATATTCGTATAAAATATTCACGTTCATCTTTGATGGTTATTGAAAAATTCAACGATACGAACAACGCCGTTTATGTTTATATTGAGGATTTCGACGGAAAGTCTTTTCACCTTTAAGGGAAAAAAATGTTGAAAAAAATTGTGGATCGCGATTTCGATATTTTCAACTTCGCGAAATTGCCTTTTTATACTTCTACTCAATGACGATTTTTGCTTTAAGAAAATTCAATATTTCAATAAATGAGGAATAACTTTTGATACAACATTAAGACTAAAGTTTACTGCTCTAGGCTAGACTAAAACACATAAAATATTTTCGCAAATTTCGCATTCATTTCCATAACTCCTGGAAAATTTTCTGGAAAATTTATATAAGTTTTAGAGAAATTTGCACATTGTAAGCGGATACTTAAACTTCCAGTGTTTATCTGACTTTTAAAACCAACAAAATGTGAGATTCTAGTAAAAATAATAGAAGACAACTTATTTACAATTTTTTTTCTATAATTAAAATTGTAAAACAAAACGAATTGTTTGTTTGGCAGGAATAATTTCACTGCATTTAAGCAAAAGAAAACTTTTTTTGCGATAACATTTTGTTGTTAAAGTTAGTAAAATTGTTTTAATTTTCTATTGCATAGAATTGATTTTGTGGCTAATGTAGTTGATAATTGTTAAGATAAAAAAGAAGTAATTGCGGTCAACTGCACGGCAGTTATTAAAGTTTGAAGTGCAAGCACTCGAGCTTTAGACGGCGCGCCTAGGCGATGCAGCTAATGAAACAGAATTTCGGACTGAGACTTTACTAAATACCTAAATGTTATCGCAAATCCGGGAAATATGTGGATCGTTGAGCTTTATTTTCACTTAAAGTTTCAATTAGTGGTTTATCTTACTAAAAAGTTTCATTATATATACATATATATATATATATATATATATATATATATATATATAAATAAATATATATATATATATATATATATATATATATATATATATATATATATATATATATATATATTGTTTGTTAAAACACCTAAAAACTTTGTATGTAGAAGATTAGAATTACTAAAATTATATTGAATTAGCAAATACATATTCATACATCATATTATTACTTCAAGATGATACAAACTTCATAGTTTTCGTGTTCAACAAATAACTCTAAACAGTCAAAATTAGACAAACAATACTATTACGCAGACAATACTACACCAGAGGCTAAACAAAACAAATCGATAAATCTAGAGCTACCTAGTCTCTACATGATTCACGACCTATCTAGAGCTATCTAGACCTAGTTTCGTTTTGTTTAATACATGCCAGTCTACGTTTATTTTCTATGCACTTCAGTTTAATACAACTCCAAAATGATCCAACTTCATGGATTTCATATTAATAATACATTTAATATTTCTGTCAGGTCTTGCTAGACTTGAGGTAGGTCTTGTTAGACTTAACAAGGCAAAAAAATAGAAAAGCAGAACTGCATATTGGCAATACTGGAAAAGATTCCTCTTATTTCTTTGGCGTTACAACCCCATGTGGGTTTTAGCCTTCTCACAGATCCTCTTCCATTCTATTCTGTCGCTTTTATCCAATTATTCACTCTCAGTGTTTCTAAATCCTCCTTCGCTGTTTATAGATCTTCTTCTTACTCCGCTTTCCACTAACTTCCATTACGTTAGTATATTTTTTTATCTACGTGACTTAGCTATCTGATTATTTGGGCCTTTATAAATCGCACAATATCCGCACTATTTATAAGAGATATTTAATTCGTGGTTCAAACTATTTCTGAACATTCCGTATTCATCCCGTATCGGGCCAAATACTATTCTACAAACTTCTCATTCGATAATTCTAAGATTGTACTCGCAGCCCTTCGATAAAGTTCCCATTTCGCAGCTGTATTTAGTTTTTGTCTCCTTTATTTGAAGAACGGATCTTACGGTTTTGTCTGGATATCGTCTGCGTATACAGTTCGAGAACATAGGCTACAGAGTGGCATACCTTATCTTCAAAATTAACACTAGGTATTCGTTGAAAATAATACAGGCATATGCACCCACGTCCACCCATGTTGATCAAGACGTGGATACATTCTATGACAATATAAACACGGCACTACAACAATCACCTTCCCGTTATAACATACTAATGGGAGATTTCAACGCCAAGTTGGAAAGCAAGTAGGATGATAGTGAACCTTCGATTGGAAGTCAGGGATACGGCCAGAGAAATGAGAGAGGTAAATACCTACTGCTACACTTTGTGCAACAAGAAAATTTATACGTAATGAACACCTTTTGCTTGAACTTTTAAACTAACAAATGAACTTTTTGAGAAGTCCCCGCAGAGAAAATGGACGTGGGCCGGCCCTGATGGAGTCACAAAAAAAACAAAATTGACTTCATAATTTTCAAAAAGAAATATATTGTCCAAGAAGTCACTGTATTGAATAGATTCTTCATAGGAAGTGACCACAGAGCAGTTCGAGCAAAAATCACTTTAAACGTAGAAAGAGAAAGGTCAAAGTGCAGACCAGTAGAGACTCGAATCAAATCTAGCAACGCTAGAAAATGTACAAGAAGAAAATGTGGAGGTTGACATAAGGAATAGCCAAATAATAACGGCAATAGAGAGAGCGGAAAACGAGTGTCAAACGAGAGGGGGCAGAGAAAGGAGAAATTGAGCGAAAAACTAAGCAGCTAATGAAGAAAAGAAGAAACTTGAAGTATAAGCACTTCACAAACGCAAGGCAGTTAAGAAAACTCAATAAAGAAATATCGAAAACCATCCGACGTGACATAAGACAACACAGCACATCAGAAATAACTAGAACTATAGAAAAGAACAGAGGAATGAAGGTACTGAGGAAACTACTGTCACATGGAAGAAACAAATAAGAAAGATCAACGATAAAAATGGGAAACCAAGAACTAATAGACAGGAAATGTTAAACATAATCATAGAATTTTATGTAGAGTTGTATAAGCATGATTAAACCTTATATAATGACAAAAGGATCCCCAAGATCAAAAACGGAAGATCTGATGACATGAGAAATTACAGGATAAAAACTTTTACAACTACTGTCTATACTATTTAATGCATGTCTGAGAGATTGTGTAACACCCGAAAAATGGAAAAAAGGTATAATTGTACTAATCCATAAAAAGAGAGACATAGCGCACATCCAAAATTATAGACCAATCAGTCTGTTTCCACAGATGTACAAATTGTTTATGGGAATTATAAAAAAGAGACTAACAGCGAAGCTGGAGCTCTATCAAACACGAGAGCAAGCAGGCTGTCGTGCCGGCTACGGTGTTAATGATCACCTTCATACCATCAAAATTCTCATCGAAAAGTGCATAGAAGTCCCTGGTTCTTGTCTTCATCGACTAAGAAAAGCCCTTCGACATCATCAACCACAGCGCAGTTTTTAAAGCTCTCGCTGACTGCAGGGTTGACTATCGATACACGAACATCATTAAACATGTGTATAAAAATGCAAGCGCCTGCATAAGGCTACATGAAGACACTCCTGATTTCAAGATAGGGCGAAGCGTGCGACAGGGAGATGTTATTTCCCCCAAGTCGTTTAAAACGCTCCTAGAATACATGTTTAAAAGTGTTAGCATCGAGAAATTCTGAATCAACATCAATGGCGAAAAAAAACGGCCAAGTGCGAGTTGTGACTCGCGCACCGAGGTTTCCGTACAAACTTGTAAGTAAGGTATCTTTAGGAGAACCTAACTGTATGCAACCCATATGCTTCTGGTGCCTGACAATACCACGCAACACATTAGTGTATTTTCATAAGTTTATAATAGTAAGTTCGCTCGTAATAGTAAGTTCTTCGATCGTAAGTTCTAATAGTAAGTAATTTTTCTTGTAATTAAACTACATATTTACGATTTTCAGATTTTTCCCTTTACATGTGCTGTAACACGGAAGGTCAACGGGAAGTACCCTATAGGTTTTGATTCCCTTGTGAAATCGCAAAATATGCGACACAAACGATCATATCTTTTGATCGCGTTGACTTACAAGTTTGATTTTTTTCACAGCTGAAAGAGACCGCAGACTCGAGTATTTTTAAAAATTTCAACTTGTTACCTCTACGCGTTCCTGAGAAAAATGGTCTTGACAGACACACAGACGGACGGAAGGACGGATGGACGGACGCACGGACAGACGGACAGGCGGACAGACGGACAGACGGACAGACGGACAGATGGACAGACGGACAGACAGACAGACAGACAGACAGATAGACAGACAGACAGACAGACAGACAGACAGACTGACAGACGGACAACAAAGTGATCCTATAAGGGTTCCGTTTTCGGCACGGAACCCTAAAAACCATCTACGCTTTGCTGATGACATAATATTAATAACAGATTGCCATTAATATTATGTCATGTGTCACATGAGCTACAGTTAGCCGCCAAGAAGGTGGTCCTGAGTGTCAACGCCAGAAAAACTATGGTCATGACTAATTTAATTGCAAGCACAAATCTAACTCTCAACAACTTAAAAATATAACAAGTACTCGTGCATGTATCTGGGCCACGAGATTCGCTTGAGCAGAAAAACCGAACTTGTGAGATGTCAAAAAGAATTGAACTAGCTTGGGCAGCCTTTGGAAAGCTAGGCTATGTCCTAAGATCCGACATTCCCATCTGCCTTAAAAGGAGAGTCTTCAGTTAGTGCGTCTTACCTGTACTAACATATGGGGCCGAAACATTAACAAATCGCACAGCTAACAAAATCAGAGTAGCACAGAGAGCAATGCTGGTCAAGATCTGTCTCTGAAAGACAAGGTTCTCAAGACAACTGTGAGGGGAAGAAGTGGAGTAATCGAGGCCAACCTTAAATCAAATTGGGAGGGACACCTGGTCAGAGTCAGTGATGACAGACGGACGAGAAGGGTGGCGGAGTGAAGTGCGCGCAGCGATGCATTCCGAAATAGAGGAAGACCGCCCACTCGATGGTCAGACTATCTTAAGCGTATCCAACCCAATTGGACGAGAGCAGCGCGGGACAGAGGGATGGAAGTTGTCACAGGAGGCTTATGTCCAGCAGTGGACAACTATAGCTGGATTATGCTGATGATGATGCAGATATTTGTCTTGTTCTATTCTTTAAGAAAAAAACTTCCGTTATAATAACATAAACATCAGTGTAAGTTAAGTTAAGTTTATTAGTTTTTCTATAAAGTGCTTGGTCAAATGCTTCCTCAAGTGCTAGGTGAGAGTTGGCCGCCTTGTCTCGCACCTTTATTGATCTCACAGGCTTCCGATAGTTCGTTCTATAGGACTACTACCCCTTTCGAATCATGTACGGTGACCTTCACCATATTAATCAGTTTTCGTGGTTTTCGTAAAAGCATCAGGTCGGTTAAGCATCAGTAGCTTACGTCTGTTTACACAGTCAAAAGCTTGTTATCGATAAACAGGTTATGAATTGAAATATTGTATTCAAATCATTTTGTTCATAACTGGGCCAGATTATATAGGTATATATAATAAGTTTATACCCTTATTCATAATCTCTCATTATCATCAGGAAGCCTTGATGAAGGCTTCCTTGAATCTCAGAGGCGTCTTTGTTTCACAACTCGGTGCTAGTCACAACTCGGCACAATATTTAGGGATATGTGATTGCATATTCTGGTAAAACCACTGATAGAAGCGTCACCCGGATATATTAGACACTATCTGTTTCTAAGGTTAACCTGTAGACTGGTCTATGATACAGATCAAAACTGCATCGACGCCAAGCGCAAGTGTTAGTCATAGAAACTGGCAGTTGCCAGTCACAGTGCTGAAGGTTTCCACGAGGAAGCTCGAGACCTGCCTTGAAAGAAGGAGCCCAATAAGGTTCCTTGTTTTGTCAATGAAGGTCTATGACACGCGAAATGAGGAACGAATCCTTTTCCTCAGGGAAGGACTATGAACACGGGTATTAGTTACACTAAAATAAAAAACTATGAAACTGTGTAAAATTGTGATATTGAAACTTAGTCCTCGAAACTATATTATGAACTTACAGTGCTCAAAACAATTAACGGGTCACTAATTTGTGCCTGCATAAATTTCAAACGGGAATTTACATGCAAATAAAATTAAGAACATCTGATATGTGCACTATTTAATTGTTTTAATTGACACATAGGAAATTATCAGCATCGCATTCTTCCGGAGTATCCGTAATAATTAACAAGAACGAGCATAACTAAAGTGAAATAATGTATCCCAAATTTGATTCAAAGAGCTAGGAACGAACGCTTTGTTCAGAACAATGTACAGATGAAAATGTTTGCAACTGACAGTGACTTAAGTTAAGTGAAAATTAAACATCTCAACGAAGTGGAAGTTGCTCGTGCTATAACATTAATTGAAAATGGCGACAGCCTTCGACAAGTTTCAAGAAACTGCAACGTGAGCCTGTTTGTTATTCAGAGATTGTGGAACACGTACTTGGATAAAAAATCAATATACCAGGCGAGGTGGGCAAGGTCGCAAAAGAAAGACAACTCAAAATCCGAACATGACCGATTTTTACTGATTTCAAGTCAATAGAGTTTCTACGGCGAAAAACCTAATAATTTCCCTCAGGACGGCGCATGGGGTCACTGTATCAGACCAGACAATTAGGAATAGGTTGAGGGAATCAAATTTGAGGGCAAGACGACCCGTCCGAAAACTCTCTTTGATACGACGCCACAGAATATCAAGGATGAATTTTTCTCGTGAACATGTGAACAATGTCTCGTCGAACAATGTCATGTCTCATGAACAATGCAAGTCTGTGCTCTTCAAGGACGAATCACGGTTCCGTATTGCCCGTGGCTATGACCGAGTGCGTGCTTACTGACACCCAGGAGAACGCTACGCAGCTGCTACCGCCAAGGAAGTCGAAATATTTGGAGGTAGCTCAGTTATGGTTTGGGGCGGAATTAGTATCGACACTAGTACTGACCCTTATTGTAATTCCAGAAATTTTTAACGCTAATCTCTATGTTGACATTGTATTTGGGCAATATGTTGTGACATATGGAATAGGTTCAAATTTTTTGTTAGTGCAGGATAATACAAGACCACATACTGCGCGAAACACTTTAGACTTCCCACAAGAATTGAAAATTCAAACATTGGTGTGCCTTCGTTAAGTCCAGATTTAAATACCATAAAGCATGTTTGGGATCTGCCCGACATACGTGTTGGTGGTCCTAAAAAACCTAACCTAACGACGGCTCTTATTGTAGAATAGGACGGTATACCACAAGAAAACGAAGCATGCTACTAAGACGGTATAATGCTGTTATTCGTGCTATAGGATTCTCGTTATTAACTTACCAATTTATCTACAAAGATAGGTACATTAAGAATTTATTGAAATTCCTTTTTCACTTTCATTTTGGTATTTGTTGCTATTTATTACGGGTACTTGAAAAGTACGTGATGCTGAGACTTCTATATGTGCCAATTAAGACAATTACATAGAGCGTCTTTCAGATTTTCTTAATTTTATTTGCATGAAACTAGATGCACAAATTAGTGACCCGCTAATTGTTTTGAGCAGTGTATTATGAACTGAGCCAACAAAGTTTGCAAGTTTATTGTTTAAATAGATTGCAAGTCTACTCAATTTACTTTCTAAATTACTTTTAAAAATTACTTACTAAATTACTTTCCTGTCAATAAATTTATGAGAAAATAATTTAAGAAAAACTCTGAAACTTTACCTGTCATGATTTTTTTAACCGGCATTTACAGTTTAAATTTTTTAAAACGAAAATCTGAAGCATTTACATCAAGAAAATATTTCTAGAAAAATTGATCCCAACATTGCAAAACTTTGTTCCACTTTATTTCAAAATTACTGTTTACTAACCCAATTAACTTTAAACAAACCCATTTCCCTTTTTTTCTCTCGCCTTAAACTAAATTTTATTTGATAATCAACGTCGAAACATTAAACTCCTCAAGCAGTAATAAAACCTATATGTGTGGGCTTTAAATTTAAAGAGGATGCGCATCCTCTCCAAACCCATAAAACACCCATAAAGCTGCTTAATCTATAATGTGTGCCCTTCCGGGCCCTTCGACCTTATCTGACAACAACGCCGACGCTCGATACACGACGCCCAAGAACAAAAAGCATTCCCTAATCTATTTACCAATAATCCCACAAAATATTTACGCTCAAATACCATCAAATCATTTTAAAGTAAATACAATGTATACAGAAACATTGAATAAACAAAAATCAATACTTTGATCCCACATCTATCAAACATTTTAATGCATGTCTTCCATAATATTTATGATTTCGTAATTGGTGTTAGATTTGTTGTTTTTTGGTTGAGTAGATTGTGAGGATTAGTAGAGGAAATGTTGAAGTTTTTTCAACAAGTGGTATAAATTAGATTGTTGATTGTAATGGTAAATCATTAATTTCTTTTTGTTGTTGTCACTAACTAGAAAATATAATGTATGTTTGTGTTAAAATTTAATTAAATCAACGGTGTGCAGTTTAGTTAGCTGAGTCGAATGCGAATATTGTGCGAAACCGTGCACCAAAACGTCACGCAACTGTTAATTAAGTCCACATTGTCCGGAACCAATTATTTCCTCTGAAAAAAAGCATATTTATGCAGCCGTAAACTGGTTTTATGATCGGTTTCGCGTCCAGAAACATCAATATCCAACGCCGAAAAAACAACGCGCACACGGAAATGTATCGAGTTTTTGTAGCCGGTTTTATTATTTCTTGCAACATTGATGCCCAAATGGTAAGTGGGCAGTAAATTTACTTTAATTCCTCTCGAAATAATTGCCACCATAAAAAAATTCCCCCCAAAGCAACACGTAAAACAAATATTTTCATTTCGGTCCAATTGGATACCTGGAAATACTATTCTTTTAACCATGCAACTCCTCAATCGCATACGACGTTTCCATCAACATTTCTTTGAAAAGATCTGGGGATACAAAATCAGCTTCTGCTCAAGTATCTCTGCCATTTTCCATTGATGATGAGATTATGGTAACAATGTTCAAAAGGAAATTTTCGGTTGAAACTTTTTTTTTTCTTGAAGTTTAAAATGGTTTTCGATACGTGGACCGGGTCGGAATGGAAGACAGGCACTCAGGTGGTTAATGGAAGTTTCTGTGAGTACAAGAAGAAATATTTTCCGAGGATTTATGAAAAAATTGTTGACGGTTTTCTGCCGAAGTTGCCCAAAAATTGCCCGATCAATAAGGTAATACAGATTTTCGTTGTGGAAATTAAATGATCAATTTTTGTCAAACGTTTGAATAACTACATAAAATTCGAGGAGAATATGTGTAAATTTTATTAGTAATTTTGTAACTAAACCTTAAATAGTTCCTAATATTTTTTAAGAATCATCAAATATGTTTTGATGGAAAATTTTTCGTATAAAAAAATATGTATAATACTACATTACCATACTAATAATAATAGTATATTTTGTAACAAGGGCGGTAAGTTGTCAATTTGAGTCGACAGCTCGAGAGGGCAATTAATAATACCGCCCGTGTTACAAACAATATATTTTATTACTCATGCGAGGGGATGTATCTCGGATCCAGGGGGGGGCATCCAAAAAAATGGAATTATAAATGAAGAATTTGCTTTTTCAATTGTCTCCGGTGGTGTGTATTCGTCATAAGAACTCTCCGTAGTCTCCGATATCACCATAGAATTTACACTCATTTTAAAAGGTTTTCTTTAATTTTTATTATTATTTTGTAATACAAAAAATTTTACGTCACGTGAGTGAGTCGTGAGTCTTTCACGTAACTTTTTTAATATCGAGGTCTTGATTGTGTTTATTTTATTTCTTTCTGTGTTTCTTTTAATGAAACCCAGCGATATTGAATAATCGCGTGCGTTACTCGGGTGATGTGAAAATACAAAGAGACATTTCTCGCATTAAAAAACGTGCGTCAACCTCTCGCGAATGAGTAATACAAAATAAATTCTACAATTGGCTATTGACATGTGGTCTCTCAGCTAGGAATAAACATATATAGAACACACAAAGTATAGAAACAATAAGATGTACTGATGAACATGAAAGGTTACAAGAAGGGTTCTGTAGGTATATTTTGTGTTCAAATGTCCAGTTTGTCTATTACGCAGAGTTCGTTAATGGTGTTGCAAGTTATGGGGTTGTTTTAAAAGTTTTTAGAAATCCATGAATTGATAAATTCAGTATGTTTTAAACACAGTTGTGAACACTGTGACATAAAAAATGCAACAGCAATAAGGGGCAGGGATTTTTGGACCAAACTTGGCAGAAATGTTTCCATCAAATGTGGACCATCCCATGCAATCTGTAGTTCATGTAGAAGAGCTTCTAGTGACTGTGGCGGATGGACTGATTGCTTGAGTCTTATACCTATTATGTCCCACACATGTTCGATGGGCAAAAGGTCGGGAGATCTGAGTGGCCACGGCAAGATATTGATGTTAGCCTCTTCGAAGCGCTCCATAGAATGCCTTGCAATGTGGGCACGGGCATTGTCCTGTTGAAAAATCGGGTCCTCCAACTCTAGGAGGAATGAAAGGATATGTGTTCTACCACTTCATCAAGATACCAACTGAGACCTGCTTCAATAAAAATTGCACCCTATAACATAACCCCACTGTGTAGAGCACATGCCGCCCAACAGGAAACTGCACATGGCGACGTTCGCCACGTCAACGTCCCACCCTCTTGTGAACATCTTAAATTCCCAAGCAGAATCGAGATTCGTCACTGAAGACTATGCCATTCCACGTCCCAATCCATTCGCAAGGTATACCACTTCAAACTTTGCTGACTATGACGAAGATCTGATCGATAGGGATAGGATCGATAGGGCTGCAAAAGCTTTAATTCGTCGCTAAACTTTACGAAGGGTTACAGGACGTCCATCGTTTCCAAACCATTGATCGGTTATTTGAAGTTGCCCAAGTCTTTCCGTCGCCCAAGTCATTACCCGGTCTCGTTAAAAATTTGCGAATATTGTTAATAAATTTGTCTATAAAATTTTCACAATAGGTACAAACGAAAAAAAACCAGCAAATTTTAGAAAAAATAAAAAATTAGCAATTTGTCCAAATTTTCAAATTTATTTCTAATTTTCGGGTTTCTACAAATACTTTGATGAAAACTTATTATTTGGGAAGCTTTGTAAAATGTATTACAGAAATACATAATTATACATTGATGATGAATTTATGAAATGGTGTTTGGTGTTTCATCATGAAAACGTTTCATCATGAAATTAATGATGAAATAAGGCATATATTTGGAGTGAAACAGAATCTTATACTCAAGAATCTGTCTCTTAATGCTATTAATCGGAGATGGCGGTCCTGGACCACATTGGTCTGTATTCACTTCCTCTTCTACGACGTTCTTGACCTTCTGTAGACCATGCTTTAGACAACCCAACTACAAAGGAATAATTACGGTTAAGACGATTAGCAATTTCTCTAAATGAAAAATCACCTTCAAACCAACGCCCTGATTACCGTATGTTAAGGATGTAAAATATTTGCGTTTGATGATCTGAGACATACATAATTTTGCGTCGATTGTGTATGTATGTTTAGTGTCGATAGTAATTGCGAGGTAATTTTGCTGGCCGGTTGTACGTCTATAGTGGCTGTGCGGATGTAAGGGAAATTTAAGGAAATTTTATTGATTGGAATGAGTAGGAATTTGGAGATAATCTCCACATGTTAAACTATGTAAAGGTCTTCTTGATGAGATTCTAGAGTAGATCGAAGGAACTTTTTAGGGAGTTGTTATGGGAAATCAGTACAGTGTCGTCAGCTTATTGCAGTGTGTAGGATGATAAGTCAATGTGGGATTTGTCTAGTTGGTCGTAATTTTAGATGTTGAAGAAGATGTTATATAGGTGGGGAAAAACCTTGAAGGAGATCACGCAGAGAGTATTTTTGAAGAAAATCTTAAATTTCCTTAAAATTTTGTTTCATCCGTTGCTCTCATAATTAGTCTAGGAACTAGTAACAGTTTTTTGAATCTCTATGGAATTATTTTTAAAGAATTTGTATTTACTATTGCGATTTTTTTATTTACGGAAACCTTGAATTTAAATGTGTAATTACAGTGGTGAAAATTTTTCCACAATTTTGGCAATTCTAAGGGCATTTATTAATTCCAAATATTTCGTATATATATATATATATATATATATATATATATATATTTATATATATATATATATATATATATATATGTATATATATATATATATATATATATATATATATATATATATATATATATATATATATATATATATATATATATATATATATATTGTAGACAAGTGACTAAGATCCCAAAAAATGTTTTTGTTAAATAGTCTCGTTCAAAATTTGCGAATATTGTTAATAAATTTGTGTATAAAATTTTCACAATACAAACGAAAAAAACAGCAAATTTTAGAACAAATGGAAAATTAGCAATTTGTCTAAATTTTCAAATTTATCTTTACTTTTCGGGTTTCTGAAAATACTTGATGAAAACTTATTATTTGGGAAGCTTTGTAAAATGTATTACAGAAATACATAATTATACAATGATGATGAATTTATGAAATGGTGTTTGGTGTTTCATCATGAAAACGTTTCTTCATGAAATTAATTATGAAATACGGCATAAATTTGGAGTGATTTACTAACAACATTTTACAAAATTTTACAATTTTTGATCAATTTTGACAATACCTAGAAATACAAAACTTAATAAATATCACAGCAGAAAATATTGCATCAATAATTGAACTGTATAAATATTAACAATTTCAAACAATTTGATTGAGCCGAAACCGAAAAGATTTCCCATTCAGTCATCATGATTGATATGAAATATTTCAAATTAAACATTTCACTTTTCCTAGGGCTTCTTTTATTTGAGAGCACTGAAAGCGAAATGAAAAATATGATGCTCTAATTTAATTTCCATTTCCATGCGAAAAACATATTTATTTCTTTCAACACATTTCAGGGGAATTATACCGCTGATGTTATTAAAGCCGGCCCGAATGATATCGATTTTCCATCAGTGTTATACGGGAAATACAGAATTACATTCGCTGGATACAAGGAAGACCGCACTGTTTGGTGTCTAGAAACACAAATTATTTCCACAAAAAATTAATAATATTTTTTATAATGGATGTTTAAACACAATAAAAATCTATTGAAATGTTTCCAGTGATTTATTCGCTTTTTTTGCTGGTTTTAGGCAAAAGTTATATGTGAGCTTGGCATTATATTATTTAGGGAAATTTGAATGAAACCTTTAAGTTAAACATAATTGAGTTTTAGGCTATTAAGATATTTAGAACATTATAAACTTTAATAATTTGGAAAATTGCTACAGATTTTAGATTAAATTATTCAAGAAAGTTTTAGTGAAAAACTAAGAATATTGAAGAAAAGAATTAAGAAAATTCTATGTTCTCTAATTCACTAAAGACAGAAAATAAATAAATATAATTACAAGTACGATTGGTCTATGAAGCGTCTGTAATAAATGCATCTATCTATAAACGCGTTTATGGATGTTCATTATCATTAATATTTACCAGGTTATAGTATTTTTTAGCAACCCATGGTCTCTCATAGCACGAAAGTGTCAGAAACCAAATAGTACTTGTAATTATATTTATTTATCTTCTGTCTTGAGTGCATTAGAGAACATAGTAATTTCTTAATTCTTTTCTTGTAATATGGAAATTAATACATATTTTTCCAATTTTATAAGAATTTTGAAGTTTCTGAAGATATGGCAAAAATTCAAGTTTTCAAAAGTCTAATTAATTATTATTTAGAAAATTGATGAATTCTAAAATAAAATATTGTTGGTGATATTTCCGGATTTTTTTGCAAATTAAGTGCATTTTTAGTTTGGACTCTATTTTTAAATAATTGAGAAGGAAAATGAAAATTGTAATATAATGGTTACATTTAATTTTTTTCATTATTTAAAAATCCACGTAAATACAAATTCACATCTAATTTACAAGCTCTTTCAAATTTAAAACATAACATAATTATGAAATAAATTGAATGACGTAAAAATGGATTACATTTTTCTTCCGTGTTTAAAGAATTACGAAAAATTAATCAACGATCACATTAAAAACATCCTTACAAAAAATACATTTCCTAATCCACATGAAAAAAATAACTCCTCATTAAACCAAAGCCTTTAGCAAAACAAAATCCAATTTTTCCCCATTTACCCTCCTTACACACAACAGAAAAAAATCCCCTTTTATTATATTTTTCACACTGAAAAATATAACGGTCTTAACCCAAGCATCTAATCCCAATATTTTCCCATTAGTTGTTATCCCCCCTGCCGCTAGCATTCTTTCATTAGCGACGGCAATTTTTTGACGAAGAAAACCGACAACGACGTCCTGACGTCCACCTAAGAACCCTTAATAACTTCAACTCTGACAACCCCATATTATATAAATTACATTTCTCCCCCCTTTTATTAATCACCGCAAAATAAAAAAGAAAGGAGAAAAGGGAATTATATTGATATTCTTTGCGCTACGGACAAGTTGCGATGTGTAATTAAAGGTCTGAGAGATAAATAGATCATTTGCGGTTTTGTTGGGGAAAAAGTTATGAATGTTGAGAGTAATGTTGTTATCTTGGAATTGATGTTTAATCTGATAATTCATATGGAGCAATTACACAGGAAAATGTGTTTACGTATAAATTAACAATTAAATCAGACGGTATGATTGCCATTGTGGACGCTCGTAGATTGTAAAATGTTTCATTATTGTCGCGAGAAAATCGTTTATTAATTCAATCAATTTTTCGCAACAAAAAATATTCGCGCGATTACAATTTAATGAAAACCACTTTATCAAAACTTTCCTAGTTATTATTTGTTCTAATATAATCTGAAACCTGTTTCTTGCTTTAAGTTTTATAAGTTCAGGTGATTACAGATTTTTTTTAATGTTGGGGGTGGATTTATGTGCTTTTTGTTATGGGCAATTTATTAATTACGTTTATTGTCTTGGCGTGGATGGATGTAATAAATATGAAACTCGGGGAAGAAATTGAAATCAAAAAGTTTTTTTTATTAACTTCGTGCATGGAATTTGGGAGTGAAATTCATTAAAATTTAAATTATAGTCGAGTATTAAAAACAGATGGAATTTATTTGTAATATTTGTTTTAATGTCAAAAAGTCGTGAATTTAATTAAAGAATAAATATTGTAAATCTTTACTTATTTAACATTACAGGAAATTCAATAAATTGCATATTAAATTGCATATATAGAGGGTGTTAGGTAGACATGCGGCAAAAATTCAAGGGGTTTTTTCTTGGCCTATTCTAA